>CM030359.1:188977771-189532771 GCA_017893485.1 Hemerocallis citrina | reverse complement strand
CCTCGCGTTGCACGACCACCGCAACCCCCCCCCCCAACTTTACCAACAGCTGCTCCGCCCTCGAACCCTCCTCCCTCGCGTCACACGACCAACGCGACCCCCTGACTTCGCCAACAGCCGCTCCGCCCTCGTGGCCTCTGCCCTCGCGTCGCGCGACCACCGCAACGACCCCCCCCCCCGACTTCGCCAACAGCCGCTCTGCCCTCGAACCCTCCTCCGTCACGTCGTGCGACCCCCCCGACCCCCCCCCCCCCCCTCGGGGGGACTTAATTTGTGGTCGGATTTGGTTAACTGATTCATTTGCAGTTAATTTATTCATTGGGGTTTTTTATATAGGGAAAATTATTGTGTTTTGTTTCTAATTGGGTTAATTTATTCATTAGAAGCAGGACCACGAGCTTGATGGATTGGAGGTGGTTGTAGTTGCGGCGATTCCGACGATGAAGTATAGCTGTGAGTCGTTTGAGTCTAAACAAGATGCCCAGTAAGTGTTTGATTTATTGTTTGTGTAGAAATTTTTATAAAATTAATGCTGTGATATTTTGTAATTTATGGTGTTTTATTTGAAATTAGTGCACATTGTAGTCTTCTGATTGAACCGAATTGATGTTACGAATGAATGTTGGGCCAGAAAAAATGGAAGAAAAAAAAAATTCGCTCAATTTCAGGTTATTTAATTAAAAATTGTTAGAGATTATTGGTCTACTAGATTTTCGAGTAGTTACATACTAGAAAATTTGATAGATTAATTATCCATTTTGTTAAGAGTAATTACATATTTATACAGGAGATTACTGCGAGTGTTGTATGAGGTGATAATTTCTCAATTATACCGTGAGGGCAATGCACTAGCTAATCGGGTTGCTAATCACTGTCATTTGATCGGAAAAGATGCAAGGTGGGTGACCCAATTCTTGGTTGAGCCCAGGCAAGTTGGATGCTTATGAAGATTGTTATCTTAGAGGTTGGTTTTTTGTAGTTGCTTTTCTGATTACGAAAAAAATTTGATACGAGTGGATTGTTTTACTGATACGATCAAAAACCTAAATCTGCATGTCATTGTGCATCGATGTTATAGTATATAGCTAAATCTAATTATAAACACTCTGCACTTTATACCTAATTCCATATGATACAATTATTATTAGCAAACAACATCCCCAAATAATAGGTCACATTTGTACATATAGGTTGCAATGAAACATAATAAATTCTAAGCCAAAATTATTCTGCCTACCTGTCTGGCCTTCTCCAACAGTGAAAAATGAATGCACCAACCCTTTACATGTACTTTATCACACTTTTTTCAAACAACCGTAGTATTTATATTAAAAAAAGAAAAAAATATTAGGGGCATCTGCACGCGTGCAAATAACTAGTATATATTAAAATAAGAATGGATGATAACCGTTAGGAGAGGGTTTAACATCTACTAAGGATTAATTGAGGGATTAAGAGAGAGATCGAATGTGATGGCAATGCCTATATAGTAGAATTGAAGAGACATTGGAGGCTGAGAAAGAGATGAGTTAAGAAATCAAAAGAGGTTAAAACATTTACCTAATGGGATATGTTCGATGACAGCAACCGAGAAGGCCACGTCCGACGATGATGATGCCAGTGAACGTTGTGGGTTGCTCTTTGGGATCCAATCCAGCTCCGCGGTAGATGCTTTCTTTGCTAGAACAAGAACGCCAGTTTTTTAAAGGTTAGAGTAAACTGGATTTTAATTAGTGGGTAAATCTATGGTTTCGGGATGTGGATATCGGGTTATGTAGGTTTTTAAGCAACCCATTAATATATTTTTGCTGGTGTGGGATAGTTGGGTCTCTTCTTCTATTACTTTTAAAGGCGGTTGGTTTTTGTAATTATTTATTAAAATATTTTTATTTAAATTAATTGTCCTTATATATATTTAATTAGATGGTATATATTTCAGCAAAGATATATTTATCATACTCAAGATCTCAATGCCAAATCCATCCACAGTTGGAATCTTTTCCCCAAAAAAGCAACATCCCATAGGGGCATCAAGCCCGGGACCGGCCTGGCCCGGCCCGCTCGGTCCTCAGCCCGGTTCGGCCCACCCAAACCCGTGCTGAACCAGGGTCAGCCCGGTCAGTCAAAGGGGGCCGGTTCGGTCCTCGAAAACCCCCAAAAAAATCGCATCTGGCCCGGCCCGCTCTGACCCGGGACCGGGTTGAACCGGCCCGGGCCGGCCGCAGGCCGACCATTGGCCCCTAGTTTTTTTAATTTTATTTTATTTTATCCAAAATTTATTTTTTTAAATGTCTTTTTATAATTACTAAAATATCCCCCAACGGATCTATACTAGCTAGTTTTGAGGGGGTATTTTGGAAAATTCAAAATATACATATTCTATATATATACAACTCCATTTCATTCAATTTTCTGAACAAATTTACTCAACTCTCTCTACTATATCTCATTTTTCTCAAAAAATCAACAACAATCAACAACATTGGTTCTCACTTCTCAACTCTCTTGCAAAATCAACATCAACAATATTAACAACATCCAACACAATCAACAATATCAACAACACTACAAGCTGTCAACTCTCTCTACCTTGGTTCTTCGATCTACATTCTACACTCATACGGTATTTTTGTATTTGTATAATTATTAGAATTAGTATTGTTGTTTGTTCTCATTTATTTCTCTTAATTAGATAGAGTTTTCTTGTACTTCTTCTTCTTCTTCTTCTTAGATTTTTTTAAAATTTGGTAAACATACACTAGTTTATTCATTTAATTGTTGTTGTTTTATTGAAATATTTGTTCTTTTTGTTTAGAATTTTGTTATTAACATATACTGGTTTATATTAGAATCTTATTTAACTTGTTTGCATTGTAGAATCATTTTTTATAACATACACTAGTTTATCTATCTTTACTTGTTTTGTAGAATTAAAATTTTAAAATATACACTACAAATAATTTGTAAAACATGCACTAGAATTAATTTTTATAACATACACTAGTTTAGATGGCATCTAACTGATCATGCGGTAGACATAGTAGCCAAGAGTTCACTAGTAGTCGTCGCATTCCTTCCATTCTAATTCCATATGTAGAGAGTGAAAAACACTTATGAATTATGATAGTATTCTCGATTTTCATGAAATACACACGGAAGAAGTAGAAGTAGAAGACATAGAACCACAACTATTTGAACAAGGCCCTTCTCAATCCCGTAAATCAAGAGGTACCACATCCGAAGTACACAAATATATTGAATATGTCTCTTCTCAAAATGATAAGAGTGTGAGATTAAAAATTTGTAAGAAGTGTCAAACACCATATAAGTTTAAAATAGGATCAGGAACGGGTACACTTCAACGACACTTAAATAAATGTTAACCCGAATTTTCTAAAGATAATCTCACACAACAAAAAATTCACCCTAAGACCAGTCAAATAGATAGTCATTGCTACGATCACGATATCATTCGTAAAGAAATAGCTAAGTTAGTAATTAGAGATGGATTACCTTATTCTTTTGCACAAACCGCATAAACCTCCATTATAAAAAAAATCCTAGGAATGTAGTTAAGGATAATTGTAAATTAGTTTACAATGAGGCTAAGAATTTTTTAGTAGGAACACTAACATCACTAAACACAAGAGTTTCTTTGACATCTGATTGGGGGGGGGAGGGGGGGGGGGGGTTGGAGTGAACGACATACCAATGATTTGTGTAACATGTCATTGGATAGATTCCGATTGGCTACTTCAAAAGAGGAGAATTTTATTCGGATTTGTTAGGTACCCACATAAGGCTGAAATAATTGCCACACACATCATGGAAGCATGTAATAATTTTGGTATTTTTGATAAATTTTTTGCTATTGGTTTTGGAAAACTAATGAAAATATTTTTAGTATTCTGTCTCGCATGACTAAAGATTTGCTAACTGTACCGGTGTCAACCATTGCAATGGAAAGTTCTTTTTCTCTTGGTGGAAGAATTATGAGCCCGAATAGGAATCACTTGACATTAAAGAATTTGGAGATATTAGTATGCATCGAAGATTGGATGAAAGCGGAAGAGAGGACCCAAAATTTACAAGAAGCACAAAACGGATCAACAAGTAGCGACGAATGAACATCTAGTAGAATGTAATTTGTATAATGTATTGTAAATTATTGAAAAAATTTAGGGGGATGAGTATCTATATTTAGGTTAAGTAGAAGTATGCGACAATCGTCTGATGCCTTCTCTTCAATCTAAATAGAGGCCATCTCGATCTCTAAATACAATTATTTCTCTCGAGTCGTAATTTGAATATATTTGAATGAAATAAAATTTTACTAATGAAATGAATATCTCTTGTATCTATATGTTCTTAACAATTGTGATGAAATTTTCTTACAATTTTTTTATAATTTAAGGCAATTAAAAAAATTGTAAAAAACTTGACCCGGCCCGGCCCCCAAGCTAGGTGTCAAGGGCCGGGGTTGGGCCTCAATATCCCGCCTCCAGCCCGGCCCGGGATCTTCGGTGGCCCGGCCCACCATAGCCCAGGACCGGGTCAAACCCGCCAGGCTTCGGCCCGGTAGGCCCGATTGCCATCCCTAATAGGGAGCTATTCACCAAACTAATACCATGGGTGGTCTCTTTTGTGCCACGTCAGCATAGCCGTGGCTTCTGCTTTTATGAGGCCACTGATACTGGTTGCTTCTTCTTCTTCTTCTTTTTTTTTTGATTGTCGCAGTTCATATCTGCGACCACAGTTCATTTTGTTCATAACCAATGCCGCAGTTAAAAATTGTAGCCTTGTTTATACGTTTACCATAATTCATAGCTACAACATCTCTTTAACATGTTTAGAGACAGACAGAGTAATCTCTAAGTATGAAGACAGAAAAAGTAAACTCTAGGGTTGAACATGTTAAAAAGAGACCGTAGCTACGAACTGCAGCATATGTATAGACAAAACCGCAATTTCTAACTATGCTCATGGTTATGAACAAAATGAACTCTGACTGCATATGGGAACTGCGGCAATAAAAAAAATAAAATTGAAAAGAAACCGTAGTTACCATCTGTAGTCTCATAAAAGCAGTAGCCGCAGTTAACAATTGTGGTCTATATTGATGTGGCACAAAATAGACCAAACATGAAAATAGTTTAGTAAAGAGCCCCTATAAAATATAGTTTTAAAATGGAGCTTGTTTTGGGAAAAAAATTCACAAAGCTGCCCCCACTGTTTTAACTGATAAGCAATGCAACCCCATATAATACACATATCACTAATGAGTGTGCAATCCAATAACACAAATAAGCGTACTTTCCGAGATTTTTTTCTGGGTTAAATCCTTAGGGTGTGTTTGGTTGGAGGGGAATGGAGGGGAGGGGAGGGGAGGGGAGGGGAGGGGAGGGTTTTTTTAAATATTTCTTGTTTGGTTCAATTTTTTAAAAGGGGAGGGGGGGGGGGGAATGGAGGGGTGCAGAATCCCTCCTGAGCCACCTTTGGCTCCCCTCCAATATTAGGGAGATTTGGAGGGGAGAGAAATTAAGTCTAATTTTTTAATATGACTGAACTAAATTGCCCTTTTAAATTTAAATCCTAATAATTTTTTAATGTGACTATAGAAATTGTTTTATTCTATTTTATTATAGATGATGCTTTTAAAATAAAGAAAACATAAAGACTTTACAAAGATGATAACTGAGCTCAATTCATTACCATAGATTCCCGTTTGATTGATTGTGTGCAAATGAAGATTGCTCAAAAGGGTGCTTAGATTGACAACCCTTGTACACATTTGATTTAAGTTTTTTCTTCCATGAATTTGTATTATTGTTAAGAGTATTTGATTTGAGACGTCAGGTTTTTTTTTTCTCGTGCACGAGCTTTGAAGTAAAAGGTAGTCATAGTGCATCTCTAATATGACATAAAAATGAACAGATAACTGGAGTGTGAAGGCCATTAGGAGGAAGACCACTGGGACAGGTAGGATGAGGTACCTTCGTCATCTGCCTCGAAGGTTCAAGAGCAACTTCAGATGATAACTGAGCAGCAGGATGAGGCAGGATGAGTGTGAAGTTCTATTTTACTAATGTTTATTACATGTACAACTTTCTTCTGTTTTGTTTTGTTGATCAGATGCAGTATTTTATTATAGAAATTGTTTTATTCTATTTTAGGTCTAATTGTTTGACTATAGATGATGCTTTCTGATTCTATTTTATTTTCTTTGCTCGCTTTTTCAGTGATTATAGAAATTGTTGAAATTTTTTTTAGGATTACATGTCATGTACCTTTCTCAGTCTAGGCTTATATTCCAAAGGGTATAAAAGTAATTTTATTATAAAATCTATTCCCTCCCCCGGTGAACCAAACAAGAAGATAATTATTTTCACTCCCCTCCCCTCTTTTGAACCAAACAGAGTCTTCATTAAATCCTTCCCCTCCATTAAAATCCCTCCCCTCCCCTCCCCTTCTTTGAACCAACCCTCCCCTCCATTCCCCTTCTTTGAACCAAACAGACCATTACATTTTTCCATCCTTTAAATAGTACCAAACCTTAAATGAACACAGAATTGATCCCTCGACTGATATTTTCACACTGATAATCTGCGAACATTATCGACAACAGGATCTTCAATTCCAATTGAGGTCTTCAAGCTTATCAAAACAAGCACCCACCAGTTGGGCTTCTATGACAGTTAGGCCTAGAGTGTTGCTAATGGTGACTCTTAGTTTGGTGTGCACAAAACGTGTCCATAAATACTAATAAGTTTAAATTAAGTTGTTTAGATTTTCAGGTTAAAATAATATCAATAAGAGATTCAAAAGAGATTCAAGAATAAGCAAAAAAGGAAATCAATAAAGAATGATTGCAAGATCAAGCAAAAGAAGAAGTTATTCAAAATAGCACATGTTGATTAGTGCCCAAAAGAGATTTTATCTGTATTTGAATGATTGATTATTGATTAGTATATGGTAAGAATATAAAGTGAATTCGTTATAAACAACACGATAACGGTCGACCGCACCTCATGTCGGTCGACCACATCACAGTCGACTGCACTTCACAGCAACATAATGAAGCAGTCGACCATTCATCTCTCGACTTTTCGTCAGAAAGATGAACGGTCGACCGTACTTTCCGCTGTTCACTCTTTTGGAATATATCGTTTCTAATTTTGATAGATACACTTCCCCGTCTATATAATTGAACGAACCCACTGAGTATTTCTCACATATTACTTCTGAGAAAAATCTTCTGAACTAATCTTTCAACAATCAATACGAGTGTGTATGATATTCATTTGTATTCTTCAGTCAGGATTATTAAGGATCTTGAGTTTTTTTTTCTTTTCTTCCACTTCGGTGAGATTGACAGGACTTGTGTTAGAAATCCTGTGGGTGTAATAAGTCTCTCAGCATGAATCCGAAAATCACTGTACAAGGGTTTGAGTATAGTGGAACGCTTGTGGTAGAGAATTGCTACAAGTAGGTGGTGTGGACGTAGACCTGGGGGTCGAACCACGTTATATCGCTGTGTCACTTGTGCTATATGTGTTTGATTTTTTTATCTCTTCTTATTTACTTTGCTATTCATTTTATTTTTTTTTAATTCCGTACAATCACCCTATTCACCCCCTTAGAGTGATTTACAGTGGTATCAGAGCGAGGTACTTATCAAAAGCTTAAAAGTTCAAGCAAAAGGTCCAATGGCAGAAACCCTTCTCCCGAAAACTTGTACTCGTCGGAGCCATTCGTCTCCAATGGGACAAGTCTTACACGCTCAGCATATTTTGATGGAAAATTCTATGATGTTTGGAAAGTTCGTATGTCTCATTTTCTACAGATGCTTGCAGAAGAAGTGTGGAATGTATGCATTAATAAAACTAATATTCCGGTCAGCGGTGAGAAGACGGCATTCACAAAAGCAGAACTAATACTCAAGACCGCAAATTCCAAAGCTATGACGGCTCTCTATGCAGGGAGAAATAATGAAGAATTAATGCGATGCGGGCGAAACTGTAAGACAGCATACGAGATTTGGAACAATATGCTGAAACGGCATGAGGGAACCGCTTCTGAGGTAAAAGCTAAAGTAAATCTATATTTTTATAAGTTTGATATTTTTCGTATGTTGTCAGGAGAAAATGTAGATCAAATGCTTGCCCACTTCAGTATCATTGCACATGAGCTTGAGAGCTTAGATAAGGGGCTGGATGATGACCGAAAGGTCGGAAAACTCATAAGTTGTCTCACGCCCGAGTGGAATGTAAAAGCTGCTGCAATGAGGGAGACCCTTGAGGAAAAGGGATTCGATTACTACACCTTCCAAGGAAAGCTGAAGACATACGAGATGGAGATGACAGAAACCAAAAGATACAGACAAAACATCAGGATTGAACCAAAAACCGAAGAGAGAACCATCACCCTGAAGGCAGAAAAATTTCGACCATCAAAAGCATATTCAGACCGTGAGGAGTCAGATGAAGACATCGCCCTATTGACTAAGCAATTTCGTAACTATCTCAAACATAAAAAATATGGCAGGTACCAAGGAGAAAGAGAGAATGATAAAGATGACGTATGCTATAAGTACAAGAAGTCTGGACATATCCGTGCAAATTGTCCCATCTCGCAGGATAGGAATATGGACTACTACCACTCAAACCCAAGTCTGAAAAAGAAGGCATTGAAGGCAACATGGCTAGACTCAGATACAAGTGAGGATGAGCAAGGTTACAACGATGTCGGCTTCATGGCTCTTGGGAATGGTGAGGTGCAGTTACCATCTCAAGAAGGGGTAATCGAAGAACCTACTTATGATGAGCTAGTTGACATGTGTAATGGATTAAAAGACTATGCTAAGAAATAGAGTCGTGAACTAAGGCAATATAAACAAATTCCTAATGAAGCACATAACTCTTGTAATGCAAAAAACCAAAAACTGAAAAACAAAAATGCTTTGATCATGGAAAAATTCGAGTCCTTTAGAAAAGATCATGATATATTGCTAGAAGAAAATGAACTTTTAAAACAACAAATTCAAGAATCTTTAGCAACACATGATGAACACTTAAAAAAAATCATGAGAAATCTATTTATATTGCTAAACTCACTGATGATTTAAAAGAATGCAAAAGAAAATTTGATGAGGTAGTGGAAGGTTGTAATGAAGCCCTTGAACAAAATAGAATACTTGATGCTACAATAGACACTCTTCATTGGAATACAAAAAACGATGAGATAACTAGAAAAAGACTTTGTAAAAGAGTAATTGTGCTTGAAAAAATTGTAGAAAAATATGAAGGGCCCAGTTACCTTATTACAAAAAATTCAAGTTCCTATCATGATAATCGAGGGCTTGGTTACGAAGAGCCAATACACCATCAAAAATCTAAATCATTAGGTCATGCACACTTGCACAATCACCAACATAATCACAAACCAACTCAAAACTATGCAAGTATACATGACCCAAGACATAGTCGTAACACATGTCATTACTATTGTAGACTAGGGCATATTTCTTATAACTGTCCATTAAAAAGGAATGCTAATTTTATGTGGATAAGAATGGATGTAAATGCAGGTACAAAACAAACTTGGGCACGTAAAATTATACCTACTAATCTTGATATAGGTACCTCAGCGTATCAAGACTAAAGCTCGGTGGTATCTTGATAGTGGATGCTTAAATCATATGACAGGTGACAACAATACTTTACATCACTATTAAGGGAAAGAGAGAAGGATATCATCTTTGAAGATAATAGCACTGGTCAAACCATTGGTAAAGGTAAAATAAACTTTGGTACTTCTTACTCCATTGAGAATGTTCTATTGGTAAGAGGTTTAAAACATAATTTAATTAGTATCAGCCAATTATGTGATAAAGGTTACACCATTACTTTTGATAAAAATATATGCACTGTACTAGATACCAATAAATCTTGTTTACTTCTCGCTAACAGATGCAACAATGTATATGTTATAAATTTTAATGAATTAGAAAAAATATGAGATGCTTTGTTGCTAGAAATGAGGATGACTGGTTATGGTATCGAAGACTTGGACACACGGCCATGGATAATCTCAACAAACTTGTAACCAAGGAGTTTGTGAGGGAGATCTCTAAAAATCAAATTTGAGAAAGATAAACCATGTGAGTCGTGCCAGTTCGGTAAGCAAACTAAAAGTTCTCACAAATCCAAGAAAATGGTATCAACTTCTAGACCCCTTAAACTTTTGCACATGAATCTATTTGGACCATCACGAGCACATAGTAATGGAGGTGCACGATATGTCTTTGTAATTATTGATGACTATAGTAGATTTACTTGGGTTGCCTTCTTGTCACAAAAAGATGACACATTGTATATGTTTCAAAAATTCTATCGTAGAGTGGAAAATGAGAAAAGCCTCACCATTGTTACCATTCGTAGTAATCATGGTGGTGAATTTCAAAACGAACTTTTCACATCATTTTGTGACAAAAAGGGAATAAAACATGAGTTTGCTTATTCTCACACTCCCTAATAAAATAGGGTTGTTGAAAGGAAAAATCGATCTCTTCAAGAAATGGCCTGAACCATGCTTAGTGAAAAAGATTTACCTAAATCATTTTGGGCAGAGGCTATCAATACAGCATGTTATATAATTAATCAAGTATCATTAGGAAATATCTTGAGAAAACACCTTTTGAACTATATTATGGCAAAATTCCCAACTTAAGTTACTTTCGAGTCTTCAGATGTAAAGTGTTTATTTTAAATACTCTTGATAATTTGGAAAAATTTGATCGTAAAAGTGATGAAGGTGTATTCTTAGGATATTCTCTAAGTAGCAAAGCATATCTTGTATTTAATAAAAGAAGATGCATAATTCAGGATTCCATTGATATTATATTTGATGAAACTAATCCCTATACCAATGAAATATTGCATGTTGTTGATGATGATGTGACAGGTGTTCGAGTTGAAAAGAAACAGGTACACATTGACGAAGAATCAAATATGAACTCTCAAAATTAGAAGACTCATCAAGATGAAGATGCATCAAAATTTCAAATAGAAGAAATGTCTTCACAACAAATTGATGCTATGGAAGATGATCATGTACAACATCAAATTTCCACAAATGAAAGGAGCCCCACATGGAAAATCACGTCTAGCCATCCACCAAATCTTATACAAAGCGATATGTCGAAAGGGGTAATTACAAGCACACAAGCTCAAAATTTTATGTGTTTTTCTGCTTTCGTTTCTATACTTGAACCTAAGAATATTAAGGAGGCCTTGCAAGATAATGACTGGATCATTGCAATGCAAGAAGAAATTAATTAATTCGAAAGGAATCAAGTATGGAGACTTTTTCGCAGACCCTACCATAGAACTATACTTGGAACTAAGTGGGTGTTTAGGAACAAGTTAGATGAATCGTGCACCATCGCTAGAAATAAGAACCGTCTTGTTGCACAAGGTTATAACCAACAAGAAGGTGTCAATTTTGATAAAAATTTTGCACCTGTTGCACGGCTTGAAGCCATTCGTATTTTACTTGCTTTTACTTCTTATATGGACTTTACTCTTTTTCAAATGGATGTCAAAAGTGCTTTTTTAAATGGTTTTATTTCGGAAAAAGTTTATGTTGTACAACCACTTGGATTCACTGATCCCACACACCCAAACCTTGTATTCCGTCTTTATAAAGCTTTGTATGGTTTGAAGCAAGCCACTCGTGCTTGGTATGAACTACTAAGTTCGTTTCTACTTCACATAGGCTTCTCTAAAGGGAAAGTAAATACTACACTTTTTATAAAACATGTTTCTAAAGATATTTTAATTGTTCAAATTTATGTTGATGATATTATATTTGGATCTACTAATGAAACTCTTTGCAAAGAACTTTCAAAGCAAATGCAGGATGAGTTTGAAATGAGTGTGATGGGCGAACTAACTTATTTTCTAGGGCTTCAAATACAACAAAGAAAAGATAGCATCTTCATAAATCAATCCAATTATGCAAAGGAACTAGTCAAAAAGTTTGGACTTGAGAATGCAAATGCTTACAAAACACCTATGGTAACTACTACTACGCTTTCCAAAGATGAATCTGGTAACAATGTTGATATTTCTACTTATCGAGGTATGATTGGTAGTTTACTTTATATTACTGCATCTCGTTCAGATATTATGTTTAGTGTTTGTTTATGTGCAAACTTTCAATCGTGTCCCAAAGAATCGCATTTGCTTACCGTTAAGCGAATCTTTCGATATCTCAAAGGCACACCAAATGTTGGACTGTGGTACCCGAAAAATAGAAACTTTTCCCTTACAGGATACTCTGATGCAGATTATGTCGGTAGCTTAATAGAAAGAAAAAAGCACTAGCGGCACATGTCACTTCTTGGGCAACTGTCTTGTCTCATGGGCATCCAAAAAGCAGAATTCTGTAACTCTTTCCACTGTCGAAGCTGAATATATTGTCGTTGGATCCTGCTGTGCGCATGTATTATGGATGAAACACACTCTAGAGGACTACAAGATATTTTTTATCACATTTCGATTAATTGCGATAACACTAGTACTGTTCATATGACAAAGAATTCTGATCAATACAGTCGCACAAAACACATTGATATTCGGTATCACTTCATTAAAGACCATTTTCAAAAGGGATATATTATTCTTGAGTATGTTTCCACTGATTCGCAACTTGCTGATATTTTTGTTGATTCTTGATTTTGATAACTACAACACAATGCAAAGTTGTGCTACTTCTTATATAATGCAGGATGTATCAATGTCCATACTATGTATGATACACAAGTGCAAAGTGCTCCAATGAAGCTCTCAAAAAAAATTGATCAAGCTACAAAGGCTCAAGCTCTTATTCAAGACTCAAGACTCAAGACTTAAGACAAGACCCGTGCTTCAATGTGTTATTAAATGTCTTGTAAAACAAATTGTAATCTTACTTTTTTTTAGTCTTAGATTAATGTAACAGCCTTGTCACACACACACACACACACACTCACACATCTTTATAATTGAGTGTTTTTCAAAAGATTAAAGGTCGAAACAGTTTGAATTAGATCAGCTGTTAAGTACCAGTCGACTGCCTTATCGCACCAGTCAACTGTACCAGTATGAAACTGTCTGAACTCTTTCAAACTCTGGCTAGTCGACTCATCATGGCAACCCAGTCGACTGTTCAAGTCGTTTCGACACTTTTCAGAATTTAAAACTTGTTTTTCGAATTCAAAAGCTTTATATCCATTTTAAATCAGTTTTATAAAATGTTTTACAACATTCTAGTGATTCCTCTCTATGAATAGAGCCTAGGAATCACCATTGAAAGGTTCCAAGCATTTTGATAAAAAGTTTAAGTTTTTGCTTTTGAAAGAGAACTAGTATTCAAACAAGCACTCTAATCTTCTAAGTCTTGGTTCTCTAAAGCTCAGTCCAATATAACATTGATATCATTTTCGACTGATTTCAGAAGTGACCTATTAGCCACTATACAAAAATCACAATCACAAAACAAGGCTATAGGTTGATAGTATCTCTTTTATTGTTTTCTTTCACTCTCGGGTTGTGAGAGTGGTCTTCTCGGTTGGAGAGTAGGGCTCTAGGTTGTAGATTCAGGTTTTCACTCTTGGTTGAAGAGTGGGTTTGCTCTCTTTAGTGGTGAGAGAGGTCTACGGGTTGGACAAGATTGTTGTCTAACACCATAGGGTATTCTTGTATTTTTTTCAAGAATAGTGAAAAATCTCAAGTGAGTTGCTTGGGGACTGGATGTAGGTCGGGAGGACCGAACCAGGATACATCGTGTGTACTCTGTGGTTGTATTTCTCTGAACTTGTATTTTCTTTACTTGCATTTAATTCTTATTCAAAAACTTGTCTGGACAGTCGACTACGTCTCCTCTTTAAGTCGACTGGTCAGACTGGTATAATATACTCTTCAAAAACTTGTCTGGCAAGTCGACTGTTTTCCGCTATAAGTCGACTGATCAGACTTGTCTGAAATACTCTTCTAATCTGACACCTCAGTTGACTTATTTTTCTTTTCAAGTCGACTGGACAGAAGAAAAAGTTCAATTTCGTTATTAGTTTTTATACAACACTATTCACCCCCCCTCTAGTCTTTCTTGCCTTGCCAACAGGATCCAACACTTGGTATCAGAGCCTAGTTGAGTCCAATGGCAACTACTTCTAATGCAAACCAATACTATGAAGGCCAATCCACACAAAGACCACCCCTCTTCGATGGAACCAATTACAACTATTGGAAGTGTAGAATGAAGATCTACCTTCAGTCCATCAACTATGAGATATGGAACATGACAAAGACCGAGTACAATGCTCCTACCATTCCATATGCACAATTGAACGACGACATGAAGAGCCAACCAATGAACAATGCAATGGCGATGAACGCGCTATTTTGTGCTCTTACCAAGGAGGAATTCAATCGTGTGTCCAATGCAACAACCGCACATCAAATTTGGCACACACTCGAGGTAACTCATGAAGGAACTAATAAAGTAAGAGAATCTAAAATATCTGTTCTTGTTCACTGATTCGAGATGTTCCATATGAAGGAAAATGAGAATGTGTCTGAAATAATCACAAGGTTCACGGATATTACAAATTCTCTTGTGGTGCTTGAAAAGACGTACACTCAATCTGAAATGGTGAGGAAGGTTCTTCGTGCACTAATCCCCGAATGGGAGAAGAAGATCACTACCATAGAAGATGCCAACGATTTAACACAACTTTTTCTTGAGAATCTTGTGGAAAATCTCATGGAGTATGAGGTACAACTTGAAGAACGCAAGAAGAATCTAGAACCTCAACAATAAAAAGAAGACACTAGCATTCAAGGCCATGTCAGACTCTGAGGATGAAGAAGAAGATGAGGAAGAGAAAGTCATGTTCACACGAAATTTCAAAAAGTTCCTAAGGAAAGGTAAATTTAATTCAAAATCTAAGGATACTAATGAACTTCTAATTTGTTTCAAGTGTAACAAGACAGGACACATGAAGAAGGATTGCCCACTAGGAATACAAAATCTAAAGGAAAGGCGTCCAACTTCAAGAAGGACAAGTACATAAAGAATAAGTTCATGAAGAACAAAAAAGCATACCAAGTAACTTGGGATGATAGGGACTCTTCATCCGAAGAAGAAAATGAAGAGACAAACGAGGTTGCTAACGTCTGTTTTATGTCTTCTCAAAATCAAGTAAGTGATGATTATGATTCTAATGATTTACTAGATGATTTCAACGAAATTTTTCAAGACCTTAAGAAAGAAAAAATTAGAGTTAAGAACTTGGAGAAAGTAAATCAAACACTTTCCCAAAACAATCTTGACTTAGATAAAGAAGTGAAATCTTTAAATTCTCGACTTTCTAGTTTAGATATAGATCTTGTGTCTCTAAAGAAAATTTATGAAGAGATATCCAAGAATGTATCTAAATTTAATAAAGGAAAGGAGAATTTAAATGATGTTCTCTAAAATCAAGTACAAACTAATAAAAGATTTGGACTTGGTTTTCAAAAGTCTTTTGAAAAACCTCATGCTTCTAAGAACACTAGTGTAAATAAACCTGTATCTATTTCTAGTATTAAGAATAAACTGTATGAGTTTTTTGAAAAGTCAAAAACTGTAAGTTTTAATGAAAAGAGTAGATCTATAGTTCAGACCAGTCGACTGAACACAAATATCAGTCGCCTGTCCAGAGAATCTGAGTCTCATTCAAAGAGACGAAAATCTTAGATAAGTCGACCTATTCTACCTCCTAGTCGACTGGATTTCAGTAACAGTCGACTGAAAGGTTCAGTAAAGTCGACTGGACAGAACAAAAATATATGAGTTCCAGTCAACCTGAGTCTGAATGTAACACCCCGCAAAAATTTAAATGATAATTTTGCCCTCGGGTGTTACGCACGTGCATTTTGTACTGTTATTGATGATATCCATAACGCATTTTGATATGTATTTTTAATTCTGGTTATTTATACAATCTCGTATCTTAAAATCCTATTTGAGACAACTCAAATGCTATATTTCAATCTTTGAGTTTTTACATGCTTTTTACGTATTATCGATGCACGTGTCGATTTTGGGTATTCCACCGCTACGTGCAAAGTTTTTCGAGAAGTTTTAATTATTTATTTTTATAAACATGTTTAAATTCATTTTTGTAAATTGAATTCAATTTTTTATCTATTTTAATTAAAATGAATTTCCACGTGTAATACACGTGTTTTCTGTACGTTTGAGTACATTATCATATATGTACATTAAATACACTTTATGTTGCATTCCAATTAATTATAAATATTTTTCGGTTAATAAAGTCAATTTTTGTATTTTTGAGATTTTACGGGCAACGCACGTGTTTGGTGCACGTGTTTAAGCGCGTTCTTCCTTCAAAATAAATTTTCATGAAATGTTTCTTTCTATTTTATAGTGCATGAAAAGTATAATTTTAAAGTTAATTTTTGTATATTTATTACATATATAAATAATTGTTTTAAAGGAATTAATTGAATAATTTATTTTTGGGTGTACACAAGGCACGTGCACGTGCACACGTACGATGTGCACACATTTATGGGGACCGGGCTGTTATTAAAAGAGGAAAAACTAAATTTTGGATTTTTAAAATAGGAGGGAAAGCAATTTTCAAATTTAATTAATGGGGTTAGTGGTGTTCATGTGGGGTGGTTACTATAACTACCTATTAGTTAATCTATAAAATTGCACCCTTAGTCTCTCTTTCTCTCATCTCTTTTCTCTCTTCTCTCCTGCCTATGCCGAAAGCAAACCAACCCAAAAGCAACAAAGCTTTTGTCCTACTCTCCTAATATCCACCATACAATTCCATGTGTGCATATATATATGTGTAGACATGTGTATATACATAGTATATGTATATGAAATAATAGGGGAGTTGGTCTTGATGTTGCCGAAATGGAGTGAGAATGGAGATGCTCTTGATGGATGCTTGCCGAAATTGGAAATGGAGTGTGGGGCTAGCTTTGGTGCACGAATTTCGAGGAGGTTGCAATTGGAGTTTTCTTTAGGAGCTCCTAATTCTAGGAGTCCATTTGAGTACAAATCTTCAATTTAGGTGGGTGTTTCTTAAATGCTTTCTAATTTAAGAGTAGAAATTTGCATGATAGATGATATATAATTTATTTGGTTGAAATTGAATTGGTATTATGAGATTACATGAACATTAATGAATCGTTAAATCTTGATTGGTGTGGTAGATGCAAATTGTTATTCCATTTCTAAATGATTATGATTGATAGTTGAGATACTAGAATTGAAATGATTTATATGAAATTGATGCATGTTGAGACATGATTAGAATAATGTAAATATGGTGTTTGTTGAGAATGTGGCAAAGAAGTGTGATTATAACCTCGAAATATTATTTATACAAGTATAGAGGTTTTTGTAAAGTAATTTTGATAAAAGAAAACAGTCTATTTGAAAAATTGATTGAATATATGTTTTGATGCATTTTAAAGATTTCGTTGAAAAATGAGAAACTTGTTATTTGAGAACATATACGATATTGTTTTTAAAAGGAATATATTCTGGAAGTGATCTATATTTTTTATATGGGAGTACAAATCAATTAAAAGGTCGAAAAATATATGCAGGCTGCAATTTGTGTGATCAACAGTCGACTGTTTACTTTCCACAGTCGACTGATAAGTATAAGAAATTGGTTTTTCGTCGGCAGGACAGTCGACTGTCCACTTCACAGTCGACTACTGCTGGTGTTTGGGTTTTCAAAGTATTTGCGGAACAGTCGACTGATTCCTGGTCGACAGTCGACTGAATCGACTGTGTTATTATTGATGTTTTAAAGTTTCATAAAACAGTCGACTGATTCTTTGTCGACAGTCGACTAATACCGACTGAGATGTTTTGATGTTCGCTGAACAGTCGACTGATACTGTCACCAGTCGACTGAACCGAACTGTTTATTTTGGTTTTGAGTTTGGATTTGATTCTTGACAAATGAAAGTTAAAAAAGTTGAATACGAGATTTTATGATTATTAAGATTTGATTGAGTTTTATTGTGAAATGCACACCAGGATATGAAAGATGGAATTGATAAAGATATCGAATTGAATCGTTCTCATGTTATGAGATTATAAAAGAAATGTTTTGAGAAAGAGTTTGTGAACAAAAGAAATGAATTATTATTGGAGATTGATTATGAAATATTGTTGATCTCTAGAAAGAGATAGTTGTTAGAATCTAGAGGCTAGGCGAGACCCTAGTGACCGGTAGTTTTATTTATGATTTGAGAGCTAACCGTTGAGGGTTGAGCGTCTCTTGAGAAGTAGCCAGGTAGGCTGACTGTCTCTGTTGTTGATTTAAGTCCGGTAGGGTAAGCTAGCTCTAGGTTGTGATGATTTTCTTTTAAAACAAACTTTGTAAGGATGTAATGATAGTAAGAGAAAAACATAAGTATGAGAGCCTCGAGTCTACGATGCGGATGTGATCCACAGAATGCATGCTTGATGAGTCAAGACATGGCGTGGGCAATACTCCAGAATGATCGGACTCTAGCCACGCTTGTGGAATGTTTGGTGACTGCAAGAGGATCGTGTGCCATGAAGGAGGCTGAATTACTGCAGAATGCATGCTTGATGAGTCATGACACGGCGCGGGATTCCCCTCCAGGTTTTCTGTACACATGCTTGTAATCATAGAACATCTATGATACTTACCGAAATTACAGAGAGATACATAGTGAAGATGTGATGAAAGTGAGAGAAAAACACGAGTATGAGAACTAGGGTTTACGGTGCGGGTGTGTGAGCCACAGAATGCATGCTTGATGAGTCAAGACATGGCGTGGGCACAACTCAGAATGATCGGACTCTAGCCACGCTTGTGGGATGTTTGGTGACTGCAAGAGGATCGTGTGCCATGAAGGAGGCTGAATTACCGCAGAATGCATGCTTGATGAGTCAAGACATGGCGCGGGATTTCCCTCCAGGTTTTCTGTACACGAGCTTGTACTCATAGATCATCTGGGATACTTACCGTAGTTACAGCAGTAGATTAAGTCATGACGAGGGATTGAACCCTACAAAGATGAAGAACAATTAAGGGCTTGCCCTCGGACCTATGTAGTATGGGATGCATAGAATCCGAACAAGTGTGCATTAGTGTCATGTAATATAAAAAACTGCATTAAGGACTAAGTGCACCGCACAACACGACATCTATAGGATAGTCCCTTGTAGTTCTGTTTGTGATCAAGTTTGTGTTTGCTAAAGTATTTAAGAATCGTTATACTGTTCCCGGCATAGAGAGGATGGCCGTGTATAATATTTTGTCAGTTGTAAGCAACTGACGCGCCCACAGTTTTATATGCAGGACTTGGAGTTACATGAAGATATAAAGATGATTTGATGTTGTTGATTACTTAAATGTTTAAGTTGTAATAATTGTACATTCATTATTGTTGTATTTTATTGATTCCGCTGCGTATTGATGTAAAAGACTCTGATGTAATCATTGTTGAAATAAAAGTTTTAAATTCCTTGTAAAATTGTACGAAAGAAGTGAAAAGATCCTGTAGAACATCTCGAATTCAGTGTATTTGGGATTCGGGGCGTTACACTGAAAGATAGAATTACTTACATAAATTTATATATTCTTACTGTATGTAACTCTGTAAATTATATTTCTGCATTTGGTGGAAAATCAAACTCTCTTTGAGTTTGGTTTCCCAAGAACTAATCTCTGTTGGACCCAATGAAAAGGGTACCATATTCACATTGAAAATTTTACAGGTTCCTAAAAGAGATCATTGGATACTTGACAGCAGATGCTCAAAGCACATGACTGGTCATGCCAACCTCCTATCTTCCATACAAGAAATTGATGGAGGAACAGTCACATTCGGTGACAACAATAAAGGGAAGGTCATTGGAATAGGCATAGTCGGTAAGCACACTAACCCTTCAATAGAAGATGTTTTTCTAGTTAGTGGACTTAAGCATAATTTGTTGAGTATTAGCCAATTGTGTGATAAGGAATATAAAATAGTTTTTGAAAAAGATGCATGTTTGATTTATGACTCTACCATGCAAAATATAATTTTTCAAGGATTTAGGAAGAATAACATTTATGAATTGTGTTTAAAGTCATATGATTTTTCAAATGATTTTTGCTTAGTAGCTTATAATAATGATTCTTGGCTATGGCATAAGCGATTTGGCCATGTGAATATGAAAACTCTTGCTAAAGTGTCTAAGAACAACCTAGTTAAAGAGCTGCCAAGACTATCCTATAAAAAGGATAAGTTATGTGATGTATGTCAACTAGGTAAACAAATTTAATCTACTTTTAAAACGAAAGAAGTACATTCTACTAGTAGGCCTTTCGAATTAATCCACATGGATTTATTTGGTCCTACTAGAGTTGCTTCTTTAAATAAAAGTAGGTATGTATTTGTTTTAGTAGATATTTTTCACGATTCACTTGGACTTTCTTTTTAAAACATAAGAATAATGCTTTTGATGAATTTGCAAATTTTTGTAAACGGATTCAAAATCAAAAATCTCTAACCATAGTCACTATTAGAAGTGATCATGGTAGAGAATTTGAGAATGAAACGTTAGCAGAATATTGCAACAAGAATGGTATAACTCATTCATTTGCATTTCCTAGAGCTCCACCACAAAATGGAGTGGTCGAAAGAAAGAATAGGATTTTGCCAGAGTGTGCACATACCATGCTTGTTGAAAGCAATTTACCTAAGTACTTTTGGGTTGAGGCCGTTGCTACAGCTTGTTATATTTTAAATAGAATATTGATTAGGCCTAAGCTTAAGAAAACATGTTATGAGCTATTTTTTGATAGAATTCCTAAAGTATCTTACTTCAAAATATTTGGATGTAAGTGTTTCATTTTAAACACTAAAGATAATTTAGATAAGTTTGATCCCAGATCTAATGAGGGTATCTTTATAGGATACTCAAATAGGAGTAAGGCATATAGGATCTTCGACAAGTCAACATTGACTATTGAAGAATCCATGCATGTTGCATTTGATGAATCTCTGACTTCATCAACTTTAATTGAAGATGATGAAACTGATTCATCATCTTTAAATAAGGTTATTACATCTTTAGAGCAAACTACCCTTGTGGATAGGTCGATTGATAGGAAAGTCAAGTCGAATGATGTGAATCAGTCGGCTGATGGACTAGTCAAGTCGACTGATCCTGTTGTGATGTCTCCAACTTTACCAAAATCTTTTGTTGAAGTTAGAGATCATCCTCATGACTTAATAATTAGTGACATTTCACGTGGTATTCAGACAAGATCTCATATTAACATGATTTCTCACACGGCTTTCTTGTCGAATTTTGAACCGAAGAATATACAAGAAGCTTGTGAGAATGAGTTTTGGATGAATGCCATGCAAGATGAGTTAAACCAATTTATAAGGAATGATGTATGGGATTTAGTTCCACAACCTCTTGATCATACTATAATTGGTACCAAATGGGTATTCAAGAATAAGTTAGATGAATCAGGACAAGTCGTTAGGAACAAAGCTAGACTAGTTGCTCAAGAGTATAACCAAGAAGAAGGCATAGATTTTGAAGAAACATATGCTCCTGCTGCTAGACTAGAATCAGTTCGTATTTTATTATCTTTTGCTTGTTTGATGAATTTTACACTTTTCCAAATAGATGTTAAAAGTGCTTTCCTTAATGGGTTTATAAAGGAAGATGTTTATGTTAAGAAACCACCTGATTTCGAACATGAACAATTCCTAAACCATATTTTTAAATTGAAAAAGGTTTTATATGGTTTTAAATAAGCACCCCGTGCTTGGTATGATCGATTGAAGACCTTTATTTTAGAAACGGGTTTTGAAATCGATAAAGTAGATACTACATTGTTTATTAGGAGAATTGAGACCGATATTTTGATCATACAAATATATGTAGATGACATTATTTTTGGTTCTACTAATAGTAATCTATGTCAAGAGTTTGCTAATACCATGAAAAATGAGTTTGAGCTGAGTCACATGGGTGAACTCAATTATTTTCCATGGACTACAAATTAAATAGTCACCAAATGGCATATTTACTAAGCAAGGAAAATATGCTAAGGAATTACTCAAACGATTTGGCATGGATAGCACGAGTAGTAAGACCACACCTATAGCTACTACCACTACCCTTGACAAAGATGAATTAGGTAAAAGTGTCGATCAAAAACTATATCGAGTTATGATTGGCTCACTCTTATATATAACTGCTAGTAGACTAGACATTATGTTTAGTGTATGTTTGTGTGCTAGATACCAGTCAAGTCCTAAAGACTCACTTAAAAGTTGTGAAACGTATTTTAAGATACATTAAATGCACGTCTGAGTATGGTTTATTTTATCCACGTACCGATAATTTTCAACTTTTGTCATATAGTGATACGAATTTTGCCGGTAGTAAAATTGACCGAAAAAGTACTAGTGGAATGTGTCACTTTTTGGGACACTCCCTAGTATCTTGGTATAGTAAGAAGCAAAATTCGGTATCCCTATCTACTACAGAAGCTGAATATATCGCTGCAAGTTTGGCTTGTGCCCAAATTTTATGGATGAAACAAACCCTATTAAACAATGGTATTTCATTTTAAAAACCTGCTATAATGTGTAATAATACCAGTACCATTAACTTATCTAAAAATTCGGTTCAACATTCACGTACGAAACATATTGATATTAGACATCATTTTCTACGTGATCACGTTTTAAAGGGAGATATTTCTTTGGACTTTATTTTTATTGATAAACAACTAGCATATATCTTTACTAAACCACTAAAGGAAGACACTTTTATCACTTTTAAAAGAGAACTTGGAAATTGTATTTTTCATGATGTTTCTTGAAATTTTAACTCTGGTAAGTCGACTTAAAACTTCTTTTCAGTCGACTGACCAAGTATTTTTTTTGATACCTATCTATATATGAAATTCACGCTCTGAAAGTCGATTGTGAACAGTACTAAGTCGACTGCCAGTTGTATTATTGCTATTTTCGTTTATCTATTTTGCTCTCGACTAAGTCGACTGATCTTACACTCCAATCGACTATCGCGAATCAGCTCTTCTTTCATATTCGAAATTGGCACTTCTTTTGAAGCGAATCTTTTACCTTTGTTACCCTTTGATCGTTCTGCACCTTTGATTTCCCCTAGCCTCAATCTCAGTCATTGATTCTTAGTAAAAACCCTAATTTTTACTGCCCCTCTTTTTTCACTTTCTCTTTCACTGTCTCTCTCCAAACCGAGCTCTAGAAGTCGGCTGCTTTCAAAACCATTGGCGATTCCAGTTCTTGAAGCCCAAATCGAAGCTTTCTTTCAAATTTCAAGTGGTTTTCCAAGGTCTCTTCAAGCTATTGTGCTTCTCTTTGCCTCTCATTGTTGGTATAATCCCTTGATTCCTTTCTTTGTTTATTTTCTAGAGTTTTCCCTTATGCCTCCTAAAAGATCCCGTAGTTCTAATGTTGAGGAGGGAAAATCCACAAAGGATTATCTCCAGTATTTAAGAAGTCCAAGTCTTATTGATAAATGGTACATCATATGTTCTATTGTCATTTTTCCGTGAAGATTCGTTAATTTTCCGGATCTTGATAGGTTTCCTTTAGTCCCATTGTTTGAACAATGTGGATTATTTGATTTGTTGTTCTTGGTGAACCAACCCTCTTACTACCCTCAACTTATATATTAGTTTTACACAAATATGAAGGTTGTCACATCGGAGGATGGTAGTGAGATATTTTTACTATCTTCAGTAAAAAATATCCGCATGAAAATCACCCATGCTAGATTAGGACTTATTTTGGGTCTGTCTGATGAAGGGATTGATTTAGGAGATGTTGAGATGGAAGATGACACCATATTGTGAAGAATTTATTTGCTAAATCGAGCTCCTCCTATGACCAATCAATCAATTACTCCTATTGCTAAGCTAGTTGCACACATACTGTCATATAACATTATTCCCAAAACAGGGAGTTATGGCCAGTATTCCCATGAGTTTCCACAAGCCATTTATGCAATTTTTGGTAATATAAAAATAAATTGGGGTCAAGTCATCGTTAATCGTCTTCATAAGACTCATTCTTCATTTCTTCCTTTTGGTGCTTTACTTACTCACATCTTCTCCGCTTATGAAGTTGATCTCGATTCCGAGAAGAGTGTTGTAAGACACTATGAGTCCTTTGATCGTGCAAGTCTAGCACGTATGAAGCTTCTCACCTCTCCACCTAGGTCACCTCCTAGGAATACACCTCCTATTTCCTTAGCTTCTTCCGCTCGTCGGTCTTCTGCTTCTAGTTCATCTCGTTCTAGAGCTGATTATGATGATCCTAGGAGTCTTTACACTTATGTCAATTATATTTTGGATTGTCAAGACACTTTTGCATCCAGTCTTTCCCATCTTACTCACTTGTTCACTTCTCAGTTTCCACCTCCACCTCCTCCCTCTCAGGGTGCTCAAGACGAAGATGACGAAGACTGATTAGCTCTTTTTTCTTTGTATTTTTCTACTTCTTATGTATTTTCTAGTTTATGTCATCATTTGAAAAATGTATTTCAAATTTCTATGTATAAATTTGCTTTGGTTTTGATATGTGTTTGTTCTCTTGCAATTTTTTATAATGTCTACTATTTATTTTCCTCCTATTTTTTGTTGATGTCAAAGGGGGAGAAAAAGCTATGTGTGTAATTTTTATGCATGTTTTTGTGCATGTTTTTTAACATATGCATTTTGTACATTCGTTAGGGGGAGCATTGAGCATGTGTAATATTTCTATTATTGTAAGCTATTGTGTTGTCATCATCAAAAAGGGAAAGAATGTTGATTCTTGGTTTTGATGACTACAACATAATGCAAAGTTGTGCTACTTCTTATATAATGCAGGATGTATCAATGTCAATACTATGTATGATACACAAGTGCAAAGTGCTCCAATGAAGCTCTCAAAAAAAGTTGATCAAGCTACAAAGGCTCAAGCTCTTATTCAAGACTCAAGACTCAAGACTTAAGACAAGACCTGTCCTTCAATGTGTTATTAAATGTCTTGTAAAACAAATTGTAATCTTACTTTTTTTGGAGTCTTAGATTGATGTAACAGTCTTGTCACACACACACACTCACACATCTTTATAATTGAGTGTTTTTCAAAAGATTAGAGGTCAAAATAGTTTGAATTAGATCAGCTGTTAAGTACCAGTCGGCTGCCTTATGGCACTAGTCGACTGTACTAGTACGAAACTGTCTGAACTCTTTCAAACTCTGGCCAGTCGACTCATCATGGCAATCCAGTCGACTGTTCAAGTCATTTCGACATTTTTTCAGAATTTAAAACTTGTTTTTCGAATTCAAAAGCTTTATATCGTTATAAACTATTTTACAACATTCTAGTGATTCCTCTCTATAAATAGAGCCTACGAATCACCATTGAAAGATTACAAGCATTTTGATAAAAAGTTTAAGTTTTTGCTATTGAAAGAGAACTAGTATTCAAATAAGCACTGTAAATTTTCTAAGTCTTGGTTCTCTGAATCTCAGTCCAATATAACATTGATTTCATTTTGGACTGATTTCAGAAGTGACCTATTAGCCACTATACAAAAATCACAATCACAAAACAAGGCTATAGGTTGATTGTATCTCTTTTATTATTTTCTTTCACTCTCGGGTTGTGAGAGTGGTCATCTCGGTTGGAGAGTAGGGCTCTAGGTTGTAGAGTCAGGTTTTTACTCTTGGTTGAAGAGTGGGTTTGCTCTCTCTAGTGGTGAGAGAGGTCTACAGGTTGGAAAAGGTTGTTGTCTAACGCCGTAGGGTATTCTTGTATTTTTTCAAGCATAGTGAAAAATCTCAAATAGGTTTCTTGGGAACTAGTTGTAGGTCGGGAGGACCGAACCGGGATACATCGTGTGTATTCTATGGTTGTATTTCTTTGAACTTGTATTTTCTTTACTTGCATTTAATTCTTATTCGAAAACTTGTCTGGACAGTCGACTACATCTCCTCTTTAAGTCGACTGGTCAGACTGGTATAACATACTCTTCGAAAACATGTCTGGCAAGTCGACTATTTTCCGCTATAAGTCGACTGATCAGACTTGTCTAAAATACTCTTCTAATCTGAAGCCTCAGTCGACTTATTTCTCTTTTCAAGTCGTCTGGACAGAAGAAAAAGTTCAATTTCGTTTTTAATTTTTATACAATACTATTCACCCTCCCTCTAATGTTTCTTGCTATGCCTACAGGATCCAACAATTTTCACTAAACCTTTAGATGAAAAACGATTTTATTTTTTGAAAGGAGAATTGAATGTTATTGATATTTCTGCTTAAAATTGGATTTTTGTCGACTGAACGGGCGTCTGTACGCCTGTGGAGGTGTACGGTCAACTGGGTGGTCGACCGGCGCACTCTCGGCCTTCGTTTGGTTTTATGCTTCTTTTCAAAAAATTGGCTTTCAGTTTGAGCGGTCGACCGGTCCGCTCTCTGTCTTTCGTTTTGTGTTCACAAGGTGTGCAGTCGACCGTGCGGTCGACCGGTTTGCTCTCAGGTTGATTCTTTATTTTATATGCTCAATTGGTTTTGCGGTCGACCAGTTTTTTTCTTGGTTACTCGTTTTGATTTTTACGAGCCCTCTATTCACCATTTTCTATAATATCGGTTTATTGAAATACTTCTTATTCTGTTTTCTGCCTCGCATCTGTATTGGGAAAAGCTCAAATCTATGATACCATGAAGAGCTTTCCCTGTATATCAAATAGTTTCGCTATCAATGGTATCATGTAAGTAGATTTTCCTCTGCTTTCAAAAATTATTATATTTCCCAAATTCATCTCATGCTTTATCATGTTCCCCAAATTAACCTCTTGTTTTGCTTATTGAATGTTCTTTTCATTTACAAATGGCTTTCAGGGGAGTATGTTATATACTTAATTTATGCTTGTCTTTCGTCCCTCTTGGCGTGTTCCAAAAAGGAAGAGAATATTTTTATGAATGTTTTTAACTGAAAGTAAATATAATATTGAATATTATTATTTATTCTTCATATATCTTCTACGAAATTCGGTATAACAGGAAGTATTGAATTAAGGGGCAGTATTTACAAATCTCTCTTGCTATTTATCTATGAAAATCTATGTTACATGAAGTACTAAATTCAGGGGGAGTATTTATATGCCTTATTGTTTTATTTTTACTTTCAACATTCAAAGACATGTTTTGCTCACACCAAAAGGGAAAGATTGTTGACACTTAGTTTGGTGTGAAAAAAACATGTCCATAAATACTAATAAGTTTAAATTAAGTTGTTAAGATTTTCAGGTTAAAATAATATCAATAAGAGATTCAAAAGAGATTCAAGAATAAGCAAAGAAGGAAAGCAATAAAGAAGGATTGCAAGATCAAGCAAAAGAAGAAGTTATTCAAAAAGAGCACATGTTGATTAGTGCCTGTTGCCGCTAAATTCGGTGTGGGGGCAAATAGATAGAATTTGTGAGTTCTTGGAAAACCTGAATAGCAAACACCTAACCTGTTCCGCCGGAGCTTGACCGTTGACTCCCGCCGTTCACCTACAAGGAAGTGCGAGACACCGGGGTTGATCCCGGCGACGCACCCTCCGACGCTCAAGTCAGTAACCAGAAATGATTATGAAAGAGCGTTTAACTAGCAAAAGATTGATTACCTCTTAATGGAGATGGGTGGGTGTATTTATAGGCGTCTTTAGGGAACATATTAGGCATGTAATTCCCTGTGTATAGATAAGGAATGTAATCCCTAATCCCCAGTGAAAGGATAGATATGAATCAGGGCCGTTGATTAATATTAATCAGAAACCCTAATTCTATCCTGGCGGACCGGGTTCGTCGCGGGTTGAGACCCGCGCCCAGTTGAGGTGGATCCGTTCGCGGGTTATTGGGTCTGTGAGAAGGAGGCTCCAGTACCCGCTTCAGACCCGTCGGTAGGCGAAATTACTGTCTTACCCCCGGTCCTCAGGATTCCGTGCCCCATTCGGACGGTCTCGATTAAACTCCTATTTTTAGCCATATCACGAGCCCCCCTCCTAAAGGCTGAGGGTGACCAGTCTTTGAGGAGTAGTTTGTCTGTTTTAGTGGCTAGTGGAGTAGTATCGGAGTCCGAATGGGTGTTTTTGAATCCCGACGTAGGTGGTAAGGTAACTCCTTCTTCTTTTTTGAAGCCATGTGGTGTATTGAGTTTTCATCTATTTTTTCGGGCTATCTATTTAATTTTGCGATGTGTTAACTAATCGTTCGGGGGTCTTGGCTGTACATTCTAGGCAATAATTGTTCGTTCGGGGGCTCAAAAATATCCCCCGAATTTTTAATTACTTCCTAGAATTTTTAGCTAATTTTCCCGAATTTTTCGCAATTTTTCGCAATTTTTAAATAAATAAAATGTTTTAAATAAATAAAAATCGATTTTTTAATACTTATTTATGACGTGGCGTCATCTGAGCCCTCGTTCAGGGCGGAGCGCGAGCTTCGGAGCGATCAGACGGTCCCTGCTCCTCGGCAAGCTTTTTTGCCGTATACGAGGGTCGGTACCTCGGCTCGGAGAGCCAGCGCCTCGGCTCGGAGGGTCAGCGCTTCGGTTCGAAGAATCCGAGGTACGTGGCATCATCTGGGCCGTCCATCTCAGCGTGGATCTCCATAAAATGCTATCTTGTCGTTTAGTGGACGTGGCCAAATCTGGGCCATCCATCATGACGAGCGCACTTTTTCACAAGATCCAACGGCTGATATGGGTCGGTGTGATTTTTTGCCATATACGAGGGTCGGTACCTCGGCACCTCGGCTCGGAGGACCAGTGCCTCGGCTCGGAGGGTCAGCGTTTCGGCTCGGAGGATCCGAGGCACTTGGCATCATCTGGGCCGTCCATTTCAGCGTGGATCTCCATAAAACGCTATCTTGTCGTTTAGTGGACGTGGCCAAATCTGGGCCGTTCATCATGACGAGCGCACTTTTTCACAAGATCCAACGGCTGATATGGGTCAGCATGATTTTTTGCCATATACGAGGGTCGGTACCTCGGCACCTCGGCTCGGAGACTCAGTGCTGTTGGCCGAGGTGCTGAGTTGGGTGTTTTGGAGGAAGTGTTCCTTGAAGATTCCGCCCCTCCGTGCCCAGTGGCTCGGCTGTTCGGCTGAGCTGTTCGGTAGCTCGGCTGAGCAGGCCGTTGGCAGGCAGCTTGGATGGTACCCGTGGGCGGATCTGGGCCATTCATCATGTCGCGCATCACGAGGATGGGGTTCAGATCACGAGAAAACGTTATCTTGTCGTTTTGTGGATGTGGCGAGATCTGAACCGTCCATCGAATTCTGACGCGAATTTTGGAGAGATCCGACGGTGACTTCGCCTCGGGTTGATTTTTCTCCATATACGAGGGTCGGTACCTCGGTACCTCGGCTCAGCTGCTCGGTGCTGTTGGCCGAGGCGCTGAGTTGGCTTTTTCGACTGAGAAAGTCTCTCGATGGTTCGACCTTCCGTGCCCAGTAGCTTGGCTGCTCGACTAAGTTGTTCGGTAGCTCTGCCGAGCGAGCCGGTGGCAGGCAGGTTCGGAAGGTGCACGCGGTAGGATCTGGTTCGTCCATCATGGTGCGCATCACGAGGATGGGGTTCAGATCACGAGAAAACGTTATCTAGTCGTTTTGTGGGCGTGGCGAGATCTGAACCGTCCATCGCATTCTGACGCGAATTTTGGAGAGATCCGAAGGTGACTTCACCTCGGGAGGATTTTTTTGCCATATACGAGGGTCGGTACCTCGGTATCTTGGCTTGGCTTCTCGGTTCTGTTGGCCGAGGCGCTGAGTTGGCTGTTCTGAAGGCACTCAATAGCTTGGTTCGGCAGACTAGTGGCCGAATCGTGGACTTGGGCGATTTGGGGAGCCTTTTTGTTTTTCGAAACGTCGCCACTCTCCGCTTGGCGCTTTGGCTTAGTGGGCCTTTCACGTTCCCCAAGGAGGCCCACTACTTCTGGGGTTATAAATCTTCACTCTCCCACCCCTAAGCTCATTTCACTTTTTTACTCTCAAGAATTCACTTTTGCTGTTCAAGTTCTCTGCTAGCGGCGACTTCTGTTTCACGGTGGTGTCGTTAGCTGTCGCGTGGGCGAGGCAATTTCCGGCAACGAATTTCCGACCGTGAACGTCACTTCAAAGGTCAGTCCACTAGACTTTACTTATGTTTCATAGAGATGTCACGAGTGGACTCGGGGAGTGGGGCCTCGTCTTCGGGCGATGATGGTGCGGAGGAGAGGAGAAGGGCGGAGGCTCGGAGGAAGGGGAAGCAGGTCGTCGAACTATCGGTTACAGAGGCGAGGCGCGAGAAGAAGAGGAGGGTGGAGACCCAATCCCCCGTAGTGGCGGTGATTGTGGAGAACCCGAAGCAAGCCCCCGAGATGGGACGATATCCCTCTGTCCTGTCCGGGCATTCGGGGGTTAGGCAGTACGAGGGCGACCTTTTGGAGAAGGCGATCTATGGGAAGTCGAAGATCGTCGAGGAACCTAACCCGGCCCTTCCCACCGAAGCCGACGAGCTCATTTCGGTGTTATCTGAGAAGGATCTTCTTCGGATCAGAAAGGCCTTTGCCATCCCTCCGGAGTATAAACTAATACTCCCCGGTCCCGGGATGCGAGCAAATTCCAAGCTGCCGTCGTCGGATATGTGCATGTTCGACTTCGACTCCTTGAATGCCGGGCTACGTTTCCCGCTGCATCCTTTCGTCCTTCAGATCCTCGGCTGGTTCTGCCTCGCGCCGACCCAATTCATGCCGAACACCTGGCGTCACGTCAACGCCTTCTTGCTCCAGTGCTACCGAGCCGAAGTAGAGCCGGACCTGACGGTCTTCCGAGGGATGTACTGCATAAACCGGCAGCACAAGACGGAGCATCGGTATTATTTGGGGCCGAGGAAGGGTGTCAGGATCGTAGAGAACCCCGACTCGATTAAGGGTTGGAAATTGAGGTATTTTATAGTAAGGGGTGAGGCGATGCTGAACATTCCGACCTGGTGGAAAGTGGAGGTGCCGAAATTTGCCAGAGCCGACCCCGTACTGTCTGAGGCCGAGGAGGAGGTGGCGAGGAAGATCATGGCCCTTCCCCTGTTGAGTTGGAGGGAGTTGACGGAGGAGGTGCTGTTCGGGTCCGGCCTTAGCCCCATCGACCCGAGTACGCTCCTGACATCTCACTTGTTTCTGCTTTTCTTTCAAGTTTTTAGTTCGTCTCCCTAACTCGTCTCTCCCCTCTTTTTTTGTTCGATGCAGAAGCAATGAAGATTGATTTTAACTCCATGATGGCCGATAGGTCGAAATTGGTCGGGGGTAGGAAGAGGAAGAGGGCGGCCGCGACTGCCTCGTCGACTCCGCAGCCCACGGTCGCCTCGACCATCACCCCACCCCCTTCCGACTGCTGAGGCGCCCTCGGAGGTTGTTGTTGTTGAGGAGCCCTCGGCCCCTGTGGCCCCCGGCGTGATTGAGGGGGCCTTTGACGTAAACGCGGTGCTGTCGCTCGAGGCACTGCCGCTAACCAGGGTTGTCGAGGAGATCCTGACCGAGCAGCACAAGCAGCTGTTCGTGCCGAATTGGCGAGTGAAGAACCACGACGAGTTCCTCGGCAATTCGCAAATGTCAGTGCAGGTTGTCAAGCACTTGGCGACCCCGAAGGATCGAGCCGCGCTGAGGGCAGGGACGGTGGGCGACGACACCTATGAGGTGGCTCGGTCACTCGTCTCGGTAAGTTTCTCGTTGCTAAGTTTTTTTCCAAGTTTACCGCCCGGTTTGTTTAGTGCGCTCACCGTTGTCTTTGCAGGCTACCTGTCACTTCGGCCATCTCCTCGAGACGTTCGCCGAGCAGGAGAAGGAGTTGAGGGCTGCCAGCGACAAAGACCGGTTGGCGAAGGTCAAGGCAGTCCGGGAGCTCGAAGCCGAGCAGAGGCGAGCCGAAGCTTTGGAGGTCCGGGTGGCTGACCTAGTTGCTGACCTGGAGAGAGCCAAGGGGCGTCTTGAGGCAGAGTCTGCCAAGGCCGCGAAGGTTGCCGAGGAGTTGGCCGCGGCGGTGAAGTCCTTGGCTGAAGAGAGGGCGGAGAAGGAGGGATTGGCGGCGAAGATCTGGGCCGAGGTAGAGGCCGAATGCGAGGCCGAATCGAAGAAACATATGGCCGAGAACATGGGGAAGTCTTATCAGAGAGCGCTCGACCATGTCCAAGACCGTGTTCCCGGCTTCGAGCGGGTCGGCTACCGACTGTGGCTCGGGTCGCCCTCAGGCGGTGAGGAGGAGGGAGGCGAAGGCGAGGAGAGCGAGGGCGAGGAGGATGAATCCGACCCACCTGTGGCGGATGCCCAGGTCGAGGTGGGGGTCGGGGGGGCGTCTGTCGACGCACCCGTGGTGACGCAGGTGGACCCCTGATCCCCTCGCTAAGTTTGTAATTTTTTGTGTTTTGTTCTTTAAACGGTGTAATGCCTTTTGCAGACTGGCCACCGCCTTTATTGAATGAAATAGATGTTTTTTATCTTTGCGTTTCTATCTAAGTGTTTGGTTCGCCCCTCTAGCCCTTCAATGTCTTCGCCTTCTTTTATTTCAGATTGACGAGGTGACTTCTGCCAATGCGGCGGCTCGGCGCCGCGCAGGGCTATTTCAGCAGCACCGAGAGGGTCGGCTCGAGGGCGAGATGCATCTGACTAGGGAAATGCTTCAAGATGTTGAGAGGAAGAACAGCGAGTTATTGGCCGAGCTGCACCATCTACGGATAGTCGAGGCCGAGCTGTCTGCGAAGGAAGAAGAGCTGGTTCAGGTTTCAGCCGAACGGGATGACTTTGCTAGGAAGGTGGAACATTTGCAAAGGGTGACGGTCGACAAGAGTATCGAAGTGACCCACCTGCGTCGTGTTATATCCGACAGCGCAGAGTATCCCGGTTCGGCGAAACTTCCTCGGTTCAAAGTTATTGTGAAGGACGACACGCTGAAGGACCGGATCGTCGAGCTGGAGGAAGAGGTCGCTCGGCTCAAGCCTCAGCCAGTGAGGGCCAACGTCCGGAGCACCTCGTGCACTCGCGAAGAGATTGAGCGAGGGATTTCGTTCTACCAAGCCGCGAGCCGAACCCCCATCATAGGTAGGTCCGCAGCCGATGCCCAAAGTGGGGTAGCGGTGTCTTCAAGTGGTGCATCGGTTGGAGCGGCTGTTAGGGTCAGCGGCGAGGAGGCGTCTTGGTTCGTTGGTCTAGAGACAAGCTCGGAGGTCAAGAGGCGCCGACCCAAAGTGTCGCTGAACCGGAGCGTCCCCCTTCCGCGGAGGCCGTAAACGAGTCGTGTCGTGTCTTCGGACTTCCGAAATGTGTTTTGTCATAACCTTCTTGTAAATTTATCCAAGTCATGTTAATAAAATGGGGGTTGACTTATCCGAACTGTTCTCTTCTTTTCGTAAATTTTTTTTTTGCGTTGTAATCGTGCTTAGGTAGGGTAGGCTTGAGATGGGTCTCGAGGCCAGTGTTTGCTTTGTTTAGCGTCTTGGCCTCGAGCCCCGCACTTTTGCCTCGGCTCTGAATCCTGCTCGGCGCCTTCAGGCACGGCTCGGTTCGGCGATCAATCCCCTTAACCGCATTAATGGTGCTCCAGGATCTGTTGGGGTGTTTCACCTTCCCGAGGGCATTGAGGACGGTGCCCCTTAATCAACGCGCGGCGCTTCGGCTCCCTAGGCACGACTTTTGGACTCCCGAGGGTCTTAATGACAGTTACTTGGGGGAAGGCTATAAGTACCACACCCCCCCTTTGTAGTTTTTGTCATCAGTCTAGAGTTCAAGTGGCTGTGATGGCGTCTGCCCTTGGGCGGATGCCAGCCTCGTTACAAGTTTTTGCCTCGAGAGGTTCCGAAGGGTGGTCACTCTACTGCCTTGTTCTTCTCTCATTCCCGACGACCGCGATGTGGGTGTCAGGAGCGAGGGAGGACAAGGCAGAAGTGTTGGCGTCCGTAGTCCGGACCTGAGGGGGAGGTCCCCTTAAACCTTAATCCAAACTTTTTGAGATTTTAAGTTTTTGCTTCTTATGGGTTGGCAGTGTTCATACGGCTCATAGGCCGAGGCGATTGCGAAAGAAAGTTGATTCAGATTGCCTGTTGCTTGTGTTTGGTGCCGAGTGAAGTAAGGTGATCACGACCGTCGGATGGTTGCACGAATCTCGAGGTAAGTGCGGTTCCCAAGAAAACGCTATCTTGTCGTTTTGTGGACACGTGGCTTGATCAGATCCGTTAATCACACTTTAGCGCACATTTTGAGACGATCTGACGTTGGTTTCGCCTCGGAAGGTTTTTTCGCCATATACGAGGGTTGGTACCTCGGCACCCCGGCTCGGCTCGATAGTGAGGCAGACCAGAGTGGCCACCTAGCCCTGGCCCGTTCGGGGAGGTAAAGTCGAACCATAGGACCCCTACCATAGTTAAATTAGTTTTAAGGGCTGCGGGAGCAGTTTCGAACGGTGATCCACTTCTGGCTCGTCTGTGGGCGAGCCGAGGAAGTAAAGCCGAACCGAGTGCTGGACTCCGAACCATTCAACGGCTGCGGGAGCAATTTCGAACGATCAATCTACTTCCTGGCTCTTCTTTAGGCGAGCCGAGGAAGAAGAGTCGAGCCGAGTGCTGGACTCTGAACCATCGTGATATTAGTTTAAGGTTGTGGGAGCAATTCCGAACGGCGATCCACTTCTGGCTCGTCTGTGGGCGAGCCGAGGAAGTAAAGCCAAACCGAGTGCTGGACTCCGAACCATTCAACGGCTGCGGGAGCAATTTCGAACGGTGATCTACTTCTGGCTCGTCTGTGGGCGAGCCGAGGAAGTAGAGTCGAACCGAGTGCTTGACTCCGAACCATCGTGAGATTAGTTTAAGGTTGTGGGAGCAATTCCGAATGGCAAGCTACTTCTAGATCGCTTAGGAGCGAACATGCGAAATAGAATCGAGCCAAGTGTTGGACTCCGAACCATTCAACGGCTGTGGGAGCAATTTCGAACGGTGATCTACTTCTGGCTCGTCTGTGGGCGAGCCGAGGAAGTAGAGTCGAACCGAGTGCTGGACTCCGAACCATCGTGAGATTAGTTTAAGGTTGTGGGAGCAATTCCGAATGGCGAGCTACTTCTAGATCGCTTAGGAGCGAACATGCGAAGTAGAATTGAGCCAAGTGTTGGACTCCGAACCATTCAACGGCTGTGGGAGCAATTTCGAACGGTGATCTACTTCTGGCTCATCTGTGGACGAGCCGAGGAAGTAGAGTTGAACCGAGTGCTGGACTCCGAACCATCGTGAGATTAAGGAGTGAAAAGCAGAGAGATGTAACAGTATCAAAAATACGAAAAAAATTTATTTATTAATATCCAATGATCGGCTGCTTCTAAAGTTGCTAGCCGTTATTACAATGAAAAATAAAGGAAAAATCACTACTAGTAACAGGAAGGGAATGGTTCGACATCTCGAGTTACTTAGAGGGGTGCCGTTGCTCTCTCTTGGTATTTCAAGAGATGGTCGGCATTCCATGTCCTGGGAATCTCCCTGCCTTCGAGATCTTCTAGCTTGTATGCACCGGGGCGGATCATCTTTGAGATCTTGTAGGGTCCCTCCCAATTTGGGGCCAATTTGCTTTTCTGTCCGGGGAAGGAGATGGCCAACTTTCGGAGGACGAGGTCCCCCTCTTTTAGGTCCGTCGGGCGGACTCTTTTGTTGTATGCTAGCTCGATCCTTCTTCGGTAAGTTTGCTGGTGTATGGCAGCTCTCTCTCGGATTTCATCTATCAGGTCTAGGCTTGCTCTGAGTTCTTTAGCGTTCTGCTCTTCTTCGTAAGCTATCAGACGAGGAGAGGGTATCCCAACTTCCAGGGGGATGAGGGCCTCGGACCCATAGGTGAGATTGAACGGACTCTCGCCTGTCGGGGTCCGTTTGGTGGTGCGGTAATTCCAGAGCACGTTAGGCAGCTGATCGAACCACAAGCCTTTGGAACACTTGCCTAACCTCTTCTTAATGCCTGAAAGGATTTGTCTGTTAGCATTCTTGGCCTGGCCATTCGACTGAGGATGGGAGATGGAGGAGAACCGGTGTTGTATGGCGAGGTCTTCACATAAAGCTCGGAAGGCGGCCCCAGTGAATTGCGTTCCGTTATCCGTAACCAGGACCCTGGGAATGCCAAATCGGCATATCACACTTTTCCAGAAGAACTGAACGACCTTATGTTCGGTGATTGTGGTCAGGGGCTCGGCCTCTATCCATTTTGTGAAATAGTCGACTGCAACGACCAGGAACTTGAGCTGTCCAGGAGCGGGTGGAAACGGCCCTAGTAAATCCATCCCCCACATTGCGAAGGGGATCGGACTTGATAGGGAGGCGAGTGGAGCTTGCGGAAGGCGTCGGATGTCGGAATACTTCTGACAGGAGCTGCATTGCCGAACGTGTCGTTCGGCGTCCCGTAGGAGAGTGGGCCAGAAATACCCGTAGTTCAGTACTTTGCGCGCCAGGGCTCTGGAGCAAGAATGGGCCCCGCCAATGCCTTCATGAAGTTCTTGCAGGGCGTAGTCGGCTTGCCCGGGGGAAAGGCACCTCAGGTAGGGCCGACCGTCCACCTGGGTGAAGGAGCGTTTATACAGGACGCCTTCGATCAGCGTGTAACGCTCGGCTCGGGTTCTAACTTTCCTTGCTTCCTTCGGATCCTCGGGGAGGAGTCCGTCCCTTAAGAATTCGATGAGTGGTCTCATTCAGTTGTCTTCGAGGAGGAGAGGCAATGCTTCAACGGAGTCGGGGGTTTCGTCCTCTATGCTCGGCTTCAGGAGGACTTCTATCAACACAGTCTGTTCGAGCCCTTGAAGGGAAGAGGATGCTAATTTAGACAGGGCGTCGGCCTGAGTATTTTCTTCTCGGGGGATCCTTTGGATGAGGGCCTCTTCGAACAGTGCCATAAGGCCTTTAACTTTGGCCAAGTACTTAGCCATCCTGTCATCGCGGGCTTCATATTCGCCGAGGACCTGATTGACGACTAGCTGGGAGTCGCTGAAGATCCGTAGGCGTTGTGCTCCAACATTTCGGGCCATTCCAAGACCGGCTATCAGCGCCTCGTATTCGGCTTCGTTGTTCGAGGCTTGGAAGTTTATACGGAGGGAGTACTGGAGGATGAAGTCATCCGGACCGGCCAGAATGACCCCAGCCCCGCTTCCCTCATTGCAAGAGAATCCGTCTACATAAACCGACCACACAGGTGGTCCCTTCACTGCTTGGTCGGACTCAGGGATAGTACTTTCCACAATGAATTCGGCTAGCACCTGAGCCTTGATTGTGGTCCGAGGCTGATAAGTTATATCGTGTTGACTCAGCTCGATGGACCATTTCATCAGCCGTCCCGAAGTCTCGGGCTTATGGAGGACCTGCTTTAGCGGCTGGTCGGTAAGAATGACCACCGAATGAGATTGAAAATACGGGAGGAGCTTTCTCGCGGCCATCACCAAGGCATAGGCCATTTTCTCTATCCTCGGGTATCGGAGCTCGGCATCCCGGAGCACTTTGCTGAAATAGTAGATGGGCTTCTGAGCCCTGTCTTCTTCTCTGACTAAGACCGCACTAAGCGTCTGCTCGGAGGCTGCCAGGTAGAGGTATAGCGGTTCGCCAGGTATTGGTTTGCTGAGAAGAGGTGGATTGACGAGGTAAGCTTTAAGCTGGTCGAAGGAGTCTTGTTGCTACTGCCCCCACTCAAATCCTTTAGCCCCCCTGAGGGCTTTGAAGAACGGGAGGCACTTCTCCCCGGATTTTGACAGAAAGGGCCCTATGGCGGCTAGGCGACCAGTCAACCTCTGAACTTCCTTGACATTTCTAGGAGGGGCCATGTCTAGTATGGCCTTGATCTTCTCCGGGTTTGCTTCTATTCCTCGTTGGCTAACCATGAAGCCGAGGAACTTCCTTGATGAGACGTCGAACGCACACTTGTTCGGGTTAAGTCTCATATTGTGCTTTCTCAGAACATCAAATGCTTCTTGGAGGTCGGTCACATGATCAATGCCTCGGATGCTCTTTACCAGCATGTCGTCAACATACACCTCCATGTTTCGGCCGATCTGATCCTGGAAAACCTTGTTGACGAGGCGTTGGTATGTCGCCCCTGCATTCTTTAGGCCGAATGGCATGACTCTGTAGCAATAAAGGCCTTGGTCGGTCACAAAAGATGTCTTCGGGATATCGGGGGGAACATTCTTATCTGATTGTAACCCGAGAAAGCATTCATGAAGCTGAGGAGCTCATGTCCCGAGGTTGCGTCAATCAGAGTGTCGATACTCAGCAGAGGGAAGGGATCTTTGGGGCAGGCCTTGTTGAGGTCGGTGAAATCAATACAAATTCTCCATGTCCCGTTAGACTTTTTCACCATTACCACATTCGACAACCATTCAGGATAGTTCACCTCCTGTATGAACCGGGCTTTCAAGAGTTTGTCCACCTCCTCTTTTATAGCGAGCTGACGCTCGGGGGCGAACTTGCGCCTCTTCTGCTGAACCGGTTTGGACCCCGGATCGACGCTCAGGCGGTGAACTAAGAGTTCTTCGGAGATACCGGGCATATCTGCTGCTGACCATGTGAAGAGGTCTTGATTGGTTCGGATGCATTTTACAATATCTGAGTATAGGGCGGACGGGAGGGTCTTGCTAACAAAGAACTTGCGGGTCGGCTCCTGCTCAGAGAAGAGTACCTCCTCCAACTCGTCCACCGGCTCGGAAGTCGGCCGAGCGGCATCTTGGGGGATTTCCATTGTTTCTAAGGAGAGGACGGGTCCGAGGGTAGAGGTCATATAACACTTGCGGACCTGCTCTTGATTGCCCCTAACTTCTCCTACTCCGGCTCGAGTGGGGAATTTCATTTTGAGATGATAGGCGGAAGGGACCGCTTCAAGGGCGGCCAGACCGGGCCGACCCAAAATGACGTTGTAAGCTGCTGGGACATCTACGACCATGAAGTCCATCGACTCCGTTCGGGTAGTAGGAGTTTTGCCAGCGGTTACGTCGAGGGTAATTACCCCTTCGATAGTCACTGGCACTCCCGTGAACCCATGGAGCGTGTAGCCGGCGGGCTTGATTCTGTCTCGGGAGAGTTTTAGGCCTTTAAAAGCGGCGAGGAAGAGGATGTTTACGGAGCTGTCATTATCCACAAGTATCCTCTCCACTTTGAAGTTCGCCATGTGGAGGTTGATGACTAGTGCGTCACAATGTGGGGTGCGAACCCCTTCAAGGTCTTCATCGGAAAATGTGACAGGCACTCCGAAGCCTTTGGGAGGAGGGGTGGTTCAGACGGAGTTGACCTCTCTTATGAATGCTTTCCTAGAGGAGTTTGAGGAGCCCCCCATTGGACCCCCATGAATGAGGTGGAGGACTCGCTCTTCCTCAAAGTCTGGCGTCTCTTCTCGTTCCGGACGCTTGTTAGCCCCCCGAGGCTGGGGAGGAAGTTCAGCTCGGTCTTTTCTTACAAACTTCGTCAGCTGCCCCCTCTGGATAAGGGCTTCGATCTCGTTTTTCAGAGCACGGCAATCGTTGGTGTCATGCCCATGGTCCCGGTGATAACGGCACCATTTTTCTTTATCTCTTCTCTTGGCGGGGGTGTTCATCCTGGGAGCAGGGGGTAAGACCCCTTCTTTCTCAACTTCCATCAGAATAGTTGCGACGTTAGTAGTGAGGGGAGTGAACTTCTCGAACCTGGGGGGAGTTCGGCGCTGGTCGGCATTGTCCTTTTGGAGCTTCTTGGCTCCTTCCTCCTCTGTTCCCTTTCTCTTAAACCCGGAGGAAGACCCCTCCCAGTTGGGTCGCTGCTTGGCCTCTTCGGCCCGGATATACTTCTCACTGCGAAGGAGAAGGTCGAAAAAGTTCTGTGGTGGCTTCTTGGCGAGGGAGGAGCGGATGTTGGAATTGAGGACATTAGATTGAAACGCTGCCGTAGCGACTGACTGGTCGAGGGATGCTATGGACCTGGCTTCAGCTGTGAACCTCTTCACATAGTCTCTCAGTTTCTCCCCCTTTTTTTGGTGGAGGTGCAATAGGGAGATGCTGGTTTTCTCAGCTCTACGGCTGCTTACGAAATGTGTGACGAAGAGGGTTTCGAACTGCTCGAAGGAGAATATTGAGGAGGGGGCAAGGCGAGAATACCACTCTCGAGCTGGTCCCTTGAGAGTTGCAGGGAAGGTTTTGCAGAGGAGGGCATCGGAAGCTTGATGAAGGAGCATCAAAGTCTTAAAGCTTTCGATGTGATCAACTGGATCGGTCTCCCCGGTGTAAGTCTCAAATTGGGGAGGTTTGAAACCGAACGGCACAGGTGCATCCACTATGGTTCGGAAGAAAGGGGGTCGGCTAGGACGTAGGGTCCTCCCCCTAAGCTCCTCTTCTCGGTCTATCTGACCCAGGCGCCTCTCTACTTCATGAAGACGACGGTACATGGTGTCATCCCTCCGGCGGTAATCAGCTGAGCCCCTAGACTCGTCTTCGTATGAGGGAGAGCGGGGGCTACGGCGATGGTAACTTCGGGAGCGACGAGGACTTGGGGTACGCCGGGAGTTGCTTGGAGCAGGACGAGGAGATGGGGACCGTCGGCGAGGGCTTCGGACCGGATGAGGAGATCGGCGAGGGCTTCGGATCGGAGGAGGGGACGGGGCCTTCGGCTCATTAGGGTTTTGACGGAGGTTGAGAGCCTGCAGGACGGTCGCTTGGAACTGCTGGAACTCGGCACGGGTGATTGGTGCCTCATTGTTCCTGGGCTGTTGCCGACCCGCTGGGGAGTGCCTTCTTCGGTAATGCTCGGGGGACTCTTTCCTCCCCCTGCGGACGGGGGACCTGTGGTACCGGTGGCGAGGAGACCGCTCGCCCGGATGGTGTTGGCGGGAGGCTCCCTCTCGGGCCCGCTTTTCATCCAGGTGGCGGTGGAGATCGTCATCTCTCTGGCGGTTGAGGGCGATATTGTGGCGACCAGAGGCTCGGGGGTGATGGGAAGCCATAGAGTCCATAGAGGCATTGTGGATGGAGACGTGCTCCTGGTGAAGAGGCTGTTTTTGAGGGTTAGGACCCTTCGGGGGTGTTTGATTAGGAGGAGGAAGGTCTCGTTGGAGCGGGTCTTCCGCCGTAGGGGGAAGCTGCCCTTGTTGTTGAGCAGGATTGTTGGGGACTTCTTGCTGCTGATCAGGATTGGGTCCTCGGTTGGACCCCCTTGACCTGACTTTCCGAGGTGGCATGGCTGGAGAAGATCTGTATTCGGGGAAGAGGAGAGGTCTCTATTCGTTAGTTTTCCACAGACGGCGCCAATCTGTTGCCGCTAAATTCGGTGTGGGGGCAAACAGATAGAATTTGTGAGTTCTTGGAAAACCTGAATAGCAAACACCTAACATATTCTGCCGGAGCTTGACCGTTGACTCCCGCCGTTCACCTGCAAGGAAGTGCGAGACACCGGGGTTGATCCCGGCGACGCACCCTCCGACGCTCAAGTCAGTAACCAGAAATGATTATGAAAGAGCGTTTAACTAGCAAAAGATTGATTACCTCTTAATGGAGATGGGTGGGGGTATTTATAGGCGTCTTTAGGGAACAGATTAGGCATGTAATTCCCTGTGTATAGATAAGGAATGTAATCCCTAATCCCCAGTGAAAGGATAGATATGAATCAGGGCCGTTGATTAATATTAATCAGAAACTCTAATTCTATCCTGGCGGACCGGGTTCGTCGCGGGTTGAGACCTGCGCCCAGTTGAGGTGGATCCGTTCGCGGGTTATTGGGTCTGTGAGAAGGAGGCCCCAGTACCCGCTTCAGACCCGTCGGTAGGCGAAATTACTGTCTTACCCCCGGTCCTCAGGATTCGTGCCCCATTTGGTCGGTCTCGATTAAACTCCTATTTTTAGCCATATCAGTATACTAACAGTACAAATGAATGTGTCAAGTATACTGTCATATGGCAACTAACAGTGTCCAGTGACGGTAAGCTCGGTATATCAGTGTAACAGTATAACAGTATCAGCCTAACAATATCAGTTTAATAGTATCAGTCTTATATTCAAACAGTCTTGTGTGTATTACTAGCTAGGTAGCACTTCATGCGCCCCAAAATATAACACATGGTTGCTACAACAAACAATTCCATTTTTAAATTTCACAGTGGATCATAATGGGGCAGTGTACTAAGGTATCAGTAACAGTAGCAGTAGCAGGAAAAATAACAGTAATAGTAGCAGTAAAAGTAACAGTAACAGTAACAGTATGGAACACTAGTTCCCTTCCAAGTACACGTTTCCATATTTTCCACTACTAGATCTTCCCTTAAGAAACCCCGGTTTGATAACTTTAATTATGGTTATCAACAGACATGATAGTGCATGAAATAGTGTCAAACTATCATGGTATAATCAGTATTTAGTTCGGGAAAACCAATAAACATGCATAGATGATATATGGTCACATAAACAAGCAAGATAGTGTATGTTCATATTCAGGACAACATGACAGTACAGTACTAAAACAGTGACTCCTATTACTACAGAAATTCAAATCTGAATCCGTCAAAGAATCTGGAAAATAGACTTCCACACGAATCCAGCGATTATATAAGCCATATAGTGTTCCACAAAATCATAACTCAAAACTGATTTGAGTCCAGAAAATACGTTCAGCCAGAAATCAGTAAATCGTATTCAATGATAGGGAAATAGCATTAAAACTCCTCAAATAAATCTAGGAAAAATATGGGGTAAACCCTATATGTTTAGTATCAGAATATAAAGTTTCATAATATTCCAGTAAAATTAGTTCAGTCAACAAAAATCAGAAAACATCAAGAAATGACAGTTTGGCAAATCTGGAATTCCCAACACTACTGTACGAAAACATCAATATCTCGCAAAATGTGAAACAAAATCCAAATCCATCAAAGGAAGATGAAAATAGACAAAATAAGCTAAATTTCATATTTCATAAATATTTTCCATACAGTAAAAGGAAATAGGGTGAAAATACGATTCTTTACAGAACAGCGAGTAAAATACAGCAAGTATAGCTTTCATAAACAAGCATGAAATGGCGCATAGAACTCATCAATAAAATCCAACAAAATTCTGGTTAATCCCTAGATAGGTATAGGAATACTGTACAAAGTTTCAGATCAAAATAATATATTTAGGACTAGTATCAAAATAGTTTAATCATCAAAATCATCAAGAAACGAAATTTAGAAATAGAATACACCTCTGTAGTAAAATAGCCATAACTCACTCATACGAAAATGAAATCGATCTCTGTCAGAAAATTTAGAAAGAAGACAGATTTCTCTACAATTCATGTCTAATACAAAAATTAAATTTGACCTTAATAGGGTCTAAAATACAAATCAAAACTGATCTGCGACAAATACAGATTTTCTCTTGAAAACAAAACCAACATAAACCACACGAAACTCGTTCCAGTCACAATCAAACATGGTATACAGTCTACTAAGTGTCCAAAAATCATGAAATAGAGTATATAACATGATATGTCTAAAAATAGGATTAAATCGGGACCGTTCACATTGGACACGAATCTTAAAGCTCAGGGGTAAAACGGTAATTTCACCTACTAACGGGTCTGAAATGGGAACTGGGTCTTTATTCAAAACCCAATAACCCATAAATGGATCTGTCTTACTGGGTGCGGGTTTCAACCAGCAAAGAACCCAGTCCAGCAGGATAGAATTAGGGTTTCTGATTAATACTAATCAACGGCCCTGATTCACGTCTATCCTTCCACTGGGAATTAGGGATTACATTCCTAATCTGATCACAGGGATCACATTCCTAATCTGATCCCAACGGCGACTATAAATACCCCCCATCCACCACCATTAAGAGGTAATCAATCTTTTGCCAATTTACGCTCTTTCATAATCTTCCTGATTACTGACTTGAGCGTCGGAGGGTGCGTCGCCGGGATCAACCCAAGTGTCTCGCACTTTTTGCAGGTGAACGGCGGGAGTCAACGATCAAACTCCGACGGAACAGGTTTCAGGTTTGCTATTCAAGTTTTCCAAGAATCAACAAATACTGTCTGTTTACCCCCACACCAGATTTAGCGGTAACAGATTGGCACCGTATGTGGGAACCAAACGAATAGCAGCCCCCCCTCTTCCTATTGGTCAGATCTTCTCCAGCCATGTCTCCTAGAAAAGTAAGATCCAGAGGGTCCAACCGTGGACCCAATCTCGCTGATCAGCAACAGGAAGTCCCCATCCAACCCGCTCAGTAGCAGGGGCAACTTCCTCCTCAAGCTGAGGACCCTCTCCAACAGGACAAGCCTCCTCTTCAGAATCAGCAACCACCTAAGAGTCCCCCCGGTTCTCAGAATGCCGGTGCAGGGGCCTCGCGTCCCAACCCGCAGAAGCAACCTCTCCATCAGGACCGCATCTCAATACACAATGCCTCTACGGATTCTATGGCCTCCCACAATCCCCGAGTCTCTGACCTTCGCAATACCATCCTCAATCGGCAGAAAGATGAGGATCTTCGCTGCCGTTTGGATGAAAAGTGGGCCCGAGAGGGAGCCTCCCGCCAGCAACGTCCGAATGAGCGATCTCCTCACCGCTGAGACTATAGAAGGTCCCCTACCGAAGAGGGCGGAGAGAGTCACCCGAGCACCATAGGATAAGACCTCACTCCCCTGCCGGTCGGCAACATCCGAGGAACGATGAGGCACCCATCACTCGTGCCGAGTTCCAGCAGTTCCAGGCGACTGTTTTGCAAGCCCTCAACCTCCGACCCAACAACAACAATGCCCAAAGGTCTCCTACCCCTCCACGGGTCCAAAGTCCTCGCCATCGGTCCAAAACTCCTCCTCCGGCTCCTAGCAACCAACAGCACATGCCTAGCCCCCGCCGCTCCCAGAGTCACCGTCGTCGTAGTCCCCGCTCCCCTTCCTATGAAGACGAGTCCAGAGGCTCGTTTGACTACTGTCGGAGGGACGATGCTCTCTACCGCCGTCTCCACGAGATGGAGAGGTGCATCGGTCGAATAGACAAGGATGAAGAGTTAAGAGGAAGGACCATCCGCCCGAGCAGACCTCCCTTCTCCCGGACCATCATGGAGGCTCCTATCCCAAGAGGTTTCAAACCCCCGCAGTTCGAAACTTACTCGGGGGAGTCGGACCCCGTGGACCACATCGAAAGCTTTAAGACCCTCATGCTAATCTACCAAGCTTCCGATGCCTTGCTGTGCAGGACCTTCCCCGCCACTCTTAAGGGTTCGGCTCGGGAATGGTACTCCCGCCTCGCCCCGTCTTCCATATTCTCCTTCGAACAGTTTGAAACCCTCTTCATCACCCATTTTGTGAGTAGCAGATGCACGGAGAAGACCAGCATCTCGTTACTCCAGCTCCGTCAGGAGAAGGGAGAGAAGTTGAGAGACTATATGAGAAGGTTCACTGCAGAGGTTAGATCCATCGCCTCCCTCGACCAGTCAGTTGCGGCGGCCGCCTTCCAATCAAATGTCCTCAACTCTAACCTTCGCTCCTCCCTTGCCAAGAAGCCCCCGCATAATTTCGCCGACCTCCTTCTTAGGAGCGAGAAGTACATTCGGGCCGAAGAAGCCGAGAATCTCCCGGGCTTTGAGGAGACATCTTCCGAGAATAAACGGAAGAGAACAAGTGAAGAGGGGTCCCAAAAATCCCAGAAGGACGGCAATGGACAGCATCGCCCGACTCCTCGTTTTGAGAACTTCACCCTCCTCATTGCTAATATATCAGAAGTTCTTATGGAGGTGGACAAGGAAGGGCTACTCCGTGCTCCCCCTAGAATGAATACACCCGGCAAGAAGAGGAACAAGGATAAGTGGTGCCGCTTTCACAGGGACCACGGCCACGACACGGATGATTGTCGGGCTCTCAAGGAGGAGATCGCAGAACTCATACAGCGGGGACACCTAACCAAGTTTGTCCAAAAAGAGGAGGCCGAGCTTCCCCCCCTGAGGAGCCTACAAACGAACAGAAGGGCCTGCCGAGGTTCAAGACTCAGAATCTCCCAGGTCCTCCCAAGAGGTCTTCACCTTATTGTAGAAGTAGGATCCTGATTTTCAATAAGGCATATGCTTGTAACCCGGCTAATAGCATGTAATAATGGCTCGCCCTATTGAAGCGGCCACTTAGTTTATTTCAATAAAACTTTACATCTTTTCATTGAAAATTATTGCTCTTGCTTCTCTATCTCTCCGAGTCACGACTCGCTAAATGGTGAGTTCAGAGTCCAACTTCTTCTACATGGCTGCTCCCGCAACTTACTAACCTTTAACAACAAGTTCAGAGTCCAACACTTGGCTCGATTCCGCTTAAAATACTTTGCTCTTCAGCGAGTTAGAAGTGGTTCGCCATTCGGAATTGTTCCCACAACCGTTGATACTCTCTTAAACGACGAGTTCGGAGTCCAACACTTGGCTCGATTCTGCTTCAGATAACTTGCTCTTAAGCGAGTTAGAAGTGGTTCGACATTCGGAATTGCTCCCACAACCGTTGAATCCCTCTAACGACGAGTTCGGAGTCCAACACTTGGCTCGATTCTGCTTCGGATAACTTGCTCTTAAGCGAGTGAGAAGTGGTTCGCCATTCGGAATTGCTCCCACAACCGTTGAATCCCTCTAACGATGAGTTCGGAGTCCAACACTTGGCTCGATTCTGCTTCGGATAACTTGCTCTTAAGCGAGTTAGAAGTGGTTCGCCATTCGGAACTGCTCCTACTACCGTTGATTCTCTCACTTAAATAGCGAGTTCAGAGCTCACAACTCTCTCCTAGAGTTGCTCCTCAAACTCTTCTTCCAAGTGGCTCTCCCCCAGAGCCGAGCTCTTCGCTCCGCTCACCTTCAAGGAGGGCCTCTTCTCAGCGAGTTCGGAGCTCACAACTCCCTCCCAGAGTTGCTCCTCAAACTTTTCTAGATGGCTCTCTCTTAGAGCCGAGCTCTTCGCTTCGCTCGCCTCCAATGAAGACCTCTTCTCAACGAGTTCAGAGCTCAAAACTCCCCCCTAGAGTTGCTCCTCAAACTCTTCTTCCAGATGGCTCTCTCTTAGAGCCGAGCTCTTCGCTCCGCTCACCTTCAAGGCGGACCTCTTCTCAACAAGTTCGGAGCTCACAACTCCCTCCTAGAGTTGCTCCTCACACTCGTCTCACAAATGGCTCTCCCAGAGCCGAGCTCTTCACTCCACTCCCTCTAAAGCGAACCTCTTCTTAAACTAGTTCGGAGCTAAAACTGTCTCCTAGAGTTGCTCCTCAAACTCGTCTTCCAGATCCCTCTCTTCCAGAGCCGAGCTCTTCACTCTGCTCCCTCTAAAGCGGACCTCTCCTCAACAAGTTCGGAGCACAACTCTCTCCTAGAGTTGCTCCTCAAACTCGTCTTCCAGATGGCTCTCTCCTAGAGTCGAGCTCTTCACTCCGCTTAACTCCAAGGCAGACCTCTTCTCAAACGAGTCTGGAGCTAAAACTCTCTCCTAGAGTTGCTCCTCAAACTCATCTTCCAGATGGCTCTCTCCTAGAGCTGAGCTCTTCACTCCGCTTCCCTCCAAGGCGGACCTCTTCTTAGCGAGTTCGAAGCTAAAACTCTCTTCTAGAGTTGCTCCTCAAACTCGTCTTCCAGATGGCTCTCTCCTAGAGCCGAGCTCTTCACTCCGCTCATCTCCAAAGCGGGCCTCTTCTAAGCGAGTTCGGAGCTTAAAACTCTCCTATAGAGTTGCTCCTTGCACTCACTTCATAGAATGGGTCTTCCCAGGGCTCGTACGAGGATCTTCCTAGCGCATCTTCTCCACCCCTAGGAGTAGAGCTCCTCTTCAAAAATCTCTAAAAACAGAGTGCACATCACTAGGTTTCGGAGCTCTTCACCTCTCCAAATATGCCGACCCCCTTCCTCGTTTATATCCAACCTCTCCTCTTCTTCACTGTCCGAAAGAACAAGGCAGAGGAGAGAACCCGAATGCCTCTCCTCCCCTTCTTCTTTCTTCTCAGCGATGAGCTCCGCCATGGCCGTTCTACCGAGCTGAGGTGCCGAGGTACCGACCTCCACATATGGAGAAAAATGCTGCCGAGCCAGTTTCACCGTCAGATTGTCTCAAAAACGTGCTAGAACATGATGAACGGCTCAGATCGCGCCACATCTCCACAAAACGACAAGATAACGTTTTCTCGAAATTTGAGTCTCTTGTCTCGTGATTCGCGCCACGATCGTGATCAACCGTCCAGATTGAGCCACGTAGCTCGGATCTGAAATCCGAGTTACCGAACTACCGAACTGCAAAGTGGCAAAAATGCACCTCAAAATCCGTGCTCAGATCTGCCGAACAAGAAGCAGCTACCGAATAGCAACAAAAAAAAAGCACGAGGGTCGGGTTCGGACCCGTTAGGGTCCTAAACTCGAACCCCTTCCTCCCCTTCCTCTTCTTCTCCATGTTCCCGCCAAAACCAAATAGAGCAAAACCCATCCGACCTCTTCTCTTCTTCACTGCACCAAACCCCTCCTTCAACCTCCTAGCTCGTCAACACCGAACTTGACACCGAGCTCCTCCTCCAACGGCTAGCTCCACTCCACTCGTCGAGGTCGTTCGCCATGCCGAGCATCTCTCCACCGTCGAGCTCCGACCTCCAAGCTCGCCCATTCGCCGAGCTCTTCGTCCAAGCTCCGAACCCATTGTCGGAGTTCTCCCGAGCTCTGCATACGATGAGCTCCACAAGCTCTCCTAGCCAGAGCTCCATCTTCAAGAACCGAGCTCACCTCCACCCATCGTCAATCTCCTCAACGTCGAGCTCGCCACCTCCATGGCCAAGCTCCACCTCCGACGCCTCCCTCGACCAACAACATGGACGAGCTCCGAACCCAACTCCTCCAAGGCCAAGCTTCGAGCTTCACCACGTTCGTCCAGACTTCGAGCTCCTCCTCTCCTTCGCCGAACCACCCCTCGCCTCATTTGCCAAGCTCTCCGCTCTCCGAGCTTCGCCACGTTTGTCCAGACTTCGGGCTCCTCCTCTCCTTCGCCGAACGACCCCTCGCCTCGTTCGCCGAGCTCTCCGCTCTCCGAGCTTCGCCACGTTCGCCACGACGTCGAGCTCCACTCCCTTCCGTCGAGCAACACTCCTCCACTGTGTTGAGCTCCAACGATGACAAGCATAGAACCCATCGTCAAGCTTCCCTTTGCGAGCTCTTCTCCTTCGCCGAACGACCTCTCACTTCGTTCGCTGAGCTTGCCGCTATCCGAGCCCCTCCACGTTCGCCATTAGCTCCACAGGAGCTCTTTCAACCACCAAGTTTCGAGCACTCCCCTCGAGCGAACCTCCTACTTCGCCAAAATCACTCGCCGCGCACTTTGAGCTTCGCCGTGCTCTCGCTCGCCGAGCTCGCCGCGTACCCTGAGCTTCGCCACGTTCGCCAAGCTCCGTCGAGCTCCCGCTAGACTTCGCCAGGATGTCGAGCACCACTCCACCATTGGCGAGCTCCCTCGTCGTCTTGATCATCGAGCTCCTCGTCTCCAACTCGACCCCACAATCGAGCCCCGCATCTCCGCTGCGCCCCTCGCCGAGCTCACGACAGTCGATCCCCACTATTTCCATGCTCGAAGGCGAAGGAAGGAGAGGGAAGAAGACGTAGGGCGGAGATGAAGGAGAAGAAAGAAAGAGCAGGGAAGAAAGAAAGGAAAAAAAAAACCGCCACGTGGCTTCATCCCGAAGTGGTATTCAACAGTTGCCGAGGTGCCGAGCCGAGGTGCCGAAGTACTGACCATGAAATTGGAAAAAAAATATGCCGACCCATATAATCCATCCGATCTTCTCAAAAATCGCGCCACGACACAATCGACGCACAGAAACGCGCCATGTGTCCAGAACGTGATCTGCTATGCGATGCGCGCCATCTAATCACGATCGACGTCCAGAAATGTGCCACGTGTCCAGGTAATGTTTTATTTATTTATTTATTTATTTGTTTGTTTTAATTATTTAAAAAATTCGAAAAAATATTTAAAAATCGAAAAAAATTAATTAAAAATTCTAAAAATAATTATTAATTCAGAAAAACTATTTTTAAATACTATAAAAAAAATTATTTAATTAGAATAATTAATTAATATTTTTGATAATTAATTATTTAATTCGGAAAATGAATAAAAATTCAAAAAAATGAGAAAAAATTCAGAAAAATCTGGAAAAATCACCAAAAATCCAAAAAATCCTGAGAATGGTTTTGGGTATTTTACAAGCACAGAATAACACTGTTACACCCTGAGCAAGATCCAAATTCCCTTAAGAACACCGATAAAATCCCGTACGCCATTAGAACAGTAAAACTACTCCTCAAAGGCTGATCAAACTCAGTCTTCGGGAGTGGGGGGCTCGTGATATGGCTAAAAATAGGATTAAATCGGGACCATTCACATCGGACACGAATCTTAAAGCTCAGGGGTAAAACGATAATTTCACCTACTAACGGGTCTAAAATAGGAACCGGGTCTTTATTCAAAGCCCAATAACCCATAAACAGATCTGTCTTACTGGGTGCGGGTTTCAATCCGCAAAGAACCCAGTCCAGCAGGATAGAATTAGGGTTTCAGATTAATACTAATCAACGGCCCTGATTCACGTCTATCCTTTCACTGGGAATTAGGGATTACATTCCCAATCTGATCACAGGGATCACATTCCTAATCTGATCCCAACGGCGACTATAAATACCCCCCATCCACCACCATTAAGAGGTAATCAATCTTTTGCCAATTTACGCTCTTTCATAATCTTCCTGATTACTGACTTGAGCGTGGAGGGTGCGTCGCCGGGATCAACCCCGGTGTCTCGCACTTTTTGCAGGTGAACGGTGGGAGTCAACGGTCAAACTCCGATGGAACAGGTTTTAGGTTTGCTATTCAAGTTTTCCAAGAATCCACAAATACTGTCTGTTTACCCCCTACACCAGATTTAGCGGTAACATAACATATTCACAACCATCATATCACATGGATCTCATCATACACATAATTTCACCTAATTATCTCACATATATGAATAGGTCAAGAACGATCAAACCTAGTTGTTTTCATGTCGATTTTTGTGTCGTGAGGCAAGTATGGTCAAATAGCACTATAGAGACAAAACCCATCAAAGATGACACACACACGAGTTGTCTCTTGAACCCAACTACACTATAAGCGGTATTTTTTGACTTGTATCATACAAAAGAATTTGAGTACAAGTTACTTGCCTTAACCGAAGACAAAAATGAAGAACACCAAGAATAATGTTAACGGATCCCGGCAACGAACAAATCCACGAACAATCCACGAACCGAAACAACCCACGTGCAAATTGCATGCACATGCAAAGACGAAGCAAGAAAGAGAGAGACCAAGAGAGAGAGAGAGCGTTGGGCGGCTGCCTCTTGGCTGCTAGCTGATGCTCCTGGTCGATGCCGACGGACAGCCAAGGGGGGAAGGAGATGAGGATCAATGGAGGATGGAGGTGCTCGGCTATGGTGGCCGATCGGCTAGGGGAAAGTTGATCGGGTGGAGATGGTCAGGATGGGGGTCGGGTGCAGTCGGTAAGGGGGATGATCAGGGGTTGTGCAGCCAAAGGTGGGATCGGCTGGGGTTGTGGCGCAGTCGGGGAGAGGGAGAGGGAGAAGGAGGTCGGGTGAGGGAGAGTTAGGGTTAGGGTTTTAGGGAGAAAGATGAGAGATTATATAGGGTTTTGGTTTAGGGTTAGTAATAGGATATGGGTAATTGGGTATTTGGGTTTAATTGGACCAATAGGCGTAGAAATAGGATTTATCCAAATAGGGTTGATTAGGGTCAATTTGTATAGGATTCAAAATAGGATTGTAGGTTAATTTGGCTTTGGTGATCAATTAGGAGTAAAAAGCAATAGGATTAGGACTAGGGTAGTCAACCAAAACACCATGAACACCCAAGAGCAAAATAAAGAAAACAATAATCAAGTAAAGAGGAAAAGAACAACAATTGATGGAGAATGAAGCAAAAAGACGAACAAATCAAACACAAGGAGCTCAAAATGAAATAAGATGAATATATATTGAAAACAACTCCAATATAAGGTCCAACAAAAATATAAGTGAGTACAAATACTCAAGAAGAAAAAAAATACATCAAGATTACAAAAAATAAAAAACAGGAGTTACATTCACGCTCTATTATGGTTTCCACTAGTGTAATTGGCCTAATATATACACATATAGGCAACCCTTCCATTGCGAACAGGTGATTTGTGAACCTAGTCTGCGAACTGCTTCGTGGGCTGCCCGATCAAAATAGCAATTATGATATTGGTCAAACGGCTGTGGTTGCGAACACTCTCCTCTCAATAATCCTCGGGGGTAATTTAGTCATTTTGTTAGGCTCATATATACCCCTATTCTCTTCTCGCTTAATGACATCTTTTCAGAGGTTTTATTTATTCAGATTATGGTTGAAACTAGTTGGCATGGCATAATAATGCAGCCGTAGTGAGATCATGCTTCTGAATAAGTGCTATACTCAATCTTGATTCTATTTGATGAGTTTTCAAACTTGTTATGTACAAGGTAAATCAATACCTACAAGTACTTCAATTACTTTGAAAGAGCTATAAACAACATAAATAGAGCTTATTATGCTTGGAACAACATAAGTGCTATACTCATGCTTGATTCTATTTGACTTATTTCATAAATTCTTATTATGTGCATGGTTGTTCTGCGCCGATGTGTACTTCAATTGTTTACAGTTTATGATGTTAATAGTGCAGTCCGATATTGCTAAGCTTTTTATGTAACTTTTTTAGGGGGGGTTGCAGCTGTAATACCCCAGATTTTTAAATAATGTTTTTAAGATTAATAAAGGAATTAAAATAATTTTTGGTGATTTAATAAATATTTTTCTGAAAATTTATCTTTTTACACGTGCAAAACACATGCAAATATTTTCTTGGGAAGTTCAAAGTCAAAATTTATTTTGGGAAAACTCATTATTTGTTATTAAATATTATGTGTGAATTTTCTGGAATTTTTTGATAATTATTGGACCAATTTGCAAATATTACAAAAAGATGGACTTTTGTGCAAAATTACCACTTGGAGTGAAAAATCCATATTTTTGGATTTTTTGGCTGGGCATGATGCCTAGTCAACTGAGAGGTATAGAGTTTACTTTTTTTTAATAAATTTGGTTTATTTTACAGGTTTTGGTAAAGGAGGGTCTTTTTGCAAAATTGCTGTTTATAGGGGTGAAAGCGCAAATTCGTTTTTCTGGGTTTTCAAACAGTGCCGGCTGGTTGTAGGCTATTTTTTTTTGTTTTAAAATCTCAATTAAGTTGTTTTTATTCAACTTCCAAGTTTAAGAATTTATATATGTAAAGGTATATTTTAAAAGAGGCATTTTACAAATCTATTCAAAAACCTTAGATCCCCTTATTCCCGGCCTATATTAGGATGAGGTGCAGCTGTCTCTTTTCTGCACAACACAAAGGGATTTTTTATTCTTATTTCTTGGAGTTTTCAAGCGAGGATTCATGGTTTTCTTGCGAAGGAGGGCTTTTTCTTATTCTTTATTTTCTTCTGTTGATTCTTCAAAGAGGTGAGTGATATATGTTTACTTTTGTATTGTTCTTTGAATGTTGTAGGTGACGTTTTATCTATTTAGAACGCATGTTAGGGATCGTATAAAGATATAATGGATTTGATGAGTAGATGAGTTAAAAATTGGATCTTTTATGAAAACCTTGTTATTTATGATTGTGATTATGCATGGATGATTTGAGATTGTTAGAGAACCTAATAGAAATCATGAGTAGGTTATTTCTTTCAGATTATTGCTGATTGGATTGAGTTTGATGAATGTTATGCACAAATGGATCAAAAATATATGAATACCCTGTTGATGAGTTTGGATGAATGCAAATTTGACTATAACATGTTATAATCACATATATTCATGGGTTAACTGTTGTAAATGATGGTATATGAGTTGAATGAATTAAAAGAAAGGCTAATGAATTGAAAGATCAAGTTTGAGGTTGGATTGGGATAACTAGACTTGGGACTGATGCATTATGACAACTTTGAGATTTTGCAAATATGTGAAGTTTTTCAATTGGGTTTGAGTTGCTTAATACTGAGGTTAAAACTAAATATTTCACTATTCCTAATTGATGAGTTTTGGAGTTTTCTTGGTGCACAAACATGCACATACATTTATACATAAATATCTTATTTCATTGTTTTGAAGAAATTGGGTTTTGTGAGTTTTGTAGAGATTTGATTTAATCTTGAATAATTCAGTACTGAGATAGTTTGAATAATGTATCCCCTATTTACAAAGTTATTTTGGCACATAATTTATTCTTATACTAGGTTTGCCCGTTGACACGTGCCTATGGCTCGTCTTCGAAACGGTGCACTTTATTTGATCGTATAAAATAGTTTCGGAGGTCGAGCAAATTAATTGAAGTAACAAACATATTATATGAAAAACTTTTGGGGTCCAGCAAAAAACATATTATATGACTTTTTTTATCTTTTTGAACTATTTTTAAAGCTTTTAAATTTTAAATTTTTTTAGTTTTAAAATTTTTTAATTTTTAAAAATTTTTTTAAAAAATTATGTTCTTAATTTTTTGAATAGAAGAGGGAGGGAGAGAGAGGGAGAAAAAATAAATAAATAAATATAGGAGTTGTTTTGGGTGGGGGATTTGAATTTGAGTTTTGGAGGGAACTTTTGGGGGAAAAATATGTTTTGTGAGGTTAGATCTGGGCCTTTGATTTTTGAGGGAATTGAAGGAGAACCACTTGATAGCTTTCTTTGTGTTTTATTATATAGATACCTGATTCTAATATATGCATATATTTTGAAGGAATTCGTCAAATTGCTATTTTATTAATTCAAAGAGGTTTCGATTCGTTTTTATGTACTCCTATATACTCCACAAGTCATATGATCATCCCAGGAACGTACTTTTTACAGATTTTATTTTTTATAAAGTAAAACACCATATCGGTTAAAACATGCACAAACTCAACCGCAGTCTGCAGGTACGACAGTCGACCGGTTAATTTCGACAACCGACCGTCCCGATCCGGGCTGCAGTGTTTTCTTGAAGTTTTGGATTTTCATGCGTGATAGTCGTCTGACCACTTTATACAGTCGACTGCCACTACTCTGATTGATGTTTTCTTGAAATTTTGGATTTTCATGCGGGACAGCCGACTGACCACTTTATACAGTCGACTGCCACTGCTCTGGTTGATGTTTTCTTAAAATTTTGGATTTTCATGTGGGGCAGCCGACTGACCACTTTATATAGTCGACTTTCACTGCTCTGATTAGTGTTTCTCGCAGTCTACCGACTACAATATGAAGTCAACTGTCATTGCTCTGACTAACGTTTTCTTGAACTTTTCTAATGATCTTTTAAAACGATTGATTCTTTAATATTTTTGGATTTATGACATACTGTTCTAAATATCATTTTGCTTCAGATTATAGTATTTTCTAAATGTTTTCTAAATATAAAAGAAGTATGAGTTGTAATGAAAGTTTGGCTTGATGGCTAAGTTGTGAGTCTCTAGAAGGTGTGTGGGACCCTAGTATACCGGCAGTTGAGGGTTTGTAGTTTGGCCTGTTGAGGCTTGTTGTTGATCAGTTGAGTTACGGTAGGGTACACCAACTTTAGAAGATTCATTATGAATTAATTAACTTAAATAAATAAGGACATGCACTAGATGGTGATATGATGAAATGAGAACATGGGTTATGGACCTCAGTATGGCTTGCGGTGTGAGATAATCCCCGGAATTATCGAGGTGTGAGTGGAATAGTCTCGGGAATTACCTGTGGTGTGGGATTGTTCTCCGAAATTATCGGGGTTGAGGCGACGCTTATGTGGTATTCGTGTGATGAGGCGCCATAGCTTGTGGTGTGGGGTATTCTCGAAGATTCCCAGATGTGAGTGAAATAGTCTCCAGAATTATCTGTGAATGGAGATTGACCTCCAAAATTATCGAGGCGTGGGCTAATATTCATAGTTTATCTATATCTCATAGTAGTCATCGTGGTAGGATTAGTTGCATAAGTGGGGGATTAAACCCTATTAAATGGTGAACGTTAAGGGCTTGCACTGGACCTATGTACATCGGGATGCATAAATTCGACAAGTATGCATTTGAGAGTCAGCATATAGCATTGATGTTTTCTTGACTTGATTTTATGCATAATGTTCCTGTTTTTCTACACTTGACACTTAGTCTAGTTTCACTTGATGTTTTCACGTTTTATTTATTGTTATTTCTTATTTCATTTATTCTTGCTATTGATACATGTTGGTATGATACTGTGTTTCATGTTTTATTTATGTTGCATTTATTTATTTTATGTCACTCACACCATTATAGCTGACCCCTGTAGTTTTGGGGGTTAGGGTTATCTCTAGCATCATGTTTTACAGTAGGTGCTTATAGCTTTGAATTTGGATGCTTGAGATAGAATCATATTATGGCTTATGTAAAATTGTAAAAGATGTGTTGTAAAGAAAGATTGTAATTCAAGGTGTTTGTTTTTTTTTTCCGCTGTGTTTTGTAATGAACTAATGTGATGAAAGTTGAAAAAAAATTATCTGTATTTTTGGCTATGTTTACTATTATAATTGAAGTTGATGCTGTGAATTGTGCCACGTATTTCTGAGATATTATATTGAAATTTCGGGGCGCTACAGAAATTGGTATTAGAGTACGCTTCAATAGTAATAATAAACATGGTATAAAAATAAACCTAGGTGTGGACACTAGAGCGTGAGTACCTAGGTGTGGACATTAGAGTGTGAGTATCATATAGAGTTAAAACATGATGTTTTTGTTTGGGGTATGGTTGTGGTTTTTCCATGGGGTATTGATGTGAATAAGAATTGTGTTATGATGCTCTAACTTTACCCTCGTTTTGTAGTATTCAAAAAAATGGCAGGACCGAGGACCAGAAATGGTGCTAATGGTGATGGGGCTGGTAGTTCTCATGGGACTGGACTTGATCTTGAGACTGAGATTGTCAGGGTGTATCAAACCTTGAATGCATTCATGGCAGCTAATATGGCACAGAATCAGAATCAAAATCAGGGTGCTGGACCAGTGTTTGTTAATGCTGATCCTATCAAGCAGGTTGAGTCCTTCAAGCAGATGAAGTCGCCAGTGTTTGAGGGTCAGTCTGATCCGAATGAGGCTGATGATTGGATTAGACAGAATGAGATGGTCTTCGAAGTCTTGGAGACCCCAGAGTTAATAAGGTGAAATTCGCTGCTATGCAATTAGAGAAGGATGCTGGCGTTTGGTGACAGTCAGTGAAGAGGACTTTTGGAAATCAACAAGTGACTTGGGAAGCTTTTATGGATGTAGCGCCACGAATTTCTAATATGATATCTTAGAAAATACGTGGCACAATTCCCAGCATCAACTTCAATGTAATTGTACACATAGCAACCAAATACAGGGAAAATTGAAACTTTTTATTACATCAATTGTTTACAAAGCACAGCGGAATACAAAACACCTTGAATTACAAATTTCTTTCTTACAACACTTTCTTTTACAAATATCATACAAAAGCTCTATTACATCAATTTATCTCAAACATCCAAACCTCCAAGCTCTAAGCAACAACCTGTAACACATGAGGCTAGAGATGATCCCTAACCCCCAAAACTAAAGGAATTAGCCATAATGGTGTGAGTGACATAAAAGCAAACAACATAGATGAGCATTAAGCATGGATTCTTAAACAACAAGTAATAAACAAGAATACATAAAATATGACGTAGCAAGGAAACATGTAAACAACAAGTGGAACTAAACTAAGTGTCAAGTGTAGAAAACAGGAAACCACATGCATAAACCAAGTCAAGAAACACAATTCTATATGCTGACTCTCTAATGCATACTTGTCGGAGTCTATGCATCCCATTCTACATAGGTCCAGTGCAAGCCCTTAATGTCTCCACATTATAGGGTTCAATCCCCGCTATGCAACTAATCCTATCACGATGACTACTACGAGATAAAGATAAACGGTGAGTATTAGCCCATGCCCCGATAATTCCGGAGATAAATCCCACACCACAGGTAATTCCGGAGACTATTTCACTCACACCTGGATAATTCCGGGGATTATCTCACACCGTAAGCAATGACCTCATCACACGAATACCACATGTGCGTCGCCTCGACCCCGATAATTCCGGAGATCAATCCCATACCACAGGTAATTCCGGAAACTATTTCACTCACACCTGGATAATTCTGGGGATCAATCCCACACCGAAAGCCAAACTGAGGTCCATAACCCATGTTCCCGTTCATCATATCACCACTAATGTCTGTCCTTATCATTTTTTGGGTTATTTAATTACTTAACGAATCTCCTAGAGTTGGTGTACCCTACCAGACTTAACTCAACAACTGAACAACTAAAATGCCTCGACAGGCCCAAACATAATGAACTCAACTGCCAGTATACTAGGGTCACACACACCCTCTAGAGACTCAAACTCAAATATCTCAAGCAATCTTAGTTCATAAACTGCTCAACTTAACATCTTGAAAACATAAGTTCAATAGGAGATAAGGCATAAGTAGTTATAAATCAAAATATCTAGAGAATAAACCATTTGAAAGAATCTTCATAAATATAAAAATACATCAGTACCAGTCGACTATAGTAAGCATAAGTCGACTGTCCAGAAGAAAAGTTCCATGATTTTAAGAAAATAAACTAAGGGTTATAAGTTGACTTATTAAAAACATAAGTCGACTGACCAGAGATTATAAGTCGACTTAAAAAGTCATAAGTCGACTTACCAAAGAGAAATTCCAGTAATCTTTAAGAAAATATTCTAAGTGTTATAAGTTGACTTATAAAAGTCATATGTCGACTTACCAGAAAGAAATTCCAGAAATCTTTAAGAAAATATTCTAAGTGTTATAAGTTGACTTGTAAAATTCATAAGTCGACTTACCAGAGAGAAATTCCAGAAATCTTTAAGAAAATAATCTGAGTGGTACCAGTCGACTGTCCAGAACCCAATTTCAAGAAAACTAAAGATCATAGCAGCTGGGTCGTATCAGTCGACTGTCGGCCTACAGTCTGAAGAATTTAGGTCGTACATATGTCAAAACTAGGGTTTTTAAGAATCAGTCATATAACAAAAATAACTTTGTATTATTTTCCAAATCTTATTAATACCAAAATAAATAGATTTAAACTTAGCATTTGAGAAATCCAAGTCCAAATAACATCTTTTACAAAAATCACAAATCCCCAATTTAAATCCTCATAACTCAAATCCTCAAAACATGGTCCTCTAAACCATTAATCATTCACAAAATTCCTCAACTAAATTTCAACTATTCTCTATAGTTGATTCATGAACAAAACAAATTTATCCTCAACATGGTCAAGTTGTTTTTATCCAACTCACCAATAGTCCAAAAATCTCATCTTTAATTTAATTAATGCGTGACATCTATTAAACTCAATCAAATCAACAATAATCCAACATTTTAAGAAAATATAATCTAAGCAGTAGCAGTTTACTGCTAATAGTCACCAGTCGACTGCTCGCAACGAAAATCCAACATTTATATTAGGTTCTCAACAAATCTAAAATCATTCTCATACAAATATCTAGGGTTCTTCTCAGGTGATCCAATTTTTCATCCATCCAACATACATATTCAACATCAAAATCAATCTAAACATCCATATCATTCTCATATGACATACAAAAATCAAAGGGAACAAACAAAACAACCAAACAATTATATCTACTCACCTACAACATACGAAAAATAAAATAAAACAAAATAATGTCACTCACATAGTTGGAGAGATCAAGCGAATATCACGAAGCAAAATGAAGAATCCCCTCTTTGCAAAGAATCCAAGATCTCATCTTCAATCACCAAGAAAATAAAAATATAATAAAACTTGTGTTGTGCAGCGAATGATGACTGCACACCCTCTTTTATACAGGCCGGAAATAAGGAATTAGGGTTTTAGAAATACATTTGCAAAATAGCCCTTTTTCAATTTATTACTTTACATATATAACCTTCCTTAGTTAAAATAAGTTAACTAAATCAAAACCAAATCAAATCTTTTTATCACTGAGTTGTCTAGCAATCTAGTACAGCCCAGTAAATAAAAAAAATTCGGATTTACAACTCAGGGTGGCAATTTTTCACAAAAGTCCTCCCTTTTGTAATATTTGCAAATACATCATAAAATATTCATAAAAATCCAGAAAAATCAGAAATAATATATAATAATACATATTATATTTTCCAATAAAACTATTTGACTTTTACTTTCCAGAAAAATATTTGCACAAGATCCTACATAAATTTCATATTTGCAAAAACACCATATTTGTATAAATCTTTACCAAATCAAATCCAAATAAAATTTAAATATACTTTAATTTAAATGATGATCATGGAAAGCCCAAAAATTAGCAAAAACAAATTTTTATTATTTATTTGAGATCAAAACGGCTTTTTACATAAAAATCCCCCTCTTTCAAGGTATTTATAAAAATAGTTTCTTTATTCAGAAAAATCCCAAAATTTAGGATAGACTCAATTATAATTAATAGAATTTAATAAAAATATAAAATTGGATATTTGCACCAAAAATATTTGCACGTGTTTTGCACGTGTAAAATTGAAAAATTTGTAAAAATAGTCAAATTAATTTAAATAAATCTAAAAATTAAAATATCATAAATAAATAAGAAAAAATCAATTATTAACCATAACATTTTAAGAATTAAAAATTCATAACTTTGCACGTGTGTTGCACGTGCAAAATTGCAATTTCAAGAAAATAGTCAAAATAGTCAACTTTACAAATTTAATATTAATTACTAATGCAAAATAAATCAATTTATTTTGCGGGGTATTACAATGGATGAGTTCAGGGATCGTTTCTTTCCTCTGGATATTTAGGAGAAGAAGGTAATGGAATTCTTGAATCTGCAGCAAGGCAGCATGACAGTGCTTGAAAATGAGTATAAGTTTGCTCAGCTGTCAAGATATTCACCGGAGCTGATTGTTGATGAAGCGAAGAAGGCTAATAAATTCGAGCAGGGCTTGAGGCCAAATTTGAGATCAAGGATGATTCCTTTGGGCATCAGGAAGTTTGATAAGCGGGTCAGGAGAGCAGCTATGACAGAAGAGGATATGGACCAGTTCCAGAAGAAGCAAGAGATCTGGAACAGGAACAAGAGGCCTACAGCTAGTCAAAGTGGGAAGAAGTTCCCAGTGAAGCAGAGCAAGTTCAGTAGGCCAGAGCAGAGGGCACCTATATCTCAGGAGGTGACTTGTTACTACTGTAAGGAGGCAGGTCACTACAGGTCAGCATGTCCTAAGTTGACAAAGTAGACTTGTTTTCAGTGTGGACAAGTGTGGCATTCTAAGCTTTACTGTCCACAGATAAGGAAGGGTGGTTCAGGCAGAGGCAAATTTCAGAGGCGAAGGCGAGTATTCGCATTAACTGAGGAGGATGCGAGTAACCCAGAGGATGTGATTCAGGGTATGTAAGAATTTTGAATTTTATTTTATTCAATGTATTAAGTAAAACTTGTTTGAGAATAAATTGGAGATTTGAGTATCATTTCTCATGTAACAAGATTTGTTTTGGTTAATGGAATAAAAGTAAAAGTTTTATTTGATACTAGTTCTTCGCATACTTTTGTGTCGCCCAATTTTGCAAAAGTCTTAGGTGTGGAGCCTAAGCTGTTTCCAGGCAGAGTCTTGTCGGTGGCAATGCCGTCAGGAGAAGAATTGGTTGCTGATCGATATTACGAGGGTTGTGATATCGAGATTGGTGGGAGATTATTCGGCATTGATCTCATTGAGCTGCAAGTTCTAGGTGTGGATGTGATTGTGAGCATTGATTGGATGGCAATATATGATGCCACGTTTGAATGCAAAAAGATAGAGGTATTGGTGAAAGCACCAGGTGGTCCCACAGTGACTTTTCAGGGAAAGATGAAAGACCCGAAAGTGGCTGTAGTGGTATCCAAGTTAATGATTTCAGATGAAGTCAGAGGCATTCCAGTTGTTAGGGATTTTCCTACAGTGTTCTTGGAAGATTTGCCAAGATTGTCGCCGCAGCAAGATGTGGAGTTTTGCATTAATATTCAGCCGGTGAGTGCTCCGATTTTTAAGGCTCCGTACAGGATGGTACCTGTAGAGTAGGATGAAGTCAAGAAGAAAATTGAGGAATTGCTAAGTAAAGGTTTCAGCATGCTGAGTTCTTCACCATGGGGTGCGCCAGTGTTGTTAGTCAAGAAGAATGATAGGTCAATGAGGATGTGCATTGACAATCGGGAGTTGAATAGGGTGACTATTCAGAACAAGTATCCGCTTCCACGGAGTGATGATCTGTTCGTAGGCTTCGAGAAGCAGCTGTGTTTTCGAAGATTGATTTGAGGTCAGGGTATCATCAGGTTCGAGTCAAAGAGAAAAATGTGAGTAAAACAGCTTTCAGAACTCGTCATGGACTCTATGAGTTTTTGGTAATGCCATTCGGAGTGACGAATGCACTGGCAGTATTTATGGATATGATGAATCGGATATTGCGGCCATTTATTGATTCCTTCATGGTGGTTTTCATTGATGATATTTTGGTGTATTCAAAGTTAGAGGAAGAGCATTCTATGCACTTGACAGAGGTGTTACAGAAGTTCCAGGAGCATAACTTGTATGCCAAGCTGTCGAAGTGTGAGTTTTAGAAGTTTGAGGTAGCTTTTCTTGGTCATATCCTTTCTAAGGAGGGAGTGGCCACTAATCCTCAGAAGGTTGAGGCAGTGAGGGATTGGCCCAGGCCAACGTCAGTGAAGGAAGTCCGGAGTTTCTTGGGTTTGGCTGGGTACTACAGGAGATTCATTCAGGGCTATGCGTAGATTGTGGTTTCTTTGACATGGTTAACCCGGAAGAATGTGGCATTCACATGGACTGATAAGTGCGAGGCAAGTTTCCTTGAGCTAAAGGAGAGGTTGACGACTGCACCTATCTTAGCCTTGCCACAGGCTGGAAAGGATTATGATATCTTCAGTGATGCATCTCTCAGAGGTTTGGGATGTGTCCTGATGCAGGAAGGCAAGGTTATTGCCTATGGTTCGAGGCAATTACGTCTGCATGAGAAGAATTATCTGATGCATGATCTGGAGTTAGCAGCTTTTATCTTTGCCTTGAAGCAGTGGAGGCATTATGTATATGGTGAGAAGGTCAATATGTATACTGACCACAAGATCCTGAAGTACATTTATCAACAAAAGGATCTAAATCTTCGGTAGAGAAGGTGGTTGGAAGTATTAGAAGACATTCGTACCAAGATTAAGTATCATTTGGGAAAGGCAAATGTGGTGGCTGATGGGCTTAGTCGGAAAAGCAGTTTGGCGAGCTTGATCACTACTCGGAGTGAGTTGGCAGCAGAGATTGATCAGACAGGTATTGAGGTGGTACTGCAAGGTTTGGGAGCGTCTTTGGCTCAGTTGAGGCTGCAGCCTTCTTTGAGAGAGCAAATTATGGAAGGTCAGAAATCAGATGCAGAGATACAGAAGATGTTGCAACAGGTTTCCGATGGCAAGTTGTCACAATTTCGTGTCCAAGATGGAGTGTTGTGATGGGTGAGAGGTTGTGTGTTCCGGAGAATGCAGATTTGAGGGAGAGTATCTTGCAGGAGGCATACAGTATTTTGTTGTCAGTACATCCTGGAGGCACAAAGATGTACAAGGACATCAAACAGCACTTTTGGTGGTCCGGTATGAAGAGGGATGTGCAGATTTTGTGGCAAGGTGTCTGACTTGTCAGCTGATCAAAGTAGAAAATCAGAGACCTGGAGGTTTGTTGCAGCCTTTGCCTATTCCAGAATGGAAGTGGGAGAATATCAGCATGATTTCATTATAGGTTTTCCAAGGAGTGCAAAGGGCAATGACTCGATTTGAGTTGTTGTTGACCGTTAGACCAAGTCAGCTCACTTTCTGTCCATGAAGATTACTTGGTCGCTGGAGAAGTTGGCAGAACTGTATATTGATGAGATCGTGAGACTTCATGGAGTTCCTGTGTTGATTGTGTCCGACAGGGATGCGAGGTCCACTTCGAGGTTTTGGAAGAGTCTGCAAGAGGCATTGGATACCAGAACTGATTTCAATATCGCTTTTCATCCACAGACTGATGGTTAGACTGAAAGGGTGAATCAGGTATTGGAAGATATGTCAAGGGCCCGTGTTATGGATTTCGGTGGTAGTTAGGAGAGGTACTTGGCAATGGTTGAGTTTGCTTATAACAACAGTTACCATGCGAGTATCAGGATGGCTCCGTATGAGACACTGTACGGGAGGAAGTGCAGGACGCCTGTTTGTTGGTATGAGGTTGGCGAGAGGCAGATGTTTAAGCCCGAGGTTGTATAGCAAACATCGGAGAAGACTGAGTTGATTCGCAAAAGGTTGGTCGAGGCTCAGAGTCGGCAGTAGAGTTATGCAGACACTCGGAGAAAGAACTTGGAGTTTGAGGTTAGGGACATAGTTTTCCTCAAGGTATCTCCAACCAAGGGAGTTATCAGGTTTGGTAAGGGAGGCAAGCTGGCTCCAAGATATATTGGGCCATACAGGATTTTGGGGCGGATTGGTAAGATGGCATATAGGTTGGAGCTTCCAGAGGAGTTGGCGCAAGTGCATGATGTGTTCCACGTGTCGCTGTTGAGAAAGTATGTGCCGAATCAGAGTCATCAGCCAGTGGAGGTGCCTAAAGGTCTACAGGTGAACTTGAGTTACAAGGAATAGCCTGTGGAGATTGTTGATCGTAGAGAGAAAGTTTTGAGGAGCAAGGTGATACCTATGGTTAAGGTGTTGTGGAGGAACCAGCAGTTCGAGGAGGCTACTTGCGAGCCGAAGGATTGCATGCAGAAGGATTTCCCTGAGCTTTTTGAATGATTGTATTCTGTTTTATGTTGGTGTTCTTTGAGTTGAGATGTATTTCTTTTGTCAGAATATATTCTCTTGTGGACTTGTATTTCTTACACTATATTTCCGTTTATGAGATTTCGGTTGCTTTTGCTTATTTTGTTTGGACCCTATTAGTAGTAGTTCTGAGGACAGAACTATTTTAAGGAGGGAGTGATGTAATACCCCGGATTTTTAAATAATGTTTTTAAGATTAATAAATGAATTAAAATGATTTTTGGTGATTTGATAAATATTTTTCTGAAAATTTATCTTTTTACACATGCAAAACACGTGCAAATATTTTCTTGAAAAATTCAAAGTCAAAATTTATTTTGGAAAAACTCATTATTTGTTATTAAATATTTTTTGTGAATTTTCTGAAATTTTCTGATAATTATTGGACCAATTTGCAAATATTACAAAAAAGATGGACTTTTGTGCAAAATTAACACTTGGAGTGAAAACTCCAGATTTTCGAATTATTGGGTTGGGCATGATGCCTAGTCAACTCAGAGGTAAAGAGTTTACTTTTTGTTTTAATAAATTTGGTTTATTTTCCATATTTTGAAAAACAAGGGTTTTTTTGCAAAATTGCTATTTAGAGGGGTGAAAGCACAAATTCGTTTTTCTGGGTTTTCAAATAGTGCCGGCTGGTTGTAGGATGTTTTCTTTTGTTTTCAAAACTCAATTAAGTTGTTTTTATTCAACTTCCAAGTATAGAGATTTATATATGTAAAGGTATATTTTAAAGGAGACATTCTACAAATCTATTCAAAAACCCTAGATCCCCTTATTCCCGGCCTATATTAGGGTGAGGTGCAGCCGTCTCTTTGCTGCACAATACAAAGGGATTTCTTATTCTCATTTCTTGGAGTTTTCAAGCGAGGATCTTGGTTTTCTTGCGAAGGAGGGCTTTTTCCTATTCTTTATTTTCTTCGGTTAATTCTTCAAAGAGGTGAGTGATATATGTTTATTTTTGTATTGTTCTTTGAATGTTGTAGGTGATGTTTTATCTATTTAGAAAGCATGTTAGGGATCGTATAAAGATATAATGGATTTGATGAGTAGATGAGTTAAAAATTGGATCTTTTATGAAAACCTTGTTATTTATGATTGTGATCATGCATGGATGATTTGAGATTGTTAGAGAACCTAATAGAAATCATGAGTAGGTTATTTCTTTCAGATTATTGCTGATTTGATTGAGTATGATGAATGTTATGTACAAATGGATCAAAATTGTATGAATACCCTGTTGATGAGTTTGGATGAATGCAAATTTGACTATAACATGTTACAATCACATATATTCATGGGTTAACTGTTGTGAATGATGGTATATGAGTTGAAAGAATTATAAGGAAGACTAATGAATTGAAAGATCAAGTTTGAGGTTGGACTGGGATAACTAGACTTGGGACTGATGCATTATGACCACTTTGAGATTTTGCAAATATTTGAAGTTTTTCAATTGGGTTTGAGTTGCTTAATACTGAGGTTAAAACTAAATAATTCACTATTCCTAATTGATGAGTTTCGGAGTTTTCTTGTTGCACAAACATACACATACATTTATACATAAATATCTTATTTCATTGTTTTGAAGAAACTTGGTTTTGTGAGTTTTGTAGAGATTTGATTTAATCTTGAATAATTCTGTACTAAGATAGTTTGAACAATGTATCCTCTATTTACAAAGTTATTTTGGCACATAATTGATTCTTATATACCCTATTCTGATATATGCATATATTTTGAAGGATTTCTTCAAATTGCTATTTTATTAATTCGAAGAGGTTTCGATTCGTTTTTATGTACTCCTATATACTCCACAAGTCATATTTGATCATCTCAGGATCGTACTTTTTACAAATTTCGTTTTTTATAAAGTAAAACTCCATATCGGTTAAAACATGCACAAACTCAACAGCAGTCTACAAGTACGACAGTCGACCGGTTAATTTCGACAGTCGACCGTCGTGATCCTGGCTGCAGTGTTTTCTTGAAGTTTTGGATTTTCATACGGGACAGCCGACTGACTACTTTATACTGTCGACTTCCACTGCTCTGATTGATGTTTTCTTGAAATTTTGGATTTTCATGTGGGACAGCCGACTGACCACTTTATACAGTCGACTGCCACTACTCTGGTTGATGTTTTCTTGAAATTTTGGTTTTTCATGCGGGGTAGCCGACTGGCCACTTTATATAGTCGACTTTCACTGCTCTGATTAGTGTTTCTCGAGGTTTGGATTTTTACGCGGGACAGTCGACCGACTATAGTATGAAGTCGACTGTCACTACTCTGACTGACGTTTTCTTGAACTTTTCAAATGATCTTTTAAAACGATTGATTCTTTAATATTTTTGGATTTATGACATACTGTTCTAAATATCATTTTGCTACAGATTATAGTATTTTCGAAATGTTTTCTAAATATAAAAGAAGTATGAGTTGTAATAAAAGTTTGGCTTGATGGCTAAGTTGTGAGTCTCTAGAGGGTGTGTGGGACCCTATGTAACATCTGTTTTTTTTAATTCCTCAATTATTTGATTTAAATTATTTTTAAATATATTTTTGAGTATATTTACCCTTATCAATTGATTTTATTTGTATTAGAATGATTAAATTGATATTTGGGGGTAAACAGGAAAAATTGAAAATATAGGAGTTTTGAGATGAGTTATCTTGGAGGAGACGAATCCGATTTGACACGAAATTTTTCTGAGGCGTTTGTACATTATAGGGGGTCAGTAAAATACTAAAATTTTTAGTTTGTGGCATTTGGTTGTAAACTTTTCAAAATCGGGTCGAAATAGCTTATTTTAGGCCTTTTTTCTTAAGAAAATGGGCTTAAAGCCCATAATCCTAAACCCAACTTTTATTAAAAACCCTAAAAATCACAATTTTTCCATTCTCATTCTCTCTCTCCCTCTCCTCTTTCCTGGTTCTGGCCGAAACCCTCCTAGGACCCAAAACCCCCCCTTTTTTTTCTCTAAAACTAGGGTTTTTGAAACCTATTAAAATTCCACCTCCCACTTCAAATTCTTTGGGGTTTCTAGGAGATTTCTGGGTGCTCTTTCATGTGGTGGTGTCATTTTTTTCAAGAAGATTTCAATAAGGTATAAGAAATTGTATGTTAGTTTATTTAATTGTATGCTTTTCATTTCTTTTACTAGAAATTGATGTAGGAAGATGTTGAGAGCATATAGAACATGTTAGGAGTTAGAAAATATACATATCATAGTGAAATTATGGAGTGGTGAATTTGGCATAAAGCCAATTTTTACAAATTGGTGAAGTTGGGTAAGAACCTTGCTTTTAGTGAGTTTAAAAATTGCATAAGGGGTTGTGGAGCAATGTGAGAGTGTTAATATGAATTTAGAATGAATTTTGTAGGCTTAGAACTTAATGAAAATGATTAAGAATGAAAGTATAATGTATATGCACGCCGTGTGTTCGGTGAAATGCCCGAGCGAGATTGAGTTGAGAATTTGTTACATCCGGAGGTGTAATTGAGTCTTATTATTATTAACCCTAATTTGAGAGATTAGAACAAAGGGGATTAAAGAAATTAGGAAATAAGAAATTTTCTTATTAGAAAGCCTCCGATCAATATGTGAATTTTTGCATTGGGGTCCAAATTTGAAATCCGTCAATGTAGCTTGGCTACTTATGTTATTTGTGACGTGTGGGTGAAGACGGATTCAAATTTGGAGGTTCTTAGGTCGAGTTTTGAGTTTTAAGCTAATCGGTCCTATAATTTCCTATTTAGGTGGAAAAAGTTGAACTTCGATTGACTACCGGACGGATGTGGAACCTCGTTCGCGCGATCCGTTAGGTGAGTATGTTGTATATATATATATTTTATGTTGTGGCCAAATTTCTTAGCTTTTTGATATATTTCGTAGAAGTTATGCTAAAAATTGATTTTCAAATACGGATTTTGAAGTGCCCGAAAAAGGGTTTTTTGTAATATTTGGAGAAATTAACTATTTTAAGTATATAAAACCTATATTATGGATTAATGCAACGTGTTGAATTATAAAAATTAAATATATTAAATGGTTTATGCATATTTTTATCCCGTGCATGTTTCGTGCATGTTTTTGGGGTATATAAGCCGATATAGGTGATTTGGTATATATGAAGCCTTGTGTATGGGCTAATATGATATGAATGGATGTTATGAGATGTAATTAGATGAAATTAGTGATTGTAGTCATGTTTTGGAAATTCGTGTATATATAGTGCATGTTTTTTGGCATATTTTGGGGCATATAGGCCCTTATAGGTGATTTTACTTACATATAGCATTGTGTATGAGCTAGCATGCCATGATTGGTTGTTATGGAGTTCAATTAGAAAAAATAAGTGATTGTGGCCCTTTCTCTTGGAAACCCACAAATGTGATGTATGTTTGTGATATATATATATATATATATATATATATATATATATAGATGATAATGAGTTGTGATTTGATAATTAATGAAATTAGTAAGTGGGTATATGTTTAAATTCTAATTATGTTCGAAATGAATTAATGGATAATCATATGATATTAGTATGTGATGAATTATATATTTTGATACTCTTACGATACGGAATAACATAATATAGTTCTTTTATTAATGATATAACCTGGCTTATGCCTGTATATGATATAATGAGGTAATAAATAACATGGTATTCATAATGTGTGATGTTATGACAAAATAAATAACTTGGTGTATTCATGTTATATTAAAAGATGATATGGCGGTGTTATACAATTAAATGTCATGGTGTATGCATAATGATATGATAATTAATATCGTGGACACCGGATATACATTAAAATGGCAAGATAAAAGATAAGATGGTATGTGCTAATAAAATGAGATAATAATTCACGTGGTTAAAGTTAAATACATGGTTAGTATTTGAAATAAAAGATGAGATGTATATGGTGATAATATGAGATAAAAAGATGAAATGATTAATGCTGATAACAGATGGTTTTGTTGACCGGTACCTACAACAATCCTGGGGCTTGGGCTAGACCTCTTAATACCCAAAGACCGGCTTGGGGTAAGTGGACCCAAACTATGTTTGGGGTAAGTGGATTTTTATCGCCCAAGCTATCGGCTTGAGGCCCGTTATTCCCTCGATGACAGCTGTCGCGAGGAAGTACCCAGTTTATCTGGGGTTAATGGTTTTGCCTCTTGGCTTCGGCTGGGAGGAAGTACCCAGGTTACCTGGGGTTAGTGGTTTTTCCCTCTTGGCTTTGGTTGGGAGGAAGTACCCAAGTTCTACTTGGGGTTAGTGGTTCCCTCGCTAGTTCGGCTAGGAGGAAGACGTAGCCTCGGACGAGTAAGATTCTGTGTGAGCATCGGCCCGCGTGTTTTACTGGGCTGTTGGCTTTCAGTATATTGGGATACTGTGGCTCACTGGTCGACAAACTAATAAAATAAATAAGTGGAAATAAGAATGAGAAAGTAAAGAAGGTGGAATGTGAAAGTACAGAAAGTGACCAGTGAATTGTGAATGTGAAAGAAAGTGGTTGTGAATGAAAATGAATATGAAGGAATATGAATTATGAGTTTGTGTATGAAAAGAAATGATAAATGCAGTATGTAGTTAATTTAAAATGAAAAGTAAAAGAGACATGTGTTAATATGAATAGTATGAAGTAACTGTATTATGAGAATGATTATTAAAGTAAAATATGATATGGTATGAATTGACATACCTTGGAATTGTGTCGAGAAACTACCCGCCCGCTATTTCCGTGGAAATGGTGGGAACTACCTGCCTTGGCATAATTCGCAGGGTAAGATGGTGAGTGGTTAATCTAATATGGGTAATGAATAATGGAAATGAAGAATAAAGTAAAGTGAAGATGAGAAGTAATTGAAGTAAATTAATAACCAAGTTATCGGCTTGGAAAGTGATGTGATATTATCCAAGTTCTACTTGGGGTGCAGTGGTTATTACCCAAGCTATCGGCTTTGGGGTGTGATATATTATTGCCCAAACTATGTTTGGGATATGGAGTATATTGTGATGAGAATAAAAGTCAAGATAATGGCAACTTGTGTTATAAGTGAAAATGATAATAAGATATATATTACTTATAAAAATGAGAAATAACTAAAGTGATATAACAGGATGTGAATGAGTTATAAAACATGCTTTTGATGCAATAAGAATGAGCTTTCACATAAGTGATACGGTGATGATGTGATGAAATGCAAGTAACTTGTAATGTGTAATGAGATGTTATGTTTGTGTTATACGACATGAATGAATGGGGTATTATGAGAATCAATGCATATGTTTATGATGTGATACGTGATATAATACAATAAAATAAATACCTATATTATGAGAGAGGTTATGAAAATGGTTATCAAAGAAAGTATGTTGTGATATGAGTTTGTGTACCTTGGAAGGGTGTCGGGGAACTACTCGCCCGTTATTTCTGTAGAAATGGTGGGAACTACCTGCCTTGGCACCACTTTCAGGGTGAATGGGTAAGTTAATGATATAATGCAAGTAAATGAAGCGCATGACTAAATAAAGATGAAGAAAATATGCAGTAGCATCCTGTGATTATATGTATATATGAAGGAATGGTGATAGGACGATAATTGTGGAAAGATGAATATTCGTGTTAGGGAATTCAAATTAAAAAGTAATGGATTGTATGTGAATTAGTATTATGCAAATGTAAAATAAGGATATATATGAGGTTAATGTGAAGCATATAGCGAAATGTGTGAAGTTATGGATAGTTATACAGTTGGATGCAGATTTGAAGAGTATTTTGATATAAAATCGTATTGGTGATGTATTTATGTTCAGATTTAGATTACATCTTCTTATCTTGATGTTTGTAAGTTAATTTATTTTCTTTATACAATTTAATTATTTGTTAGATTAATAATTATACTCACACCAGAAATGACTAACTCCTGTTGTTTTCTGGGGGTTATGGGGGTCTCTCTCTAAGGGTGGACAACCCTAACTCCCCTGCAGGTTTGTTAGCAGCTCGGCGAGATAGATATAGAATTAGATATTATATTCTTGTTGAAATGATAGATTTTATGTACTTAACATATGAAGAAATGTGAACAGTTAATGTATTATTTTGTATTAAGGTAAAAATATATAGATATAGTACTGTAATGAGGTAAGAAAGCCCGTACCCACCTCGTTGTGGAGTACTGGGTTCTGTGTTTGGTTTTTGAATAGTTTTCTACAGTTTTTCTATTACTTATATAAGTTTTTAAAAGGAATTTATGGTTTTTAAATTATAATTGACATTCTGTTGTGAGTTTGGCCCCCTAGTGCATGATAGTTATATTGCCTGTGTGATTTTGCTCATTTTGGCCTGGGGAGCCTATGATTATATTGCCTGTGTTGTGAGCTACGAAATTTAGAGCAGAATTTCGTAAGCTTTTAGTGTTTCGGGGTAGAAATTTTAGGGGAGATTCTGCCAAAATTTTATTTAAAATATACCTATCTTAGTTTATGTTTATAGTGATATAGATTTTGAAAGAATTGAATTTAGAGGTTTAGTTTTCAAAAAAAAAGAGGGGGGGGGGGGGGGGTGTTACACCCTAGTATACCGGCAGTTGAGGGTTTGTAGTTTGGCCTGTTGAGGCTTGTTGTTGATCAGTTGAGTTAAGTCCGGTAGGGTACACCAACTCTAGGAGATCCATAATTAATTAATTAACTTAAATAAATAAGGATAGGCACTAGATGGTGATATGATGAAATGAGAACATGGGTTATGGACCTCAGTAAGGCTTGCGGTGTGAGATAATCCCCGAAATTATCGAGGTGTAAGTGAAATAGTCTCCGGAATTACCTGCAGTGTGGGATTGATCTCCGAAATTATTGGGGTCGAGGCGACGCTCATGTGGTATTCGTGTGATGAGGCGCCATAGCTTGCGGTGTGGGGTATTCTCGAAGATTCTCAGGTGTGAGTGAAATAGTCTCCGGAATTATCTGTGGATAGAGAGCGACCTCCGAAATTATCGAAGCATGGGCTAATATTCACAGTTTATCTATATCTCGTAGTAGTCACCATGGAATATCTCGTAGTAGTCACCATGGTAGGATTAGTTGCATAAGCGGGGGATTAAACCCTATTAAGTGGACAATGTTAAGGGTTTGCACCGGACCTATGTAGAGTGGGATGCATAGAATCCGACAAGTATGCATTCGAGAATCAGCATATAGCATTGATGTTTTCATGACTTGGTTTTATGCATAATGTTCCTGTTTTTCTACACTTGCCACTTAGTCTAGTTTCACTTGATGTTTTCACGTTTTATTTATTGTTGTTTCTTATTTCATTTATTCTTGCTGTTGATACATGTTGGTATGATACTATATTTCATGTTTTATTTATGTTGCATTTATTTATTTTATGTCACTCACACCGTTATGGCTGACCCCTGTAGTTTTGAGGGTTAGGGTTATCTCTAGCCTCATATTTTACAGGTAGGTGCTTATAGCTTTGGATTTGGATGCTTGAGATAGAATAATGTTATGGCTTATATAAAATTGTAAAAGAGGTGTTGTAAAGAAAAGATTGTAATTCAAGGTGTTTGTTTTTTTTCGCTGTGTTTTGTAATTAACTAATGTAATGAAAGTTGAAAAAATTTTATCTGTATTTTTGGCTATGTTTACTATTATAATTGAAGTTGATGCTGGAAATTATGCCACGTATTTCTGAGATATCATATTGGAAATTCGGGGCGCTACAGCAGCAGTCTGACATTTTGCTACTTGACAGAGCTTCAGCAGCAGTGTCAGCAGCAGCAGCACCCTTGCACATCAACAGCAGTCCGACATTTTTTTGACTTTGAGTTTGTACTACAAGCATCGAATTTGTATAATGATATTCGAGTTTGTATAATGTAATATGAGATTCGAGTTTGTATTGTGTAAATTTTTGGTATAATGAAATTCAGAATTTGTTATTTAAACTTCGAGCAGTTTAAGCTTCAAGTTTACAGATTTAGAGATTCGAGCAGTTTCTAATTTGATGAGTTTTCAAACTTCGAGTAGTTTCTGTAAGAACTTCTATTTGATGAGTTTTATATTCGATAAGTTTACTGTAAGAGCTTTTATTTGATGAGATTTCAAACTTCAAATATATAACACAATTATCATAATAATTGGTCTAATTTTCTTGCAAGGAAAGTAGATGCAAGTAGCATATAAGTAAGATCATTCATCATCTTAATTCAGGAATCTGATTCTCTTTTTACATGCATATATGCTATGTGATATACAGAGAAGCTGTGTCTAGATCATTGCTTACATTTGAAAATTTGAAGTCCTTGGCGATAAGATCATGCTCAATATCGACAAAAGCCCATGTGAGAGGGATAATTTCTTTACTTCAGTGTTCTCCCGTTTTGGAAACTCTGGTTGTCGAGCTCTTGAATTTCGATTCTTCTAGTGCAGCGACAAAATTTCTCAGTTTTTGTCACAAAACTCAAGGGTTTTGAAGAAAATAATTATTTACATAGTTAAATGCAAGGATTAGTTTCAACTTTCAGGTGTATCAACAGTATAGAAAAATTTCTATAAAATCAGCAGACCCTCGCTCCAAGGTATGCCTACACTGATATCATTGCGATGACAGGCAACTTCAAAGAGAAATTAGGCCAAGGAGGATTTGGATCATACATAGAAAAGGGTGAACACATTCAAATAAACAAAGCTCAAACATACAAATCTGATATATGGTTTGAATATTGTACAGTACTATAATGTACACATTTGATATGGCTAAAAATAGGATTAAATCGGGACAGTTCACATCGGACACGAATCTTAAACCTCAGGGGTAAAACTGTAATTTCACCTACTAACGGGTCTGAAAAGGGAACTGGGCCTTTCTTCAAGACCCAATAACCCACGAACGGATCCACCTCAACTGGGTACGAGTCCCAACCCGAAATGAACCCGATCCAGCAGGATAGAATTAGGGTTCCTGATTAGTCCTAATCAACGGCCCTGATTCACATCTATCCTTTCACTGGGAATTAGGGATTACATTCCTAATCTGATCACAGGGATTACATTTCATATCTGATCAAAGGGATTACATTCCTAATCTGATCCCTAAGGCGACTATAAATACCTTCCATCCACCACTATTAAGAGGTAATCAATCTTTTGCCAATTTACGCTCTTTCATAATCATTCCTGATTACTGACTTAAGCGTCGGAGGGTGTGTCGCCGGGATCAACCCCAGTGTCTTGCACTTTTTGCAGGTGAACGGTGGGAGCCAACGGTCAAACTCCGGCAGAACAGGTTTCAGGTTTGCTATTCAAGTTTTCCAAGAATCCACAAATACTGTCTGTTTACCCCCACACCAGATTTAGCGGTAACAGATTGGCACCGTCTGTGGGAAACAAACGAATAGCAGCCTCCCCTCTTCCTGTTGGTCAGATCTCTCCAGCCATGCCTCTCAGGAAAGTAAGATCTAGAGGGTCCAACCGTGGACCCAACCCCGTTGATCAGCAACAGGAAGTCCCCATCCAACCCACTCAGCAGCAGGGGCAACTTCCTCTACAAGCTAGGACCCTCTCCAGCAGGACCAACCTCCTCTTCGGAATCAGCAACCCCCTAAGGGCCCCCCCGGTCCTCAGAATGCCGGTGCAGGGGCCTCGCGTCCCAACCCGCAGAAGCAACCTCTCCATCAGGACCGCATCTCAATACACAAGGCCTCTACGGATTCTATGGCCTCCCACGATCCCCGAGTTTCCGACTTTCGCAATACCATCCTCAATCGGCAGAAGGATGAGGATCTTCGCCGCCGTTTGGATCAAAAGCGGGCCCGAGAGGGAGCCTCCCGCCAGTAACGTCCGAATGAGCGATCTCCTCACCGCCGAGACTACAGAAGGTCCCCTACCCGAAGAGGGCGGAGAGAGTCACCCGAGCACCATAGGAGAAGACCTCACTCTCCTGCCGGTCGGCAACATCCGAGGAACGATGAGGCACCCATCACTCGTGCCGAGTTCCAGCAGTTCCAGGCGACAAGCCCTCAACCTCCGACCCAACAACAACAATGCCCAAAGGGCTCCTACCCCTCCATGGGTCCAAAGTCCTCGCCATCGGTCCAAAACTCCTCCTCCAGATCCTAGCAACCAATAGCACATGCCTAGCCCCCGCCGCTCCCAGAGTCACCGTCGTCGTAGTCCCCGCTCTCCTTCCTATGAAGACGAGTCCAGAGGCTCATTTGACTACTGTCGAAGGGACGATGCTCTCTACCGCCATCTCCACGAGATGGAGAGGCGCATCGGTCGAATAGACAAGGATGAAGTGTTAAGAGGAAGGACCATCCGCCCGAGTAGACCTCCCTTCTCCCGAACCATCATGGAGGCTCCTATCCCAAGAGGTTTCAAACCCCCGCAGTTCGAAACTTACTCGGGGGAGTCGGACCCCATGGACCACATCGAAAGCTTTAAGTCCTTCATGATAATCCACCAAGCTTCTGATGCCTTGCTGTGCAAGACCTTCTCCGCCACTCTTAAGGGTTCGGCTCGGGAATGGTACTCCCGCCTCGCCCCGTCTTCTATATTCTCCTTCGAACAGTTTGAAACCCTCTTCATCACCCATTTTGTGAGTAGCAGACGCACGAAGAAGACCAGCATCTCGTGACTCAAGCTCCGCCAGGAGAAGGGAGAGAAGTTGAGAGACTATGTGAGGAGGTTCACTGCAGAGGTTAGATCCAATGCCTCCCTCGACCAGTCAGTTGCGGCGGCTGCCTTCCAATCAAATGTCCTCAACTCTAACCTTCGCTCCTCCCTTGCCAAGAAGCCCCCGCGTAATTTCGTCGACCTCCTTCTTAGGAGCGAGAAGTACATTCGGGCCGAAGAAGCAGAGAATCTCCCGGACTTTGAGGAGACATCTTCCGGGAACAAACGGAAAAGCACGAGCGAAGAGGGGTCCCAAAAATCCCAGAAGGACGGCAATGGACAGCGTCGCCCGACTCCTCGTTTTGAGAAGTCCCCCCCTCCCCTCATTGCTAATATATCAGAAGTTCTTATGGAGGTGGACAAGGAAGGGCTACTCCGTGCTCCCCCTAGAATGAATACACCCGGCAAGAAGAGGAACAAGGATAAGTGGTGCCGCTTTCACAGGGACCACGGCCACGACACAGATGATTGTCGGGCTCTCAAGGAGGAGATCAAAGAACTCATACAGCGGGGACACCTGACCAAGTTCGTCCAAAAAGAGGGGGCCGAGCTTCGCCCCTGAGGAGCCTACAAACGAACAGAAGGGCCCGCTGAGCTTCAAGACTCAGAATCTCCCAGCTCCTCCCAAGAGGTCTTCACCTTATTGTAGAAGTAAGATCCTGATTTTCAATAAGGTCGATGCTTGTAACCCGGCCAATAGCATGTAATAATGGCTCGCCCTATTGAAGCGGCCACTTAGTTTATTTCAATAAAACTTTACATCTTTTCAATGAAAATTATTGCTCTTGCTTCTCTATCTCTCCGAGTCACGACTCGCTAAATGGTGAGTTCAGAGTCCAGCTTCTTCTACATGGCTGCTCCCGCAACTTACTAACCTCTAACGACGAGTTCGGAGTCCAATACTTGGCTCGATTCTGCTTCGGATAACTTTCTCTTAAGCGAGTTAGAAGTGGTTCGCCATTCGGAATTTCTCCCACAATCGTTGAATCCCTCTAACGACGAGTTCGGAGTCCAACACTTGGCTCGATACTGCTTCGGATAACTTGCTCTTAAGCGAGATAGAAGTGGCTCGCCATTCGGAGTTGCTCCCACAACCGTTGAATCCCTCTAACGACGAGTTCGGAGTCCAACACTTGGCTCGATTCTGCTTCGGATAACTTGCTCTTAAGCGAGTTAGAAGTGGTTCGCCATTCGGAACTGCTCCTACAACCATTGATTCTCTCACTTAAATAGCGAATTCGGAGCTCACAACTCTCTCCTAGAGTTGCTCCTCAAACTCGTCTTCCAAATGGCTCTCCTCCAGAGCCGAGCTCTTCACTCCGCTCGCCTCCAAAGCGGACCTCTTCTCAACGAGTTCGGAGCTCACAACTCTCCCCTAGAGTTGCACCTCAAACTCGTCTTCCAGATGGCTCTCTCCCAGAGCCGAGCTCTTCACTCCGCTCGCCTCCAAAGCGGGCCTCTTCTAAGCGAGTCTAGAGCTCAAAACTCTTCCATAGAGTTGCTCCTTGCACTAACTTCAAAGAATGGGTCTTCCCATGGCTCTTACGAGATCTTCCTAGCACCTCTTCTCCACCCCTAGGAGTGGAGCTCCTCTTCAAAAATCTCCAAAACCAAACAGCACATCACCAGGCTTCGGAGCTCTTCACCTCTCCAAATATGCCGACCCCCTTCCTCGCCGAGCTACCGAGCTACTATGGGCAGAGGTGGAACTACCGAGTCACCGAGCCGAGTGGACGAGGTACCGACCTCCACATATAGAGAAAAATGCCGCCGAGCCAGTTTCACCATCAGATTGTTTCAAAATTTGTGTCTGAACATGATGAACGGCTCAGATCTCACCATGTCTCCACAAAACGACCAGATAATATTTTCTCGAAATTTGAGCCTCTTGTCTCGTGATTCGCGCTACGATCGTGATCAACCGTCCAGATTGAGCCGCGTAGCTCGGATCTGAAATTCGAGTTACCATTCTACCGAACTGCAAAGTGGCGAAAAAATGTGACTCAAAATCTGTGCTCGGATTCGCCGAACAAGCAAGCAGATAAAGAGGAAGAAAGAAAAAGAGGCTAACGGGTCGGGGTCGGATCCGATACCCACGGTCCGACCCAAACCCTTATTAGCTCCTTCATTCTTCTCCTTCTTCTTTAGTCTTCCCGCCAAAAGTACCCAACACTTCTCCTCTTCTTCACTGTGCGAAAGAACAAGGCAGAGGAGAGAACCCGAATGCCTCTCCTCCCCTTCCTCTTTCTTCTCAGGGCCGAGCTCTGCCATGGCCGAGCCACCGAGCCGAGGTGCCGAGGTACCGACCTCCACATATGGAGAAAAATGATGCTGAGCCAGTTTCACCGTCATATTGTCTCAAAAAACGTGCTAGAACATGATGAACGGCTCAGATCGCGCCATGTCTCCACAAAACGACAAGATAATGTTTTCTCGAAATTTGAGCCTCTTGTCTCGTGATTCGCACCACAATCGTGATCAACCATCCAGATGGAGCCACGTAGCTCGGATCTGAAATCCGAGCTACCAATTTACTGATCTACCGAGCTACAAAGTGGAGAAAAATGTGCCTCAAAATCCGTGCTCGAATTTGCCGAACAAGAAAACAGGCGACTTGTATGTTACTGATGCCTATTTCGGGTTGTTAAAGGTAGGGCCAGAGGGTGGATTGGCGACACAATTAACTAACCGATGATGAAGGGGTCACAATGAATTTCAAAAATGACGTGGACATTGATGAGGAAGGGAACATCTAACGCCTCTCCTCCCCTTCCTATTCTTCAGTCATTTTGGCGCCAAACAACAACAAAAAATTAAAAAAAAAAAAAAGAAACAGCTGGTCCCTTCTTCTTCGCCAAGCTCGTCTCCCTTGCGCATCCATGCGCTCGTCTCCCATCGTCAAGCTCACAAATCTCCGACCACCATCAAGCATCGGTGTCCCCCTCCATCAGCATGAGCTTCGCCGAGCTCCGAAGCTGAGCTCCTCCGCTCGGTTTTGTCGAACTCCAGTGGCGAGCCCTCCACCATGCCCTTGCCGAGCTCAAGCTACGCCGAGGAACCCACTATCGAGTTCTTCACCAACTCCGAGCTCCCTCCGTCGTCGACACCGAACCCACCTCAAGCTCCTCCTTTTCGAGCTCTCCTCCACCGCTATGGGTTTGCCGACACCAAGCTATGAGCTCCCTTCCATCGCGTCCTCTCCGCTCTGACCTCTCACGACCACCGAGCTTAAGCTCCGACCTCCTCTTCGTCGGGCTCCATTATCATCGAGCTCTTCACTAAGCCGATTTCTTCGCCTCGCCGAAGCTCCATTCCAGTCGAGCTCCTCTTCATTATCATCGAGCTCGCCTCCTTCGAACTCTGTCTCCCTCTTCCTCAACACTACTCGATTGAACCCACTGTCGAGTTCTTCACCAACTCCGAGCTCCCTCCGTCGTCGACACCGAACCCACCTCGAGCTCCTCCTTTTCGAGCTCTCCTCCACTGCTATGGGTTCGCTGACACCAAGCTACGAGCTCCCTTCCATCGCGTACTCTCCGCTCCGACCTCTCACGGCAGCCGAGCTCAAGCTCCGACGTCCTCTTCGTCGGGCTCCATTATCATCGAGCTCTTCACTAAGCCGATCTCTTCGCCTCGCCGAAGCTCCATTCCATTCGAGCTCCTCTTCATTATCATCGAGCTCGCCTCCTTTGAACTCCGTCTCCCTCTTCCTCAACACTACTCGATTGAACCCACTGTCGAGTTCTTCACCAACTCCGAGCTCCCTCCGTCGTCGACACCGAACCCACCTCGAGCTCCTCCTCTTCGAGCTCTCCTCCACTGCTATGGGTTCGCCGACACCAAGCTACGAGCTCCCTTCCATCGCGTACTCTCCGCTCCAACCTCTCACGGCAGCCGAGCTCGAGCTCCGACGTCCTCTTCGTCGGGCTCCATTATCATCGAGCTCTTCACTAAGCCGATCTCTTCGCCTCGCCGAAGCTCCATTACAGTCGAGCTCCTCTTCATTATCATCGAGCTCGCCTCCTTCGAACTCTGTCTCCCTCTTCCTCAACACTACTCGATTGAACCCACTGTCGAGTTCTTCACCAACTCCGAGCTCCCTCCGTCGTCGACACCGAACCCACCTCGAGATCCTCCTTTTCGAGCTCTCCTCCACTGCTATGGGTTCGCCGACACCAAGCTACGAGCTCCCTTCCATCGCGTACTCTCCGCTCCGACCTCTCACGGCAGCCGAGCTCGAGCTCCGACGTCCTCTTCGTCGGGCTCCATTATCATCGAGCTCTTCACTAAGCCGATCTCTTCGCCTCGCCGAAGCTCCATTCCAGTCGAGCTCCTCTTCATTATCATCGAGCTCGCCTCCTTCAAACTCTGTCTCCCTCTTCCTCAACACTACTCGAAGGAACCCACTGTCGAGTTCTTCACCAACTCCGAGCACCCTCCATCGTCGACACCGAACCCACCTCGAGCTCCTCCTCTTCGAGCTCTCCTCCACCGCTATGGGTTCGCCGACACCAAGCTACGAGCTCCCTTCCATCGCGTCCTCTCCGCTTCGACCTCTCACGGCAGCCGAGCTCGAGCTCCGACGTCCTCTTCGTCGGGCTACATTATCATCGAGCTCTTCACTAAGCCGATCTCTTCGCCTCGCCGAAGCTCCATTCTAGTCGAGCTCCTCTTCATTATCATCGAGCTCACCTCCTTCAAACTCCGTCTCCCTCTTCCTCAACACTACTCGATTGAACCCACTCGTCGAGCACATCACCGAGCTTCGAGCTCCACCTTCTGCTCCCCCTTCATCAAAGCTGCACACCGAACCTTCATGCCGAGCAACAATGCCGAGTGTCCAACTCCGAAGCTCCACCTTCGAGCTCCACCACCTCTGAGTTTGAGAAACCCATCGCCGAGCTCGCATCACAGCGTCGAGCTCTTCTCGTCGAGCGTCGAGGCCATCGCCATCGCCGTCGCCATTGCTCCAAGGGGCCGAACCCATGGCCTGGTGAACCGCTGCGTCAAACTCCCCCTACACGAGATCCTCTCGCACTCCAAACTTCGACCTTGCCGAGCTCGACACCTCCTCTCGAAGACTCGAAGGGACTCCACCGCCGAGCTCTCTTTTGCCGAGCTTCATGACTAGATGAGGTCGAAGTCGATGACGAAGGAGAGCTGAAGACGGAGGAGAAGGAAACGAAGAAGAAAAAGAAGCAGCGGAAGAAAAAAAAACGTGCCACGTGGCATTGCCACGTTACATCATCTCGAAGGGTCGACAGATCCAAGTCGCCGAGCCGAGGTGCCGAAGCACCGACCTTGTAATTGGAGAAAAAACCCGCCGACCCATACAATCCGTCCGATCTTCTCAAAATTCGCGTTACGACACGATCGACGTCCAGAAATGCACCACGTGTCCAGAACGTGATCTGATTTGCGATGTGCGCACATCTGATCATGATCGATGCTCAAAAACGTGCCACGTGTCTAGGTAATATTTAATTAATTAATTGATTTATTTATTTGTTTTAATTATTTAAAAAATCCGAAAAAATATTTAAAAAACCGAAAAAAATTAATTAAAAATTCTAAAAATAATTATTAATTCAGAAAAATTATTTTTAAATTCTGAAAAAATAATTATTAAATTAGAATAATTAATTAATATTTTTGATTATTAATTATTTAATTCGAAAATGAAAAAGAAATTCAAAAAAATGAGAAAAAATTCAGAAAAATCTGGAAAAATCACCAATAATCCAGAAAATTCTGAGGATATTTTTGGGTATTTTACAAGCCCAGAATAGCACCGTTACACCCCAAGCAAGATTCCAAACTCCCTTAAGAACACCGATAAAATCCCGTACGCCATTAGAACAACAAAACTACTCCTCAAAGACTGTAAAACTCAATCTCCAGGAGTGGGGGGCTCGTGATATGGCTAAAAATAGGATTAAATCGGGACCGTTCACATCGGACATGAATCTTAATGCTTAGGGGTAAAACGGTAATTTCACCTACTAACGGGTCTGAAAAGGGAACTGGGCCTTCCTTCAAGACCCAATAACCCACAAACGGATCCACCTCAACTGGGTACGGGTCCCAACCCAAAATGAACCCGATCCAGCAGGATAGAATTAGGGTTCCGGATTAGTCCTAATCAACGGCCCTGATTCACATCTATCCTTTCACTGAGAATTAGGGATTACATTCCTAATCTGATCACAGGGATTACATTCCTTATCTGATCACAAGGATTACATTCCTAATCTGATCCCTAAGGCGACTATAAATACCCCCCATCCACCACTATTAAGAGGTAATCAATTTTTTGACAATTTACGTTCTTTCATAATCATTCCTAATTACTGACTTGAGCGTCGGAGGGTGCGTCGCCGGGATCAACCCCGGTGTCTCGCACTTTTTGCAGGTGAACGGTGGGAGCCAACGGTCAAATTCCGGCGGAACAGGTTTCAGGTTTGCTATTCAAGTTTTCCAAGAATCCACAAATATTGTCTGTTTATCCCCACACCAGATTTAGCGGTAACAACATTCAAATAAATAAAGCTCAAATTCCTCAAGTGTACACCATATAGTTTCCTCCAGAAACAGAGCTTTATAAACAAATGTACAGACTCATATAGAAATTGTACTCAAATGTACAAACTCAAATATATTATATACAGTCATCAAATAAATACAGAGTGAAAGAATATACAGAGCTCATTTTGCCGTAGCGCATTTTCAGCATCACACCTTCAGTCACTGTACAAAATGCAAGCAATAAGAAAGAAAGGGTTTAGATAGATGATTTGTAATTATTTATCTTAGATATCAACACAACTAATCACAAAATATTCTAAGTAAATGTAGGCTCAGAACACAACCTAGTATATAACAGAGTTTTAGAAAATTATCAATTGAATCAAGCATGACTCTCAAAAGCATCATACTTATGTTCACACTCGGGCTGCAATACTATGCCATACCAGCAAGTTGATCCATAATCTGATCAATATTATGCCATGCCATGCCAACAACATAAACATATGCAGGAAACTTCATACAAATGTGGCCTATGATAGAAGGGTTGTACAACTTCATACAAATCTTTCATTGAAGCCTGTACAAAGCTCAATATGCATATGAACAAATCAGAGCTCATAGAAGCCTGTACAAAGAGCTCAACATGCCTGAAAACTCAATATGCATATGAACAACATAAACAAAGAACATGGCAAGCCTGTACAAATAGCTCAACATGCCTGAAAACAACATAACCATTTTTGAAGATGTCTGGCAATTTCATTTTCAGTGCTCAAAATGCTCATAAAGTACATAAACAGAGCACATAAATAGAAGAAGCATTTGTTCCATTTCTTAAAGCTTGTATAAAATATTTATTGTCATCATTGCCTACTTCGAAACAAAATAAAACATAGCCTATAATAAACTTTAAATTGAACAAATAGAATGAGGAACTTCAAGCAACAGTGTCATCGGTGCTTTCTCCGGATGCAGAATCTACTTCATGTGTAATGTCTCCACTAAAAAAATAAACAAAGAAATACTTAGTCAAGCTCACAAGCAAATTAAAAAAAAATATGACGGAAGATTAAATCAACCTCAACTAAAGATGTGGAAATATTTACCCATCTAATTTGTTTGGGCAAAGTCCTTTCGTACCGCAAGCATTGCACAATCTCGGTTTCCTTACTTTCTCTCCTGTTGGCTTCAATCGCTTCCCACTAGGCCTTTCTTTTGTATTGCATTGTTTAGGCTCCTCCACGAAACTTTAGACTTTTCCATGGATTTTCCATATGCCGGTCCACTACTTTCGGTTTGTACAAGTTGTAAGCCTTCAATATTTTTGAGCATGTTGTTCCGCATGAATTCGTAGCCTTCATTAGAAGCTAATCCAATATCAACTTTTTGTTGGGCTAATTTACTCAACTCACAATAGCGAGAACCTAAATTCTTACTACTACCTTCATGAAGGCCTCTCCTATTAGTGAATATATTGCTTCTTCGGATTACATCTCGGCTCCATCTTCTTAAAATATATTTCTTTGATAGTTCTTTATGATCGGTGTACTTAAGATATGCCAAAAGATGCTTGCAAGGAATGCCCACGAATTCAAACAACAAGCATGCACACATAGCCATTTGAGTCACTTTGGAATAAGTCACCACTTTCGCATTTTCTGTTTCGCCACACTTCTTCACTAGGTAAATAACTTGGTTCTCATCTTCTTGCACCAAATTTACATTATATATTAAGCTTGATTTTAGTTCTTCTTCGAAATCATAAAAAATAACCAATGTGTACACTTGCGCCATTTGTACCTCTATATACCATTCGGTCTTCAATTTTGGTTTCTTCTCAATTGTACGATGATTTTTCTGAAGTTCTTGTTCTCTTTGTCTTGCAATGACTCTCTCGAATATTAAGGCAAACTCATGTAGTGAGTACTTCTTTTGAGTATGTTTCTTTAAGAAAGCATTCATTCCGTCGCTCCTTTGGCTACTTGACATTCCGACCCAAAAATGTGGTCTATGATAGACAGGGGCCCATTTCTCACGAATTTTAAATTTATCTTGCAACCACTTATTATTTTCCATACCATACTTAAAAAGCAATGATTTCCAATTTTCCTCAAAAGCAGTACAATCATCAGAATTGTAGACAATATTCTTAAAAACTTTCATAAACTCAACATCTTGGATCATTTTAGGCACCTCTTGTGGTATCTTATCTAAAATATGCCAAATATAAAATCTATGGTGAATTTCAGGGAAAACAGCTTTGAGTGCAGCACTTATCCCACGATCTTGATCAGTCACCATGCCAAATAGTGCATGTTCCATTACTCCTAACCATTTTTGAAATAACCATATAAATGAGGAAGATGTTTCATTTGGGATGAACCCACACCCTAGGAAAACAGATTGCAATGATGGTTGATTCCAACAAAGGGAACAAATAGCATTCCATAACGGTTCATGCTATATGTTGCATCAGAGGAAACTACATTACCAAATTCTTCATAGTTCTTTCTAGCAATACCATCGACCCAAATACAATGAGTCAACCGACCAAACTCATCTAGTTGGAAATCATAAAAAAATGGATCGTTTTCTTTTTGCCAATCAAAAATATCAATCAACATTTGTCCAACGTGCCCTTTCATAGCCTCCCGTATGTCTCTCTCATGATTTCTAGCATTGGTCTCGGTGAATCCAACCCTATCATGGCCCCTACTCGAATTTTCAAAAAAAATCATTTGTTTGCACGTTGGAATATTAGCTTGCGTAAGTTGATCCATGATTACTTTATCAGAATATGACACATTACGATTTTGTGGTAACAAATGTCTTCTATCGGGTGATGTAAATGCATGATTGTGTAATTCTGTAAGTGAATAAATAACCCATAAATGTTTTTCTTCATTTAATTTCACACGAATTAAAGCTTTGCAATCGGATCTACTTGTAGTCCCCCGCCTAACATCATTAGACTTACTCTTCAAAACTCCAGCTTTATTACAAACATACTACTTATCTACTACCATGGTTCCCTTCAATTTAGTTGAACCCTTACGCATTTGGAAACCCCCACATGTAGCATAATTGTGATAGAAATTTTTAGCTTGCTCTAAGGTATCAAAAGTCATACCTAGCTTAGGTTTTAGGTGCTCGTCCACTACCTGGATGAATTCACCTACTTGTACATTCAAAAAACTGTCACCAACATCAGATCTCCCTTCTTCAATATCCATACCTATTATCAAAGCAAACGAAACATAAACCAAATCAACCAAATACTCCATAATTCAAGAAATGAATTGAAAATATAATTAAATTTAAACACAAACACTTAACCCCATTCCTACAAATTCAAATAGAAAGAAAAGGGAACAAAAAAAAATAAAAAATAAAAAATATATACCTAGACGATTAGAGAAAGTAGGGGGCGGTTGGAGGTAGGGTTTCGTCGTGGATTGAAGAGGACTAGAGAAAGATCCCGACGAGAGGAGGAGGGTTTTCAATGGATCTAATTTTTGGTTGAGATTTCGACGGTGGAGGAGCTAGGGTTCGCGAATAGAGAGAGAAGAGAGGATTTTGATCTGAGGGGAGAGAAGATGGGGGGTGGGAGGTTCGCAATCACAATTTGGAAGAAGGAGCCCTCGTGGCTTGATTTCGATGGTGGAGGAGGTAGGGTTCGCACAGATGAGAGCGTGGTGATTTCGATCTGATGAAGAGTGAAGAGGAAGAGGGAATTGGTATATGTCTGTTCGCTTGAAAATGACAAAATTACCCCCAAAGGTAAGAGTAGAGAGAGCGCTCACAGTCACAGCCATTCGATCTGGGTAATTTGGATCGGGCTATTAGCTCCGCTGTTCGCACGATTAGTTCGCACAGAAGAGTTCACAACGGAAAGCAATTTTAAAAAATATATTCTAATTTAAAAAATATATCACTGTCTTTATTGAATTATATGTGATTATTATCTTATGAAGTTGTATGTTAGTCCTCTTCGAAAGACAATTTTAACTATTTTCTTTTTTCTTGTTAATCTAGGCCTTTGGTCTCTTGCATTGGTTCAACTTGTTTTACAAATGATTGTTTATTTCATGTCTTAGTTCTTGAAATTCAATGGTTTTGAATTTCTTTCTTTCTAATATTTAGTTCTCAATTCTGGTCATATTTATTCTTAGAGGCATGTTGTACTGGGGTCGTAGTGGTTACGAGCATACACAAGTGGATGCAATGCACTCAACCGTTCAGCAATCATCCTGGACTATTAGAAATATGTTTTGAATACTCGTGGTTCAGATTAGAAGAAAGTGTGATGAAGCACGGAGGTCGTAGCGTCGAAGTGAGTAGAAGAAAACAAAGCATCAACAGTGCAGGCAGAGTTGCGGTCGACTGTCCAAAGTTGCGGTCGACCGCACATCCGACCGCAATTGTGCATGGTTTTGACTGAGAGGAGGTCGGTCGACCGGTCTTGTTGGACAGTTTACCGTGCGCAGCGTTGTGTTCTTTTTCAGCCTCGATTTATTAGGTCGTTTTAGCTTAATTTTAACTCCGAGTCAGATTGTACGACTCATATTCAGTCCTATTCTGTTACTTATTCTTCAAGTTATATCGGACGACTGAGAATCAAGAGTAACTTAGGGATCTCTCTATTCTTCTTCTATATATTGTAATCTCCTCCAATATGAGAGTGAGAAATACTTCATTGATATTTCATCTGTTGCAAAGAGAGGCCTGAGAGAGATAGTTTTTGGTGAGTGAGTTTAATTCCTTGTATTGAGTGAATCATTAACTCCTTATAATCTCTCAAAGTTGAATATTATATCTCCTATATTTTCCATCCGGATTAAGCGAAGGCTAATCGGGATAATCCTCGTTGTGTTTGTGTTGGATTGGTGGATCTATTTACTTGCTTGCTCAATTGGTTTGTCTCATCTACTTCGACTTCCTCATTGCTCTGTTTAGTTCCACTGTGCCACATGGGTGTTTGTAGACACCCCATCCCAACAAAGTGGTATCAGAGCTTCAGATTGCTGAATCCCTTAGTTAAGATGACAAGTCACAGTCCTTTAAAGATTAAGCAGTTCGATGGAAAGATTAACATCAATATTTGGAAGGTAGACATGTATGATGTTATAGTTCAAGAACGTCTACAGTTAGCCGCCAAGAAGAAAGAAAAACCATCCGATCTGAAGAAGGATGTTTGGGATGATATTTGTGAAAGAGGCATAAGTCTGATCTGACATCTTTGGCAGACTAGGTCAAGTGCAGATTTTTTGAAGAAACTGACACGGTGAGTTTGTGGGAAAAACTCATAGCTGACTATTCTGGTTCGTCTTTATTAGATCAGATGCATTGGAAGAGGAAGTTATTTTGTTTTACAATGAAGGAAGGTACCGATCTCCAGATCACATCACAGAGTTCAATAAGGTTCTATCGGAACTCAAGGCGATAAATGTGGATGTGAGTGAGGAAGATAAAGCTTTCAACTTGATATATTTACTGCCAGATTTGTACGAACTTTTGATCACTACCATGCTACACGGTAGATCTACCAAGAAGAGTATTTCGGTAGATGGTGTAATCAAAGCATTGAAGGAAAATCAACTTAACAAAGAGACTCAGAAATCATCGTCTACTCCAAGTTGTCTAGCAGTGGAAGGTCCTTCAGGTGGAAGACGAAGTGCTTTGCAAAAGGATTCCATCAGTTGCCGATATTGCAAGAGGCCAGGGCATATCCAGAAGGACTGTTGAAAATTGCAGAATCAAAAGAGCGCCAAGGATGACATTACTACCGGAAATGTTTTGCCCTTTTGAATCAGGTGATTCATGCCTTCTTATTTCAAATTCTTTAGAAATAGATTTTAGTTGGTTTCTTGACTCAGGGAGTTCTTCTCATATTTGCTTCGAGAGGGAGTTTGTTTTCTACTTATAAGTCTACTACAGGGCATTGTGTGAGAACGAGAATTGGAGAGAATTGTGAAGTAGTGGGCGATGGGACAGTTGAGTTGAAGATGCCAGGTCTAAACATGTTCACTTTAAGGGAAGTTTTGCATATTCCTCTGCTTAAACGGAATCTGATTTTCTTGGGAACTCTTGATGCACAGGATTGTAGGCACACAGCTCGATGTGAAGTTCTGTCTGTTTTTCAAGGTCGTCGAAAGGTGATTAGAGGTATGAGAGTTGTTGGGCCAAGCTAAAACAATCTACAAGCTTTGGAGAATCTGAAATACCTATTCCTGCAAGCTCATCTAGTTTGCCGCAACTAGCATCATTAATTGAGACCAAGACATTCGAATATTGTCGAGAGGTGGAGAGTGCCTTGATGTAGGTGGAGTTTGTGCGGAGGTTGGCAACTCCGTGATAACGCCTACTAAGGTGTGCCCTTGAGGGGGGTATACTGATCAGTGAGATTGGGTAGAGATTTGTTCAACTAGTAGAAAAAACTATTATTCTAAGGATTTTTTCAAGTGGTGTTTTTTAGAGTTTGGAGATGAATAATCACATCATGTGATAGCACTCGTGATGTAAACATTACCCTAAGTAGAGAATTTTTCAAGAATACCAAAAAAATTAAGTTTACCAACATGTAATGCCGATTAAGTTAGAAATTAAAACTAATAATTAATTTGATGGATTTTCAAGAGATGAACTAAGTTTAACAAGCCTAGTTAAAGATTCAAGCCTAATAATCAACAAATATACTTTAAGTGTTATTAGCAAGTAAGATATTCAATAATGATTTGTACGCTAATCGGCAAGTAGAAGCACACACTCAATATTTGTGGACGACAGATAATTCAAATAATATTATGGAGACGATAGGAAGTAACGCAAATAATAGAGAAGTGGAAAGAAGTTATCGGGGTTCGAAGCATTTGTAGCAACAGAGAGGAGAGGGGATCATAGTTGTTGGACTAGCGAAGGCAGCAAGGGCAACTTTTGTTGTCTGGGTGGCACGTGGTAGCAGAGGCCGCCAAGGGTGCCATTGTCGGTGGATGGGGGGACGACAGCAAGGACTACTGCAGGTGATGCTGCGGGTTGAGGAGGTGGCGGGGGAAGATGGAGAGGGAGTGATGGTGGTCAGGGGGCATTGGGAGAGTGGTGGTGGTCGGTAGGGTGTCAGGAAGATAGTGAGCGAGGGGAGAGAGACATAGTCAGCGATGATGGATTTTGGCAAGGTGGGGAGTGAACGGGATGGAGGTGAGAACGGGGTGAATGGCGGCTAGAAACAAGGAGGATAGGGTTTGGGATTCGGGTAGGGAAAGAAAGAGGAAGAAGAAGAAGAAGAAGAGATGAAGGGGGTTGGCGTTTGTGATTGGAGGGAGATTAGATTAGGGTTTTTATTTTTATTTAGGGTTTAGAGTTTTGATAAAGATTTGGGAATTTGGGTGTAGTTTAGGGCTTCTCACAAACCCTAATATTCTTTTATGGTCTCACACACAGAAAAGGAGAATGAAGAGTAACAACTCAACACAATAATTTTTTTAATCAATAATAGCATTCATTCTCATTATTCTCAAGGCCAATATATAGGTTCAAAACAAATCCAAAATAAATCTCAAACAAATTTAAAACAAATCTCTCAAACAAATCTCTCAAACTAACTACATATGACTAAATCTCAAACAAAACAAAACAGAATCGATGTCCTCATCATTCTGTTTGGGTGGGAGAGAGTTCGACCCAGTTGAGTCAAAATCAGTGATCACATTGTGCTCCAAAAGGTCTGGATCCAAGCACTAGAGCTCTTCATGATCAATCTAAGTATCCTTCGACTTAGGTTTGTTCTTCCATCTCACTTAATACCTATGAATACCACAATCTCTAGTAAAGATTATCTTATCATCTAAATATTATCCAATTTTTCTGTCGGTGGGTAAGTAGTATCCGGTATAGTGGGAAATGTGGAATTTCACCAATAGGTTGTGGTTGTAGTAGGTTCCTCTATAAGAGGATTTCTAGGGTTAAATTATGGACCTTCATAGGGTACTAGATCTTCAATATTGAAAGTCTTACTTATATCAAAACCTTCAAGAAGGTCAACGACATAGGCATTATCGTTGATTTTATGCAGAATTTTAAATGGGCTTGCAGCACGTGCATTCAATTTCTTAACGGATCCAGCTGGAAACCGTTCCAGAAGAATCTGAACCATCACTTCGTCATCAACATCAAAAGTTTTAAATTTCCTTCTAGTATATGCTTTTAGCTTATAGTTAAAATTGTTCTCATTAATTTTTTTGAAAATTTCTCTATGCAAATCATGAATACTGGATAAAAATGTGGATACCAGCTCTGAGACTCTATGATGTTCTGACACGGGAAAAAGATTTATGGGCTGCTTAGTACGATAACCATGCACAATTTTCATGAAGTTGTGAAATATAGCAGTGCGCTTCCAGTCATCTTCTTCGTTTGGTTAGAACAAAGCACATCCGATTGGATCGACCGAATACAGTTAAGATACTGGTCATCTTCTTCTTCTTCGAAGTCATCACTTACCTTAGGTTCCTAGGAAAACTCATTGTCGGGCTCATCAGCAATGATAGCGGTACCTTATACAATGTTGATCCTACCGGGGCTGTGACAGTTGTTAGCAACATGGCTGTATCCCTTGCATTATAACACATAGTGAGAGGATCAATCTTAGAGTAATCTTTTTTAGTGTTCTTACCCGTGTTGTCATTTCTAAGTAGATAGAGATTTGAAGTAGGCTTGCTTGGATAAGACTTATTGGGGTACTGAGAAGAGGGAGGCTCAGGTCTAGAGGGGTCAGTGGAGGTAATTCTAGAGGAATGATCTCTTTAATCGCTAGACTTGTGGGGGAAGCTTGCTTTAAGAGAACCCATATCGAGGACAAGGGCACAAGCTGCTGGCAATGAGTCCACATTTCTATGAATTAGCTCGTTCCTAAGATCGGTTCGTAGTCCAGCTCTGAACCTAGAGAAAGTTTGTTCTCTTTTTACTAAGGTATTGTACCAAATGTGGAAGTCATCAAACTTATTCACATACTTTTAGATGGATTTGCTTCTTAATAGAGTTAGTTCCACGAATCTAGCAATCAGGTATTAAACGATAATGACACATATCTTTTGGTGAACTTCTCTTTCATGACCTCCCATGTGGTTATGGGTGTCAGGCCTCGGCCTCTACGGGCATATTCAAGATTGGTCAAGTGTTGTTGAGCTTTACAAGTCAATTTCATCATGACAAATTTGACCTTCAGGAATTCGCTCATGTCAAATCACATGAAGTAGTGGTCCATGGTACGGATCCAATCGAGATAAGCTTGGTGTTTCATATGGCCTTCAAAGTGGGGAACGTCAGCCTTAATATTTTTCTTATATTATTCGTCAGGGTCACGATCTTGACGTCGGTCATCATGATCATTCCTTTGAGGGATCTGACGATGAAGATCAGGAGCAACATTTTTATTCAATTCCACTTGCTCAAGCCTCTTATTGATATTGACAAGAGTTGCTTAAATGACAGCGACGGTAGTGAAAATATCAAAGTTGTCCATTTCAGTTCGAGGAGGGGTTCGCTGATTTCTAGGATTCTTGATTGGGTAGTTTGGGAGGGACAATAAATGCTCTTCATGATTTGTGATGGTGCTACGAAGACGCATTCACCAAAGGCGGATAACTAGGAGTCGTTGGGACGTTTGCTTACTTAAATTTAGGGGAAACATGACCTAAGTGCACATAAAATGATTTTTTTAACAAAAAATATGAAATGATCTAAAAAGGTAACCCTAAATGAATGCAAAAATTATGGGTAAATTATGCAAAAACTAGGATTGTAAAAACCTTCGCTCTGATACCAAAATGATGTAAACTTAACCCTAAGTAGAGAACTTTTCAAGAATATCAAAAGATTAAGTTGATCAACATGTAGTGCCGATTAAGTTAGAAATTAAAGCTAATAGTTGGTTTGATGGATTTTCAAGAGATGAACTAAGTTTAACAAGATCAGTTAAAGATTCAAGCCTAATAATCAACAAATATACTTAAGTGTTATTAGCAAGTAAGATGTTCAATAATGATTTGTATGCTAATTGACAAGTAGAAGCACACACTCTAAATATTTGTGAATGACAGATAATTCAAATAATATTATAGAGACAATATGCAGTAACACAAATAATAGAGAAGTGGAAAGAAGTTTCCTAGGTTCGAAGCACATGTAGCAACAAAGAGGAGAGGGGATCGAGGTTGCTGGACCGGCGAAGGCAGCAAGGGCAGCATTTGTTGTCGGGGCGGCACATGGTAGCGAAGGCATCCAGGGGGCACCGTCGTCGATGGCCGCGGAGATGGTAACAAGGACTGCGTCGGGTGATATTGCGGGTTGAGGAGGTGGTGGGGGAAGAGGGAGAGGGAGTGGTGGTGGTCAGGGGATGTCGGGAGAGTGGTGGTGGTTGGGGGCTGTCGGGAAGACAAGGAGAGAGAGGAGAGAGACGCAATCGGCGATGGGGGATTTCGGGAAAGTGGGGAGCGAGCGGGTTGGAGGTGAGAACGGGGTGAGTAGCGGCTGGAGACAAGGAGGATATGGTTTAGTTTCGGGAAGGGAAAGTAAGAGGAAAAAGAAGAATAAGAGGAGAAAGGGGTTGGCGGCTGTGATTGGAGTGGTTTAGATTAGGGTTTTTATATTTATTTAGGGTTTAGGGCTACCCTATCTGTAGAACCCCGTATTTTCAAATATTATTTTTATATTTGAAAATGAATTTAAATTTATTTTTGGAGATTTAATGAGTATTTTTAGAAAAGTTTATCTTTTACACGTGCAAGTACTTTTATGAGAAGTTTGAAAATTTAGTTTTCTTTATGAAAAATCATTATTTAATATTTGAGATTTAATTAGTATTTTTCCAGATTTTTCTGAAATTTATTGGAACTATTTGCAATTTTTGAGAAAGGAAGGACTTTTTTTTGTAAAATTGACAATTTTAAGGGTTAAAGTGCAAAATGTGATTTCTGGACGTTTTGAACAGTATCAATTGAGATTTAGAAGCATATTTTCTCTTAAGTCCCAATTTAAATAAATTTTGATGGAATTTTCAAGAATAGAATCATATGTACAAGTTGTATTTTGGAAATGATTGTTTTACAAAATCGGGTAAAACCCTAAATCTATTATCCGGCATATTTAAAAGAAATTTCTCCAGCCGTCATTTACAATACACAGAATTTTTGGAGATTTACTTTGGTGGAGAAAGAAGTTTTTGGATCTAGCAAGGAGGAAAGTTTTCGTGGATCTTCTCTAAATCAAGGTGAGTGACTTGGTTTTTGTTTTGTTTTGATTTTGTGAGTGACATTTGTTTGTGTTGTTGCTTGATTTTGTGAATGATATGACATTGTTTGTTCTGATTTATGTGAATGACATCGTTTAGCTTTATTTCGTTATATGAATGATATGATCCTTGTATTGTGATGTGAATGTATATGAACCATTGTTATTGTTGGACCATATTTGTGAAACTTATGGATATTGAGTAGATCTTGAGTTATGAAATTATATTGTTTGAAAGCATGTTAAGAATTGATCATGGTTGTGATCGGATGGTGAACATCTGGATCTGGAGTGTACAAATCAGATTTTAATCTTAGTTGTGAAAGGAAATTAGTTTTGAGAAACCCTAATGGAAAGATTAGTGATTATGGATCTTGAGAATTGAATTTCGACATTTGGGTGATTGAGAAATGTATCCTTATAGAGATTATTTGAGGTTTGATTATTTTGCCTGAGAGCGAGCTATATTTCGTGAACAATGAATCTTTTTAACTCCAGTTTGGATTTGTATTTAAACCTAAAATATGAGAACTGTAGGCCGACAGTCGACTGGCCTACCATGCAGTCGACTAGTACGACTCTACTGGTGCACCTTCAGTCTTTGGAGAAGCATTCTGGACAGTCGACTTGACTCTTAGCAGTCGACTGATCCACTGAGATTTATTTTGTAAAATGTGTTCTGGACAGTCGACTTAGACTACTGTCAGTCGACTGGTCCACTGAGAAATATTTTGTTCAGTCCTTTCGGGACAGTCGACCATTAACCTTTTTAAGTCGACTGTTGACTTTTAAGTCGACTGTTGACTTTTAAGTCGACTGATATGACTTAGGTTATTTTCGTAAAATTTTGGATAATTGACCTCGGGGCAGTCGACTGGTCTACTGCACAGTCGACTGGTACTGAAGGATCTTTGTAATCTTTAGTGTTATTTCGAATGATTGGTTTTTCAGATTATTCAGTCTATATTTGATCTTTGGTTCAGTATTTGATTTTGAGATATTCAGTATTTGATTTTGAGATATTCAGTATTTGATTTTGAGATATTCAGTTATGAATATGATTTTGAGATATTCAGTTGAGCCACTCTTGTTAGTGGAATTTGTTTAGATTTTTGAGTTTGAGTCTCTAGAGGTAGGTGACCCTAGTATACCGGTGTTGAGATATTTGTTGAGTTATTCGTTGAGGCCTGTTGAGGCATTTCAGTTATTCAGTTTTGAGTTATTCCGGTAGGGTACACCGACTCTAGGAGATTTTGTTGAGTAATTCAGTAACCCAAAAATATTAAGGACAGGCATTAGTAGTGTTATGACGAATGGGAACATGAGTTATGCACCTCAGTATGACTTTAGATGCGAGACTTAATCTCCTGAATTATCCAAGTGATTTACTTGAGATGTGAGACTTATCTCCGGAATTATCCAGGTAGATTACCTGAGATGTGAGATATTTCTCCGGAATTATCCAGGTAGTTATTTGAGATGTGGGATTGATCTCCGGAATGATCAAGGTCGAGGTGACACTTGTGGGGTATTCATGTGATGATGTGTTTATGTCTAAATGTGAGATGATCTCCGGAATTATCCAAGTGGTCACTTGAGATGTGGGATCAATCACGGAATTATCGGGCATGGGCTAATCCTCATAGTCTATCTTTATCTCTTAGTAATCATCGTTGTCAGCATATAGCATTTGTGTTTTCTTGACTAATTTTCATGCATTTGGTTTTACTGTTTTCCACACTTGACATTCGGTTTTCGTATCACCTGTTTACACTTCTTATTACTCCTTATGTTGGTATATTTGGTTTACTACCTTTTGTTGAGAATATCATGATTTATGTTCATTTACGTTGCTTATTTGATTTTATGTCACTCACACCATTTATGGCTGACCCCGTTAGTTTTGGGGGTTAGGGACTCTCTCTAGCCTCACATGTTGCAGGTTAATGCTTAGAGTTGGAGATGGAATGCTTAAGTTGGTTTTGAGATATATTTGACGCACAAGAGATTTGTGTAAATTGTATTAGCAGTGTTGAGACAAATTGGTATTGTAAATAAAGAAATTATGTGTTGAGTTTGCATTTGAATTCCGCTGTGATTCGTAATAGTTGTTGTAATAAAAGTTGAAAACTTTAGTGGTGTTGTTTGTGTTATTATTACAATTGAAGTGGATCGCTGGGAATGTGCCACATATTTTCTATGTTATTATATTAGAAATTCGGAGCGCTACACTATCTGGTACAACACCTTATGAGGTTTTTTTTCACTCACCACCAGACTACAGTATGCACCGTACTTTTGGGTGCACCTGTTACGTCATTCTCCCTCCCACTGAGTTCACGAACCTGATCGCCTAGGCTTCTAAGTGGGTTCACCTAGGTATCAGTTTAGAGCACAAATGATATCGTTGTTTCGATCCCTTGGTGCGTCATGTCTGTATTTTCTGGCATATTTCCTTTGTGGAAGACTCTCATGACTATCTGTCATCTCCTGAGAAAACTAGCTATCTCAATTCTTCGGTTCCCTTGACTACCTCCCCAAACACATCTTCACGCAATCCCTTCAATCCCACTCCTTTGGCTCATCTCCCATCTCACATAGACATTATCACTCATGCCCCTCCTATAGAGGCCCCTCCCACACCCCCTGCTTCCCTGCACCTACATGCTCCCCACACCACCTACATCCCCACATCCACATGCACCCACACCACTTGCATCCCTACAGCCATATGCACCCACACCATCTGCATCCCCGGTGCATGCACCCACCCTCACCGACTTCACCTCCACACCCTCCACATCCACCACCGGTTCACAAGTATACACGTTCCACTTCGGGCATCCCGCTGACATGCTATACATCTAATGCTACTAGTCCTTCTGTCCAGTTTGGCTTTGCCACCCAAACCTCTTGCTCATCACATTTACGTGCACATTTCACCTCTATACACTTCATACATGAGCCCAGAACTTATCAGGTAGCGATTCAATATCCCGAGTGGCAGGAAGCTATTGCAGATGAGTTCTGTGCATTTGATCAGACTGACACTTGGGATGTTGTTCCACTACCAGCGGGCGTCAAGCCTGTCAATTACAAATAAATCTCAAGGTCAAATATCAATCTGATGACTCCATTGAGCAGCACACTACTTGTCTAGTTTCCCGATGATTTACTCAGGAGCATGACATTGATTATAATGAGACTTTTACTCCAGTTGCACAGATGACTACAGTTCGCACTCTCCTTGTCGTTTCTGTCATCTGTCAGTGGTCATTATACCAGATGGACGTGAAGAATGCCTTTTTTCATGGTACCATATCTAAGATTGTTTACATGTGGCCTCCTCTTGGCTTTACCACACCTCCTCGTCATGTTTGCCGTCTACGCCAAGCTATATATGCTCCTGGAGCCTAGTTTGAGTGTTTTCGTTGTGTCATCACATAGGCCGATCTCAGTCAGAGTTCATATGACCACTTTATGTTTATGCGGTCAACATCACAGGGGAGGGTACTTTTACACCTATATGTTGATGATATGATTATTACTGGAGGTGACTCCACAGGCATTGCATCCACTCAGAGATACCTTCACCAGCAGTTTTATATGAAGGATCTTGGTAGACTACACTATTTTCTAGGTCTGGAGATTGCCCACGGATCTCAGAGGATACTCATTTCTGAGCAGAAATACACATCAGACATTATCTCCACTGCATGTCTCTCTGATAATCGATTAGCCAATACTTCCTTTGAGCTTCACGTGAAACTTCATCCCATAGATGGTGAGCTCCTTCCTGATCTCGCTAGATACATGCAGATTATTGGACAGCTTGTCTATTTATGCATGACCAAACCCAATATTTCTCATTCAGTCACTATTGTCAGCCTGTTTGTTTTATTCCCTCGATCAATTCACTCTAATGCTCTTCTTTGAATCCTCAGATATCTTTAGGGTATTATCATTCTCTCATTATTTATGCCTTCTACATCTAAACATGAGCTTAGTGCATATTTTGATTCAGATTGAGCCGGTGATCCTACTACCAGACGGTCTACCATAAGTTTCTGTCTATTTCTTGGTGATTCATTGATCTCATGTCAAAACAAGAAACATGAAGTTGTTGCATGTTCTTCCACAGAAGCTGAGTACAAAGCGATGACAACTACCACCAGAGAGATTGTTCATGTTCGGTGGCTATTATCAAATATGGGTGTCACTCTTACAAGAGCTACTCCACTTCATTGTGATAATCGGAGTGCCTTGCATATTGCAAGCAATCCGTTCTTTCATGAGCGGATGAAGGACAAAGAGATTGATTGCCACTAGCGTTTTGAGGCATGGATCACATCTTCACATAGCAGACTTTTTCACCAAATCACACACTGTCCAGAGATTTCAATACTTGGTGGGCAAACTCACACTGTTCAACCCACCGTAAGTTTGAGAATGGCTATTAGATATCATGTTAGATGTTATATTACTCAGTTTAGTCCCATACCGGAATATGTATCAGTTTAGTATTTGCTTCTTTTCTATATATAAGATATTGTACTCGGTTATAATCAATCAAATAAGGTATTATAATCTATCAAATAAAGTATTCTTTTTTATCTCTGAATCTAATAGTTTTGGGTTGTTCTTTTGTTTTACAATCCTGCTAATGAAATGTTCCGAATCTTACATAGTGAAATTTCGCTAGAAATCTGTAAGAAATCCAGTAGTATAGTTGGAGATGACGGAATTGTCAAAATTGATGCTCCTTCCATTGTGAAGGAGGTCATGTCTCTTAGTCCACTCGAAGCACTCTCTGCCAAATCACGTAATACTGGATTGGTGATGCAAGTAAGAAGATCAAAAGAACCGAGTTTTCGCAGATGATCACATTTGTTCTCATTCCTGCTCGTATTCTCATTTCAAAGTCATCTCTGATTACTTCCCTGGTAGTTTTCTCAGTATACTGGCAAGTATACGGATACTTGAAAGAGATCTTTCTGCATTATGTTCACCAGAATGTTACCAGGACATGGGTGTTGGTGTACATCAAGGTGCTCCTTTTGATCTGTTCAAAGACACCATTCTTGATTTTGTTTTGGTGTGAAATCTTCAAAGATAGCCATCTCAAATCATTACCTTGTTGGAAAATAATGTAGGATAATGAATCTGTATCTTGTTGTTCTCAGATTTAATTGCAGTTTTTTAGCCTTTGCTTATTGGGTTTATGCTATTTGGCATGGAGATGATGTATGCTCTGCGTTTGTTTTCTGAATTGTGAATTAAATGCAGTGGAGCATAAACCGGTTGTTCTGTATTTTTGTCAAAATAAGCCGATGATGATTAAGTTCTGGACGGATTAATCTATTGGATATCTTTTATTTACAAGTGAACACCTTCTAGTTACTTATATCCTGTGAAAAACTGAAAAGATACTGGCTATGCTAATGGCTTAATGCTGTATGTGATCTTTTCTTAGCTGTGTTAACTACTTTATTTTGACCTTAAGTTTGGTGTGCACAAAATGTATCATCTGTAACTAATATTTTCAGTTGAGATTTACAAGATCTAAATGAAAAGGAAAATCAAAATAAAAGATACAAAAGATTCAAAAACAAGCAAAAAGATGCATGAATGGAAAAGATTGAAAAATCAAAGAAGAGTGCTTCACAAGTAACACGTGCTTCAAATCATCAAAAGAAAGCCAGCCAAAATACATGATTTATTTCTGTTTATGTGAGAAGAATATATGTAAAGTTGTGTTGATTGATAAATTAGTTTTGGAAAGAATATACAATGAAATCGCCAAATAAAAGTTGAATCTGCATGGCAGCGGTCGACCGCACGGTCGACCGCAACAACAGTCGATCGCTCATCTCGGTGGAAAAGTTGAGTACTCGACCGGTCATCGCTCGACTTACGAGTTAAAAGATGAACGGTCGACTGTCCATCATTGCAGTCGACCGTCTTAGTGCATATCTGACTATTTCGAAAATATATTTTCATTTTCGGAAAGATACATTTCCCCTCTATATATTGAGGCGAATTCACAGTGTATTCTTCACCCTTTACTATTATAACTCTTCTGAACTAATCATTCAATCAATACTCCGAGAGTGAGAGATTTTATTATTTTCTTCAGTCAAGGTCTTTTTAGATCTTGAGAGTTTTTTCTTTCTTTACCACTTCGGTGAGTTTTGCAGGACTTAGTTGAAGAAGCCCTGCGGGTGTAATAGGTCTCTCGGCCCGAATTCTGAGAATCATTGTACAAGGGTTTAAAGTATAGTGGAATGCTTGTGGCGGAGAATTGCTACAAGTAGGTGGTGTGGACGTAGACCTGGGGGTCGAACCACGTAATATCGCTGTGTCTTGCTCGCTGCTCTGTTTGCTTTCTCTTACTCTATCCTTTTACTTTATGCATTTTATTTAAATTTTTAATTTCTGCACAATCACCGTATTCACCCCCCTAGGGTGATTTACACTTTATTCTTCACATGTATAATTTGGTTGCAACTTGGTACCTGGTTCCTTGAAGGGGAAACAAGTATATGCAAAATGCAACTAAATACTCTGTATGTTTGTCAAAGATATGTTTGTCGATGAAGTTGTGAAAATTGTAGATTTTGCTCAAGAATCTGTGAATCACTCTAAGAGGGGTGAATAGGGTGACCGTGCGGAAATTAAGAACGTGAATTAAATGCGTAAAATAAATCAGAAGAGTTGGAGAAAGTAAACGCAGTAAGCCGGCAAGACACAACAATATAACGTAGTTTGATCCCCAGGTCTACGTCTACACCACCTACTTGTAGAAATTCTCCTCCACAAGCGTTCCATTATACTTTAAACCCTTGTACAATGATTCTTGGAATTCAACTTGAAGATCTATTACACCCGCTGGGCTTCTACACACAAGTCCCGCAAAAACTCACTGAAGTGGAAGAAAAGAAAAACTCTCAAGATCTAAAGTGATCTTGACTAAAAGAAATAATAAAAGCTCTCACACTCGGATTGTTGATTGAATGATTAGTTTAGAAGAATTATGATTGCAAGGGATGAAGAATACTCAGTAAATTCGCCACAATTTATAGAGCGAGGAAATGTATCTTTCCAAAAAAGAAAAGACATTTCCGAAAAAGTTAAGTCTGCATGTTTATGGTCGACTGCATATGTGAGTAGTCGACCGTTCATCTTTCAACTTGAAAGTCGAGCGATGACCGGTCGACTGACTCATCTTTTCAACTATGATGAGTGGTCGGCAGTTGTGACGGTCGACCGCTATCATGCATATTCGACTTTTATTTAGTGAATCTACTGTATAGTCATACCAAAAATTAATCAATTAATCAAACGACCTTTACATAGCATTTTCTCAGAAAAACATAAATGAATAATTTAATCATGCTTGCTTCCTTGGAGATTTGAAGCGCATTTTTCGTGTGATGCAATCTTCCTTGATCTTTTTGATTCATGCCTCTTTTGCTTGTATTCAAATCATTTTGGATCTTTATTTTGATTTTTCTTTTTTCTGCATATCCTACAAGTCTTAACTAAAAATATTAGTTGTACATGACACGTTTTGTGCACACCAAACTTAGAGTCAACAATCTGCCCCCTTTTTGTAGCACCTCGAATTTCTAAAATGATATCTTAGAAAATACGTGGCACAATTTTCAGCATCAACTTCAATGTAATATTAAACACAACTTAACACCAATAAAATTTTTTCAACTTTCGTTACAATAATCATTTACATAGCACATCGGAATACAATACACCTTAAGTCGCAATTCTCTTTTATTTACGACACTTTTTTTACAATTACATATGTCATTACATCACTAAAACTCAAGCATCCGAATCCGAGCCTTAAGAAATCACCTGCAAAATATGAGGCTAGAGATAACCCTAACCCCCAAAACTAAAGGGGTCAGCCATAAAGGTGGGAGTGGCATAAAACAAGCAACATAAGTTAAGCATAGATTCATAAACAACATGTAATAAATAAGAATACATAAAATGTGACGTAGCAAGGGAACATGAAAACATCAAGTGAAACTAGACTAAGTGTCAAGTGTAGAAAACAGGAACACATGCATGAAACCAAGTCAAGAAAACACAAGTCTATATGCTGACTCTATAATGCGTACTTATTGGAGTCTATGTATCCCACTCTATATAGGTCCGGTGCAAGCCCTTAACGTCTCCTCATTATAGGGTTTAATTCCCCGCTATGCAACTCATCCTAACACGATGACTACTATGAGATAAAGATAAACTGTGAGTATTAGCCCATGCCCGGACAATTCCGGAGGTCAATCTCTGTCCACAGATAATTTCGGAGACTATTTCACGCACACTTGGGAATCTTCGAGAATACCCCACACCACAAGCAATGGAACCTTATCACACGAATACCACATGTGCGTCGCCTCGATCCCGATAATTCTGGAGATAAATTCCACACCACAGGTAATTCCGGAGACTATTTCACTCACACCTGGATAATTCCGGAGATTATTTCACACCGCAAGCCATACTGAGGTCCATAACCCATGTTCTCGTTCATCATATCACCACTAGTGTCTGTCCTTATTATTTAGGTTGTTTAATTACTTTACGAATCTCCTAGAGTTGGTGTACCCTACCGGACTTAACTCAACAACTGATCAACTAAAATGCCTCAACAGGCCCAAACATAAACATCTCAACTACCGGTATACTAGGGTCACACACACCCTCTAGAGACTCAAACTCAAATATTCAAACCAACCTTCCAGCATAAATTGCTCAGATAAAATAACACGAAAACGTATGTTCAATAGAGGATAAAGTATAGAATAATAAGTTATAGATTAGAACATTTAGAGAATAAATCATTTGAAAGAACATTCAAAAATATAAAGATACATCAGTATCAGTCGACTAATAACAAGCATAAGTCGACTGTCCAGAAAGGGAATTTCATAGTTTTAAGAAAAATAATCTAAGTGTTATAAGTCGACTATTAAAAACCATCGGTCGACTGTCCAGAGAGAAAATACAGTAACTTCGAGAAAATAATTCTAAGTGGCACCAGTCGACTGTAAAAGTCCTAAGTCGACCGTCCAGAACGAATTTTCAAGAAAATCTAGAGAACATAGCAGCCGGGTCGTGTCGGTCGACTGAGAAGTCATGCCAATCGACCTGTAGACTGCATACTTTTGGTTGTGCACATTTCAACCGATACGTAGTTTTACTTTATGAAAACGATTTCTATGAAAAGCTTATTTCTTATATGATCAAATACAACTTGTAGGACATATAATATTCCATAAAACTAAATCAAAACTACTTGAATTTATAAAAATAGAGATTTTGTTGATTTCTTTCAAATAAAACATAAATTGTGCATATGATCAAAAATAGAGTTTCTTAAAATCAATTACTCATTGAAATTGCTTCGTATTCAGATCTAAATCGTATCAATACCAAAATCTCAAGAAAATCCTTAATTTGGGTATATTTTCTCAACTCAACTAAATTTTCCAAGTTCGATTTTCATGTCATGATCTCTTAATTCATACTTTTCCTTTCAAATTTTCTCAAAACTGGATTACCATCACAACTCACAACCATAATCAATTTTATAACATCACCATATCAAGTTTCATTCAACCAATACTCAAAAGTAATAAATGTCTCATCTTTATTAGATTTATGCATAAAATCTACCATAGCCAATCGATCCAACATTGATCCAAAAGAGATGGACTACCCACATACAGTTTTATTTACAAACAACTAGGGTTTCACAAGATCCAATTTTTCATCCTTCCATCCAATTCATAATGTGCATATTTCTATTCAAACCCTAAACATGCTTTCTAGCAATTAAAATTCAATATTCAAGATCCATTAAATCATTCATAGATCAAACAACCAAATTATACCACTCACATACATAAAACAAAACAACAAAATCACTCACATGCAAAATACACAAAGCAAAACAAACAAGTCACTCACCTCAAATGAAGAAATCTTGATAAGAAGTCTTTCTTTTTCGAAATCCAAGATCCTCTTATTAATCCTCCAAAAAATAATAAACCCTTTGTGTTGTGCAGCGAAAGATGGCTGCACTTCTTTTAAATGGGCCAGAATTTGAAGATTAGGGTTTTTAAACACATTTGCAAAATAACCCCTTGAAAATATAACTTCACATAAATAGATCCCTACACTTGGAAACTTAATAAAACTATTTAAATTGAGATTTAAAAGTAAAATAGACACTTTATTTCCAGCCGGAACTATTTGAAAACTCCAGAAAAATAGTTTTGCACTACCACCCTTCAAAATAACAATTTTGCAAAAAGATCCTTCTTTTTCTTAATATTTGCAATTAGATCCAATAAATATCCGAAAAATCTAGAAAAAATTCAATTAAATCCCAAATAATAAATGATGATTTTTCATGAAGAAATTTTGGCTTTTGAACTTCTCAAGAAAATATTTGCACGTGTTTTGCACGTGTAAAAAGATAGATTTCCATAAAAATATTTATTAAATCTCCAAAAATCATTTTAATTCATTTATAAACTTTTATAAATTATATTTAAAAATACGGGGTACTACATCACTCCCTCCTTAGAAGAGTTCTGTCATTAGAACTACTACTAATGAGGTCCAAACAAGAATAAACACGGAAATTGAAATCTCATAAATAATCCATAATTCCAAAATATTCACATAGAAGGACAAATCAAAAAGAAACACAACTCAATTCAATAGTACAATCATCCAATGAAATACCATCACATAAATAAGATACAATCATATAAAAAGCTCAGGAAAATCCTTCTGCATGCGATCCTCTGGCTCCCATGTAGCCTTTTCAAACTGCTGATTCCTCTACAGCACCTTGACCATAGGTATCACTTTGCTCCTAAGAACTTTCTCCCTACGGTCAACGATCTCAACAGGCTGTTCTTTGTAACTCAAGTTCACTTGTAGACCTTCAGAAAACTCTACCAACTGATTATTCTAATCTGGCACATACTTCCTCAACAATGACACATGGAATACATCATGCACCTGTGCCAACTCCTCTGGAAGCTCCAATCTATATGCTGTCTTGCCAATCCGCTCCACGATCCTGTATGACCCAATATACCTTGGTGCCAACTTGCCTCCCTTACCAAACCTGATCACTCTTTTGGTTGGAGACACCTTGAGAAAAACTGCATCCCCAACCTCAAACTCCAAGTCCTTTCGTCGAGTATCAGCATAACTTTTCTGCCGACTCTGAGCCTCAACCAACCTCTTGCGAATTAGTTCAATCTGCTCTGATATCTGCTGCACGATCTCAGGACCAAACATCTGCCTCTCGCCAACCTCGTACCAACAAACAGGTGTCCTGCACCTCCGCCCGTACAAAGCCACATACGGTGCCATCCTGATACTCGCATGGTAACTGTTGTTATAAGCAAACTCAACCAATGCCAAGTATCTCTCCCAACTACCACCGAAATCCATAACACAAGCCCAGCATATCCTCCAACACTCGATTCACCCTCTCAGTCTGACCATCGGTCTGTGGATGAAACGTGGTACTGAAATTAGTTCTGGTGCCCAAAGCTGCTTGTAGGCTCTTCCAAAACCTTGAAGTGAACCTTGCATCCCTGTCAGAAACAATCGACACAGAAACTCCATGAAGTCTCACAATTTCACTAATGTACAACTCAGCCAATTTCTCCAACGACCAAGTAATCTTCATGGCTAGAAAGTGAGCCGACTTAGTCAAACGGTCCACAATAACCCAAATCGAGTCATTGCCCTTCGAACTCCTCGGCAAACCTGTGATGAAATCCATACTGATATTCTCCCATTTCTACTCCGGAATGGGAAACGGCTGTAACAAACCTCCAGGTCTCTGATTTTTTGCTTTGATCTGCTGACAAGTCAGACATCTTGCCACGAAATCCGCCTCATCCCTTTTCATACCAGACCACCAAAAGTGTTGTTTGATGTCCCTGTACATCTTTGTGCCTCCAGAATGTACTGAAAACAAGGTACTGTGTGCTTCTTGCAAGATACTCTCTCTCAAATCTGCATTATCCGGAACACACAACCTCTCACCCATCCAAAGAACTCCATCTTGGACATGAAACTTTGATAGCTTGCCTTCTGAAACCTACTGCAACATCTTCTGAATCTCTGAATCTGACTTCTGTCCTTCCACAATCCTCTCTCTCAAGGAAGGCTGCAGTCTCAACTGAGCCAAAGATGCCCCTAAACTCTGCAGCAGCACCTCGATACCTGCCTGATCAATCTCTGCTGCCAACTCGCTTCGAGTAGTAATCAAACTTGATAAACTACTCTTCCTGCTAAGTCCATCAGCTATCACATTCGCCTTGCCCGGATGATACTTGATCTCAGGATGAATGTCTTTCAATACTTCCAACCACCTTCTCTGCCGAAGATTTAGATCCTTCTGTTAATAAATATACTTCAGGCTCTTGTGGTCAGTGTACATATTGACCTTCTCACCATAAACATAATGCCTCCACTTCTTCAAGGCAAAGATAATAGCTGCTAGCTCCAAATCATGCGTCAGATAATTCTTCTCATGCGGACGCAATTGTCTCGAACCGTAAGCAATAACCTTGCCTTCTTGCATCAAGACACAACCCAAACCTCTGAGAGACGCATCACTGAAGATATCATAATCCTTCCCAGCTTGTGGCAAAGCTAAGATAGGTGCAGTAGTCAGCCTCTCCTTTAACTCAAGGAAACTCGCCTCACACTTATCAGTCCATGAAAATGCCACATTCTTCCGGGTCAAACCTGTCAAAAGAACTGCAATATGAGAATAACCCTGGATGAATCTCCTGTAGTAACCAGCCAAACCGAAGAAATTCCTGACTTCCTTTACAGACGTTGGCCTGGGCCAATCCTTTACTGCTTCAACCTTTTGAGGATCAGTGGCCACTCCCTCCTTAGAAAGGATATGACCAAGGAAAGCTACCTCAAACTTCCAAAACTCACACTTCGACAACTTGGCATACAAGCTATGCTCCTGCAATTTCTGTAATACCGCTGTCAAGTGCATAGAATGATCCTCCTCCGACTTCGAATACACCAAAATATCGTCGATGAAAACCACTACGAAGGAGTCAATAAATGGCCTCAAAACCCGATTCATCATATCCATGAACACTGCTAGCGCATTCGTCAACCCGAATGACATCACAAAAAACTCATAGAGTCCATGACGATTCCTAAAAGCTGTCTTACTCAGATCTTCCTTCTTGACTCGAACCTGATGATACCCTGATCTCAAATCAATCTTCGAAAACACAACTGCTTCTCGAAGCCTGTCTAATAAATCATCAATCCGTGGAAGTGGATACTTGTTCTGAATAGTCACCCTATTCAACTCCCGGTAGTCATTGCACATCCTCATTGACCCATCCTTCTTCTTGACCAACAACACTGGTGCACCCCACGATGAGAAACTCGGCCTAACAAGCCCCTTGCTCAATAGCTCCTCAATCTGCTTCTTCACTTCGTCTTGCTCCACAGGTGCCATCCTGTACGGAGCCTTAGAAATCGGAGCACTCCCTGGCTGAACATTAATGCAAAACTCCACATCTCTCTGTGGTGGTAATCCTAGAAAATCTTCCAAGAACTGCTTAGGAAAATCTCTGACAACCGGAATGCCTTGGACTTCATCTAGAATCGCCATCTTGGATACCATCGCAGTCACCTTCGGAATCTTCTTCTTCCCTTGGAAAGTCACTGCGGGACCACCTGGTGCTTTTACTAATACCTCTTTCTACTTGCATTCAATTGTGGCATCATATATTGCCATCCAATCAATGCCCACGATCACATCCACTCCTAAGACTTGCAGCTCAATTAGATCAATGCCAAATAATCTCCTGTCAATCTCAATATCACAGCCCTTGTAATATCTATCAGCAATCAATTCTTCACCTGACGGCGTTGCCACCGACAAAACCTTGCCTGGAAACAACTTAGGCTCCACACCTAAGACCTTTGCAAAATTGGGCGACACAAAAGTATGCGAAGAACCAGTATCAAATAAAACTTTTGCCCTAATTTCATTAATCAAAACAATCCCTGTTACATGAAGAATGATACTCAATCTCCAATTATTCTCAAATAAAAGTTTTACTTATTACATTGATTAAAATGAAATCAAAACTCTTGCATACCCTGAATCACATCTTCCGAGTTACCCGCATCCTCCTGAGTTCCACTCGCCCTTGCCTCTGGAATTTACTTCCACCTGGACCATCCTTCCTCAACTGTGGACAATGAGGCTTAGAATGTCCCGCCTGCCCACACTGGAAACAAGTCTGCTTTGCTAACTTAGGACACGCTGACCTGTAATGACCTGCCTCCTTGCAGTAATAACAAGTCACTTCCTGAGTTGCAGGTGCCTTCTACACTGAACCACTGAACTTGACCTGCTTCGCTGGGAATCCCTTCCCACTCTGACCTGATGCTGGCCTCTTGTTCCTGTTCCAGGTCTCTTGCTTCTTCTGGAACTGGTCCATGTCTTCCTCTGCCATAGCTGCTCTCCTGACCAGCTTGTCGAACCTCCTTATGCCCAACGGAATCATTCTCGACCTCAAGTTTGGCCTCAAGTCCTGCTCAAACTTCTTGGCCTTCTTCGCCTCGTCAACTATCAACTTCGGTGCATACCTCGATAGCTGAGCGAGCTTGGTCTCATACTCTCGCACGGTCATGCTGCCCTGCTGCAAATTCAAGAATTTTGTCGCCTTCTTCTCCTGAATATCCAGGGAAAAGAAACGATCCCTGAATTCTTCTAGAAAAGCCTCCCAAGTCATTTCCTGGTTCCCCAAAGTCTTCTTTACCGTTTGCCACCAAACACCAGCATCCTTTTCCAATTGCATAGTGGCCAACTTCACCTTAGGGTCTGTTTGGTTGGAGGGGAATGGAGGGAAGGGGAGGGGAGGGAAGGGGTTTTTTAATAGTTTTCTTGTTTGGTTCAATTTTTAGGAGGGGAGGGGAGGGAAATGGGGGGGTGCAACACCCCTCCTGAGCCAATTTTGGCTCCCCTCCAAAAGTGGGGGGATTTGGAGGGGAGAGAAAATAGGGCTAATTTTTTAAAGTGTTTAGACTAAAATGCCCTTTAATCTAAATCCAAAAACCTTTCTCCCTACTAACAACCAACGTTTTGATACTGTGTTCCAAAAACCTTTCTCCCCACCAGCCCCAGTCAAAACTGTTGTAGTACTCGAAGCATCTGGATCCAGTACTGAGAGATTCTCCACCAACCTCTCAGCAAGCACAACATAGTATACTCAACGTAACAACAGTAGGCTCCACCTCCATCTTTGGCATGATACCATAGTCTCGTTTCATGCTATTAAAAAATTTGAGACCCAGATATACTAAACCATCATGAGTGCAAGCAATTAACAACCCCATGAAAGTAATATCATTTGGTTTTAAATTCTTCTCCACCATCTCATAATAGAGATCTATCGCGTCATCCATCTTAAGAAACTCCACAACTGCTCAATTCAACTTCACAAAATTCGTATTAAAGAATGTCATTTTATGTAATGGAGTGTTCATTTTATTGATAATTCACGTACAATGAACAGCCAATGTTAGAGGAGACCTTCTTATCTAATGAATGTGATAAGAAGGTGGAGTTGTGAAGCCTGATAAGTTAAAGAATGAAGACCTTGTGAAGGTCAACTGGGATTGTAGGCAAGTGTGATCGCTGATTCAATGTAATCAGTATGTGATCATCTAACTCTTATATGCAAAAGGGTATAAAAGTAATTTTATTATAAAATCCATTCCCTCCCCTTGTGAACCAAACAAGAAAATTATTATTTTCCCTCCCCTCCCCTCCTTTGAACCAAACAGAGTTTTCATTAAATCCCTCCCCTCCCTTTCCCCCTCCTCCCCTCCCCTCCATTAAAATCCCTCCCCTCCCCTCCCCTCCGTTGAACCAAACAGACCCTTATTGGCTGTCGTAGTTTCCGAGACCTTGAAGATTGTCTCCATCCGTCTAATCCAATCATCAGCCTCCTTTGGATCAGATTGTCCCTCAAAAACTGGCGGCCTCATCCTCTTGAAGGACTCGATCTGCTTGATGGGATCGACGTTAACCAATCCTGGTCCAGCTCCATGATTCTAGTTTTGGTTCTGATTCTGAGCCAAATTAGCTGCCATTAGTGCATTCAACGTCTGATACACCCTGGCAAATTCGGCCTCGAATCAATTCCAGTTCCTTGGGAACTTCCAGCTCCATCACCATTGTTACCAACCCTAGATCTTGGTCCAACCATTCTGAATACTGCAAAATGAGGGAAAAGTTAGAGCAACACAACACCACTCATATTCACATCAATACCCTTTGGCAAAACCTCAACTGTACCCCAAAAGAGAAACATCATGTTTCAGTTCTATGTGATACTCACTCTCTAATGTCCACACCTAGGTACTCACGCTCTAGTATCCACACCTAGGTTATTTTTATACCATGTTTATTATTACTATTGAAGCATGCTCTGATACCAATATTTGTAGCGTCCCGAATTTCTAATATGATATCTTAGAAATTACGTGGCACAATTTTCAGCATCAACTTCAATGTAATATTAAACACAACTTAACACCAATAAACTTTTTTCAACTTTCGTTACAATAATCATTTACATAGCACAGCGGAATACAATACACCTTAAGTCACAATTCTCTTTTATTTACAACACTTTCTTTACAATTACATAAGTCATTACATCACTTAAACTCAAGCATCCGAATTCGAGCCTTAAGAAATCACCTGTAAAATATGAGGCTAGAGATAACCCTAACCCCCAAAACTAAAGGGGTCAGCCATAAAGGTGTGAGTGACATAAAACAAGCAACATAAGTTAAACATAGATTCATAAACAACATGTAATAAACAAGAATACATAAAATGTGACGTAGCAAGGGAACATGAAAACATCAAGTGAAACTAGACTAAGTGTCAAGTATAGAAAACAGGAACACATGCATGAAACCAAGTCAAGAAAACACAAGTTTATATGCTGACTCTCTAATGCGTACTTGTCGGAGTCTATGCATCCCACTCTACATAGGTCCGGTGAAAGCCCTTAACGTCTCCTCATTATAGGGTTTAATCTCCTGCTATGCAACTAATCCTAACACGATGACTACTACGAGATAAAGATAAACTGTGAGTATTAGCCCATGTCTCGATAATTCCGGAGGTCAATCTCAATCCACAGATAATTCCGGAGACTATTTCACTCACACCTAGGAATCTTCGAGAATACCCCACATCGCAAGCAATGGAACCTCATCACACGAATACCACATGTGCATCGCCTCGACCCTGATAATTCCGGAGATAAATCCCACACCACAGGTAATTCCGGAGACTATTTCACTCACACCTGGATAATTCCGGGGATTATCTCACACCGCAAGCCATACTGAGGTCCATAACCCATGTTCTCATTCATCATATCACCACTAGTGCTTGTCCTTATTATTTAGGTTGTTTAATTACTTTACGAATCTCCTAGAGTTGGTGTACCCTACCGAACTTAACTCAACAACTGATCAACTAAAATGCCTCAACAGGCCCAAACATAAACATCTCAACTGCCGGTATACTAGGGTCACACACACCCTCTAGAGACTCAAACTCAAATATCCAAACCAACCTTCCAACATAAATTGCTCAGATAAAATAACACGAAAATGTATGTTCAATAGAAGATAAAGTATAGAATAATAAGTTATAGATTAGAACATTTAGAGAATAAATCATTTGAAAGAACATTCAAAAATAAAAAGATACATCAATATCAGTTAAACCAAGAACCCCTAAAGATTCCTGTGTTACAAGTTATGAGCACGAGATACGGGTCGTCTCTATGCTCATATAACAGATTCAGATTTATAATACGCAAACTTGATAAACTCAGGTTCTGTATGGCAGTCGACTTGCTGTCACTCTCAGTCGACTGCTCTTAGAACTTCTGAACAAGTTTGTATATTATAAATCTATACCAATACTCTCAGGTTTAATCAATAAGTAATAGAGTAGCATTCAGAAGAATATAAGCATTACATGACTACGGCTTCAATCTACCCAACTATGGAATTAGTTGCACATAATACAACCTTTATTGATTAATAAAATAGAATTCATGACTCTACAATAAAATAAAAAAGTAAAGGGAAGAACAGAAGAACACTGATTTGTATGATGTTGAAATTGAGCCCAATCAGCAGTCAACTTGTTCTCCTTCTTTGATGTTGGTATCTTGATGCTTGCTGGTCGATCCTCTCCCTTTTGATGGTAGATGATTCTCTCTTCTTTATAGTTTCTCTTGTCCTTGTCTGCAGATATCAAGTTCCTGATTTCTTATCTCTTCACGCATAGGACTGGGTCTATCTTCTTACTTCCAATCCCGGTTCTTTAACTTGATTAATGAAGAGTTGTTATTCGCAGACGACCTGGGTTTGGATAACTTAATCTTGCATCGTATTTGGATGAGGATGAATGTTCACTGTTCTTATCTTCTGACTCCGCCGAATACCAGTCGACTAGTTTTGGAATCAGTCGACTGTGTCGAGACATCTGGAGCTTCGTTTTTCATCAGTCAGGTCGACAGTCTTGGAGTAAGTCGACTGTACCGAGCAGCTGCAACCTTTCTGTCCAGTCGACTGTTGGAAGAACCAGTCGACTTATGCTCTGCAGTTCCCTGTGTATCATCCTCTCAGTCTGTATTAGTCTTGAATCTGCTTCGTTTGGCTGCTTTTAGGCTGTTTCCTATGGAAAAGAGAAAATAAGAGTAAAATACCACATATAGAGCATTTAAATGTCTAATTGCGCTAAGATTATTGCTCCTAAATGTGAATATTATTGAGTTCATCACAGAACGTTGAGTCGAGGCTCGAACCTCGCCGCCTGGAAATGCAGCACAAGTCCCTTAACATGCCTCCATATGTTCAGCATGAGCTGAATGAGACCTAAGCCGTACCAGCTCAAAACTTCGCTCACAAAGGGATGGAGAAGAGGGTGGAGCCCTGCATGAAAGGCGTCGAAGGGAAAGATGCACAGGTCGGGGGAAAGCAGCGAACAAGCTCTAACTCTGGGGCCTGGCACAACAAGATCGAACTCCGTTGGGATCTTATACTTCTCAAAGATCATTTATTTTGAGAATTAGTAGATTTTGAAAATTATAAATATGAACAATATATTGAAAAAATTAGAATGAGTAGATTTAGAAAATTATAAATACGAACAATATACTAAATGAGAAAACGAGAAGAAAGGTGGCTCATATCACATTGAAAAAATCATATCCCCTCATCCCAAATGCATAATCCACATCATTAAAAGTATGCAACATATAAAAAAATATATGTGGGAGGACGAAATATTATTAACACTGTATATATTTTGCACATGCATTAAGTGGTCGAAATTGTTCCACTGCTCAAAGATCATTTATTTTGCAACATCATAATAAATTTGTAAAACATGAACAAATTTTGTAATATAAAAAACTCTATAATTTATATTATGAAGATCAATTTAACCGGCATGGATTGTGATTTTTTGTTGCGGAGATTGAATTTTTAGTGCGTCATAGGTAGAAAATTTCACCTATGATATAGGATCCCAATATATTTGATTATCCATATAAAATTATGCATGTATAATTTATGGATACTAACTAATGTTACATCGACTTAATTTTTCTAGCAAATTGAGTAAAGAATCTACCCTCAAAATTAAGTTCAAAAGATAAAATACAGAAACAAAGACATGCAACAAAGTGCTCGTGCACACATGCATAAGCACACTTTCTTTCAAAAAAATTCTGATGATAAAAATTTAATTTCTCATTAATCTTGCAAACTGTAGATGGTGAAATTTGCACTTATTATTCAATTTTGTATTTGTATTTATGCACTTGCAAAAAAACCAGCTACATATGAGTGAGTGTATGGTAAAAGAGTGGAATGGGTAAAAAAGAAGGTGACCTGCATCTTAATTTCACTCAGTAGCTTCATGTCTCTCTTGCTTCATTCTTGTAGTAGCTTCAAGCGAAAAGCTACCATAGTAGCTACCCTTAGAAAAATCTTGTTCCCTATAATTTCAAAATTTGAAAAACATAGAAAACGAAACGCTATAGTCGTTCCTTATATTTCCAAATTTGGAAAAAAATTAAAGTAGTCATCTAAATTTAAGAGAAAATATAGGAAATTCCCAAATTATAGGAATCAAAAGATCATGTTGCGTCCATTCTAAAATAATTTCTCTAACGCAAGATGATCTTGCGTGTGATAATATATATATATACTGGACGCAAGACCATCTTGCGTCTGATCAAACTCTTTTTTATAAAAATGTGTTGGACGCAAGATCATTTTGCGTCTGACCCAATAAAAAAAGTTTGTAAAGAAGTCGGACGCAATATCATTTTGCATCCGACGAAATTTAAAATTTTAAAAAAAAATCAAAACGGATGCAAGAAGGTCTTGCGTCAGAGATTTTTTTCCCTATTAGTTTTTTTAATTTTCTCTGGAATATAGCTTATATGGTTTTCTATGCGTATAAAGTTAATTTGAGATTGGTTTGATTTTTTTGATCAACGGATGAGATGGAATGGACCTATAGGAATTGTTATGGAATGGGCCTATAGGAATTGTTATGTGTTCAAATGAGTACATTTTTTATTTTTCAAATGTGTTAGACCCAAAATGTAACACCCCGCAAAATTGAGTGATGAAAATTTTGCCCCTCGTGTGTTATGCATGTGTATTTTATACCGTTACGGATAATATCCGTAAGGTATTTTAATATAAATATTATCTACGTGTTTTGTATTTCGATTCTTATATATATATATATATATATTTCATTCTCTCAAATTCGATTATGTATTTGAATTTAAATTTTAACTCGAATATCAAATATTATGTTTTTACGTGCATTGCACGTGCTTTCAATACACGTGACGATTACGTATATTCCACCGTTATGTGTAAGTTTTTTACGTATTTCAACTATTTATTTTTATAACTTTTTCGAATTCATTTTATAAGTTGAAATTCATTTTTCTCCTATTTTGACTCGAATATAAATTTTATATGTGTGATGCACGTGTTTGCTATGTACATGTTGATTACTTTGTTGTATATATAAAATTAATGAAATTTATTTTTTTTTGTTGTATTTTGATTATTTATAAACATTTTTCCCATGAATCAAATCTATTTCGGATTTTAATATTTGTTTTTATGTGTGACACACATGTTTGCAGTGCAGGTGTTAGTTGTGTTCTCTTTCAAAATAAAATTTATGAAGTGTGTGTGTGTATTTATTTTATTGGTGCATAAAATCTCTAATTATAATTAAATTAAACTAGTTCTATTAAATACATACTACATATTATAACATATGCATTTAATTTAGATAAAAAAACTATTAATGAATTGTGTGCACACACGTAGCACGCATGTGCATGTGCTTTCTCACCCTTGTTGGTTGGCCGGGAGTAGTAGAGAGAGTGGGGGAGGTGTGAGTAGGAGTTAGTGGAGAGCCTAATTAGGGTTAGTGGTTAGTTAATTAACTACTCATTAATTAATACCTTTAAAACCCCACCCCATCCTATTTCTAAACAACAAAACAAGACAAAAAGAGACAAAAAAATGAAAATGTGTTCACTATACCTTGATGCTGCCAAAATCTTGATGTGAAATTCCTCTCTTGGGCACGGATTTCGAGGAGGCTTGGGGGCTTCTTTACGGGTTCATATTTGCTAGGAATTCTACTTTTAAGGTGAGTGCTTCTTTTACTTTCTGTTTGTAGAATGCATGGTTAGATAAAATGTGCTTGAAATAGGAAATTGGTATGAGTACGTTAGTTTCTAAAACTTTTATTTAATGCATGTTGTATTGTCATCTAGAGATTTAGTAGTAGATGAATACGAGAAATTAATGCTTCCTAGTTAAAAACTTCAATGTAGAATTGTCATGTAGTCAAACTAAAATTCTTATTAGGGTAATTTTTGTTGTGGTGTCATGCGTATTGTGGCATGCCATGATTAGATTATATGAATTGTATATATGTACATAAAGTTATTAACTTATGCTTAAAAATTGTGTAAATATTGGGGTGGATTATAATTCCATAAGGAGATGAGAATTCTCCATAAACTCAGAAAAATTGCTAAAAGAAAAATATATGCATGTTAGTTGTTATAAAGTAGTCTTGTTAATTAATCAAATCATATGTGTATAAAATTCTTAAAATTACTATTTAAATTATTTGTGTATAACTTCACTGTAATATAGATAAAATCAGTGAGAAATCATTTTTAAAAATCTTGGAATGTATTTTATGAACAAATATTTTGAGAGAAAACCATAGAAAACAAAATACATGAATGAGTTGAAAGATAGGGGGAAACAGAGAGCTGGGTTAAAAGATTTTGAACCCTTAATTATATTATCAGAAAAGAGCTTCGGCATAGTGATTAGCGCTTGCGCTTGGGGGGTTTCTTTGTCGCGGGTTCGAAGCTTGGGAGGTTCTCCCTTTTTTGAAATATTTTGGAAATTTATGAAATCGAGTATTCTGGATGGTAAAAGGGACTCAGAGTGGTTTGTATCACTGACTGTGAGTTGGCTCACTGGTTTGGGCAATTGTTGGGGTTGCGGTTGGTCCTGGGTTCGAATCCAGGTGTTTCCATTTTGGGGTTTTATTATATTTTATATTATTATTTCAAGTTTTAAAATTGGAAAAATTTTATAAAGATATTTTAAAATATTATTAGAACACTTGAAAATAATTTCACACTATTCTAAGATATATTTTGAGAATTAAAAGTCATATTCATATTAAATAATGTATTAGATGAGTTTTGAATTCAAATTTAAAGAGAAATGTACATGATTAAAAATATTTAAGAGTTGGTTGTAGAATACAAATTTAGAACTCTCTTTTGTGAAAATTTCATGAATATTAATCCATTGAATTAAAGAAAAGGTCGAGGTGGTTGATCATAAAATCAAAGCATGAGTATGAGGTTAAAATCAAGAATTTTTAGTGATTAATCTTAAAGAACTTTTGTATTTAGAAACATACCTGAAGTATAGACAAGCACGAAAAGGGGTATATTAATTAAAAGAACATTAAATATTACTAAAGTGAATAGGTTGTTTTGTTAACCAAGAAATTGTCCACAAGAATGCGATTGACAAATTGTTATTGAATATTGTTATAAGAAGTGAATACTTCATAAATTATAAACATAAAGAAAATGGATAAAGAAAAAATGTTGAATAATGAATGAGATGTTTATGTTGAGGTTAAATATAACATAATTGATCTCTACAGTGAGATGGTTATTGGAATCTAGAGACTGAGCGAGACCCGTGGTGACCGGCAATTTGTGAATAAAGAAATTTGAGAAGTAGCCAGTGTGGGCAAACGTTCTCGTGTGTTGATTTAAGTCCGATAGGGTAAGCTAGCTCTAGGTTGTGATGATTATAATTAAACCTAATGACAGGCACTAGAAGAAGATGTGATGAAACATGGGCAAACGTAAGTAAGGAATTTCTATATAGTCGGTCGGTGTACTCCGGGACTGTAATTTCCCTGCATCCAGTCGGGCGATGTACTCCGGGACTGTGATGCGGAATGAGACGAACCTCAATTAAATACGAGATTATGAATGATCGGGCGGTGTACTCTAGGATCATGAATATTCGAGCAGATGGGAGGCGGATCTCTAATATTCCGAGGCTAGAGCGGTACTTGCAGGGGGTCTGCATGAGGTGGATTCTGAATAGTCAGGCGGTGTACTCTGGGGCTAGAATCCATACTTGTGGGATGTCTGAACCTTGTTTTATTACCGAGAAGGATTTCATGGCGAGGGATTGAACCCTATAATGTGGAGTACGTAAGGGCTTGCCCTCGGACCTATGTAGTATGAGATGCATAGAATCCGAACAAGTATGCATTAGTGTCATCGTAGTGTAATGTCTGTATTAGGCATTAAGTCATATCATACTGACATGTTTGAGATAGTCACTTTTCACACTTTGCTGTGCATTCAAGTTTGTGTTTGCTAAAGTAAGAGAATCGCTATATCATAACATTGCATCAGTTGTATGCAACTGACGTGCCCACAGTTTTCAAGTGCATGACTTGGTTAGCGAAAGATGCAAGGATGAGTTGATACTGATGATTACCTCCAGATTAAAGTTGTTGAATGTTAAAGTTGTATATTTACTTCCGCTGTGTAATTGTAACAGATAATGTGTAATGAAAAATTTTAAATTCCTTGTAAATTTGTACAAAGTTAAAGTAAAAGATCCTATATTTGCTATGAGTTACCTGTGCTTGGAATTTGGGGCATTACAAATGGTATCAGAGCCGACTTCTATGAGTAGTACAAAATTATAAGGGCAACACAATTAGGATGGACATTAGAAGTGTGAGTGTCAGTTTGGAGTCATGAATGAAGTAGTTATTGAACTTGCATTCATGATACTCTCCTCGTATACTTTGATGTGAGATTGTATGCGGGCATGTTTTCCCTTGGTATCGCGAGTGGTGTGGTTGGTTCAAACCTACATTCATGATACCTTATATGCAGACTAAGCTTTTCTCTTTTATTTTCTTCATGTATTTTCCTCACAGTACTTTTCATCTTTGACACTTAATATTTTTCAAATAAATATTTTCTTATACTATTAATTCACTTTGATATTTATTATTTTATTTATAACCCTTAGTCTTAATTTTTTAAGTTTGATTTACTTGTTTTCTTTCTTGATTTTTTATCCTCCTTACTTTTATGCGCTTTTGCGTTACTTAATTATTTTTGCTATTACTTTTACATTACCTATTTATTATAGATCCCTCAAGAGAAGAATCAAGTTGTGTATGAGTCCTTTGATGAATTAAAGGAAGTCCCCTTCTCCTGTGAAGACTTGTCCAAGTGTTTTCGGGTTAGCCAAGCTCCCCCCCATCAAGTCTAAGAATAACTTGTTATAGGGTCTCCAAGGTCGTCCACCTAGGAGCTTACCGACATGACTTAGAGGCATGGAGGTATAAAGAGAGAATTTGACGAAGTTCAACGAGGGTGCTTAACGCCCTCCACTAGATTTGTAATAAGATCAACATTTATAACCGTCATTGCATGTAATAAGGGCTATCCTCCTAGGCATCCACTTAGATTTATTTTTTAATAAAAACTAAGCATTTTCTTTGTAAAATTCTTGTACTACTCGCCAGATGTAAAGCAATGAATTCTTTGCTCAGCTTCTCTTTCGAGTTACACCAACGACTCATCAACTACAAGTAATGAGTCAGGTGCTCAGTTCATTTTCTGAGCTACACCAACAACTCATCAACTCTCAGCAACGAGTTTGGTGCTCAGCTCCTTTTCAGAGCTACACCAAAAACTCATCAACTCCATACAATGAGTTCGGTGCTCCACTCGTCGCTCGAGCTCCTCCCACAACTCATTAACTCATACAATGAGTTTGGTGCTCATCTCCTCTTTCGAGCTACACCAACAACTCATCGACTCCATACATTCGGCTCCGCTCGCTGCTCGAGCTACTCCAACAACTTGTTGACTCCATACAATGAGTTTGGTACTCTGCCCACTGCTCGAGTTTCTCCATCAAGTCATTGACTTCATACAATAAGTTCGATGCTCTGCTCGTCATTGGAGCTCATCCAACAGCTTATTGACTCCATACGATGAGTTTGGTGCTCCGCTCGTTGCTCGAGCTACTCCAACAACTCATTAACTCTATACATTGAGTTCGATGCTCCTCTTGTTCCTCGAGATCCTCCAACACTTCATTGATTTCATAAAATGAGTTCAGTACTCCACTCGCCGCTCGAGCTCTTCCAAAAACTCATTGACTCCATACAATGAGTTTGGTGCTTAGCTCGCTGCTCGAGCTCTTCCAACAACTCATTAAATTCATGTAATGAATTCGGTGATCTGCCCGCCACTCGAGCTCCTCCAACAACTTATTGACTCTATACAATGAGTTCGGTGCTTCGCTCGCCGCTTGAGCTCCTCAAACAACTCATTGACTGCATATAATGAGTGCAGTGCTATTCTCCTCTTCTGAGCTACATCAAAAACTCATTAGCTCAAAAACATGTTCAGAGTCCAACTCTTCCCTAGAGTTCTCCTGCAACTCGCTAACAAGTAAGTTCGAATCTCTGCTTGCCACTCTAACTGCTCCCGCAACTCGCTAGTTCAGAGTCCACTTCGTAGTTCAAAGCTGCTCCCGCAACTCGCTAAAAAGCAAGTTCATAACTTGGCTCGTCACTCAAATCTCCCACAACTTGCTATCCAAACAGCAAGTTCGGAATTCACTTCGTGGCTTGATGCTTCTCCCGCAACTACCTAACAAGCAAGTTCGGAGCTCGACTCGCCACTTGAACTTCTCCTGCGGCTCGCTAACTCCCGTACAGCAAGTCTGGAGTCCAACTCTTCCCTAGTGTTGCTCCTACAAACTCACTAACTCAATTCAATAGATGACAACACAAAGAAGGCAAGAGTCAAGACAGAAATAAGGATCTTTATTTAACAATCAACGCTCTTGGACAAGTTTGAGAATACATGAGAGATCTTTATTCAACTTCAATATTTTGGTACAAGTGTACAAGCTAAAGTACATCAGATCATTCACAAGACTCCTATTAGGTCAGCTCCTCTCAAAGCTTCTCTTCTTAACTCCTCGGTGGCATTGCTCCTCTACGTCACTAAGTTCCTCGGCGAGGTAGAAGACAATAGCTAATATCATGATGATGTCATGTAGCACCCCAAATTTCAATAATAGAAATAAGAGATACAAATCCAGAATCTTTACTTCAATGTAATCCAAATACAGTATAAATAGGAAAATTACAACTTTTCTTTACAACAGTTCTTTATTAAATTGCACATCGGGAAATTACAACACTTTTGATACATCTCAATGAATAATAAAAATTCAATCTTCTCATAGCTTTAACTTTAAGTCCTTGCTAATCTACTCACTTGCAGATCCTGCAAAATAGACTAAAGAGTGGGCACATCAGTTGAAAGCAACTGACGCAATAACATAGTAATAGTAACCCTCCAAAGTCTCACAATCACAAACTTGCCACACATTATAAAATAAAATAATGACAAAGGTTCATGAAATCAACAAGTGAAACTACACTAAATGAATAAGTGTGTGTCGAGAAAACAAAGGAAGAAAGCATAAAAAAACATCCAAGAAAACACAATGTACACGCTGCACACTGATGCATATTTGTTCAGATTCTATGCATCTCATTCTACATAGGTCTGAGGGCAAGTCCTTAGCGTTCACCACATATTAGGGTTCAATCCCTCGCCATGAAAACTACATTAGTGACAGAGACAAGATTAGATAACTCCATGAATAGACCCCAGCCCCGGTATGCAACCCGCCAAGCTGTACAAGTGTAAACACACAAGTATCTCGCAAGCATCACTCTAACTCTGGAGAATCACCTCCCTGCCGTATACCCCGCGAATAGGCCTGCCGACCCTCGACGCGCAGATACACTATACATTCTGTGAATAGGTCTGCCCACCTTTGACGTGCGAATATACTATACGTTCCGTGAATATGCCTGCCGACCCTCGATGCGCAAACATACCAAGTCCGTCTCACTTTTAGACATTCCACGAATAGGCCTTCCGACCCTCGACACGCAAATATACTAGAGTGACAACAAATACACAGTTCCGGAATACATCCGTCCGAATGGCAACAGAGCCCATACTTATGTTGCCTAAGTTCCATCACAACTCCCAGCTTAGTGCCTATCCATAGGTTTGTAACAATAGCATCCCGAGCAAACTAGAACTAGCTCTACTCTACCGGACTTCACTTGCCAAACCAGGCACACTAGCCCCGAAGGCTAAATTTCCACAATAAAAAACATCCACTGCTAGTAATCTTGGGTTCACTCAGTATCTAGTGTCCCAACTCAACGCCTCAAGCGTACATCCAGGGTTCTCATAATAACCCCCATCACAATCAAAAAGAAAAATCCCACTTGGTTTACTCATCAAAATATTCTCTTTTCTGAAAAATAAAACCTTTTCCACTGTAACCCCTATTTTCTCAAAAACATATATTTTTTTGTATTTTGTGTATTTAAATTTTTCACAAATTATTTTTTCGGTTTTCAAATTCTTTTGTCAAAAATGTATTGTTGGATCTCCTATTAAAATATGTTTTCGATCAATAATTTTAGCTGTAACTATTTTTCTATGATTTTTGTATTGTAAGACAATTCTTATTATTTTTATTATTACTTTTTTATTACTACTACTGTTATTATTAGTACTATTATTATTTTTATCATTTTTTCTCTTATTATTATTATTATTACTACTGTTATTTTGTTTAATACTGTTATTATTTTTATTGTTATTGTTTTTATTATTATTAAAGTATTTCTATAAAACCCTATATGGATTCATAAACCTTATATTCTATTTTTATTTATATATATTTTTCCCTATTATCTTATAGGACTACCCATTATCCATTTTAAACCCTATAACCCATTTAATTTCTTATTGGATATTTTATTAGACCTATTGGTTTTTAAGCCCATATATACCATAACCCATTAATACCCTAATAACATCCCTAGATCCAAAAACCCAACTATATACACAACCCATATCCAACCCAATAATCCAATATACCCAATAACCTATCCACTACTCTGTTCACATTAACCCAACCCAAAACCCACTTATACCCAAACCCTGTTCTTAATCCTACCCGAAACCCAACCCTGTTTTGATCCCATGCCCAGGCCCGTTTATACTCACCCATAACCGTTTACCATTAAACCCTAATATCCACTACCCTATATATAAACCCCCTTCTCTTTCGCCTGTTCACCTTCTTATACCTAGCTGCCTTCTCATACTCCCCTTCATTAACCCATCGTCTTCCCTGACCCTTCGTCTACCTCCAGTCTCAACCCCAAGGCTCCTAATCTCCTTGCCCCTGTGCCTTACCCGCTACACCGCCCTACTCCCGCTCTCATCCTCTAGCCCCGTCCTCCTGCTGTCTCTCTGGCCGACAGTGCGCAACAGCGCACTTAACCGCTCCGTCGTAGCCACCTGCGACTGCAACCCCTGCCATCTTCAGCCACGACCGCAGCAACGCCGCGAAGCCGCAGCCCAGTCGCGAGGCCCTGTTGCGACTCCACAGACAACAGCAGCATCTCCTCGCCCTCCTCGCAGTCAGCTGCAACCACGGTGCAGCTTCCCTGTGCTGTCGCGTCGCCCTCCGCCTTGTTGCCATGCAGCCACCAGAGCCAAGTCCCCATGTTACTGTTGGGGTGATCATGGATTTGATTTCTGGCCGTCCGATCACCATCGCGATCGCGAGCATGATCTCTTGATCTTGATCTTGATTTGATTGATTCCTGGCTGTCGTTCACCCATGATCTTGATCTCATCATCATCCTGATCATTATGATCTCGTCTTTGATTGTAGGTCATCGATCTCCTCTTGATCATCCGATTAGATCCTAGCCGTCCGATCTCTTCTTGATCATCACGATCATGATGATCATCAATTTTCTTTGATCGTAGCTGTTTGATCGATCGATCTTGATATCACTACAAGAAATTTGACATATACCAATGGACACCTGTAGTGACGGTTACTAAAACTGTGGGTATAGGTATCATATACCTACAAACGTGTAGTAAACTGTGGGTATAGATATCCTATAGCTTTAGAGCTTTTAATCCATAACTATAAGTTTTACTGACGGGATAAAACACTGTGGGTATAGTCCATAATTTATTTTCTCCCTAAATTTTTCATTCTTTCTCTCCCCCCCCCAAAAAAAAAATTTCATTTATCCCTCTAAAACTCCTAAATACCTCTCTCCCAAACCCAATCTCAACGAGATCTCAGACATCGATCTCCTAAATCCCTAAACCCAAACTTCTCCCCAAACCCAAGCTAAACAAGCCAAACTCCTAAATCCCTCTCTCCCCAAACTTCTTCCTCGGCATCGATCTCGACGAGACCTCCCCCGCATCAGCCGCCGCCTCCTCCTCCTCCTCCTCCTCCGCTGTCGCCAGAATTGAGGTTCGCCAATTTTGAATATGTACATATTTTATTCTGAATAATTAATATTTCGATTGGGGTAATTAGGGTTTCTGAATAATTAGGGTTTCGATTGGGGTAACTATAAGCTGCGGTGATATTGAAGAGAGGAGTGGACTGGTGACTGAAGCGAGACAGAAGGAAATGGATTTTTTAAAAAAAAATTTTGATTTGGATTTTTTGGTTCTTGTTGGGTTTTTTTTGTATACGATATGATTTTTCCAGTTGTCTAATGAGGGTTGGTGAAATCATCTACAAACATAAACTCACACAAAAAACTCACGTGATAATGTCATCAAAGTATCTCCAAATCTTTCTATCATGTTAGAAGGCATTCAGCTGATAATGTCATCGAAGTATCTCCTTGTCGTTTCTCTATTTCTAAGGCTGAGTGCCGTTATATCTTCCTTCTTTTATTTTCAGGTATATACTAATTCCTCATCATTTTAAATACTTTGTATATTCTTATTAATTCAAACACATATCATTAAGGGTTTTGTAGCTTCATAGCTCTGTATGACTCAACCTGAGCCATTATTTCAAATATGAGATGATAATGATATACAATTTATATTGATGAAAGTGATATCTGCCACTCATGTTTTATTGTTGATCTAAAGAAAAACTCGTTGTTCCACTATACCAGTGTTAACTGAAATTGACCGCAGAAATGCTCTATCTAATGAACTAAAAGACTTTTCATATGGTACATGTTTCACATTCATTGCATTTGTTTATGGTCATTTTTTTCTTGTTCTATTGATTCACTTTCAATGATAAATTAGCTAAATAGTTTGAAATTGATTGATACGCATGTACTGAAAGATTTAGCAGCTAATATCATCATTGTGAACATCATATCATATCCTTCTCAAAAAATGAAATAAAGAATATTACTTGGTAAAAGAAAAACTTACAGTACTAGCTGGCAGGTTTAAGAACAAATTGCATCCAGACCATACTTATGACATTTAACCCAGTCTGATACCTATCAGCTTTTTTGCTAGATTAAAACCCTCACAGGTCTAGATTAACAGGTGTTAGAGTGTATGTTCACCTGCACGCTAACAGTACACTCACAATAATTTTGTTAAAAAAATGCTTTACTTTTTATTTTTCTTCCTTCTTCTGCCTCAATAGTTACTTACTTGCTTGTCCTCCCAAGTAACACTCTCTGCCACAATCTCTTTTATGCCCAAAGATGTCCATCCTAAGATGCGATTGACCGCCTGCAAGATCTTCTATACCAGATCTGAATAGCTCGTCATCCTCACTGTCTAAGATTCTCAGGCAAGATCCTCCTTGTTGGGTGATATTCAGGTGTGCCGGTTGACATATACAGAATTGGTTAGGTTCTTCAAAGTTTTAGCTTGATCTACATTCCCTTCAAATTTGTTTACTGTAACTTTATATACTAGTACTACCTTTAGTGACTGATTGAGACTGGAGTTTCTTGACACTAATGGTGGTCTGGTGGCAGGGTGTAGGCTGCTAGAGAAATTTGGCTATTCATTCATGCTGTGGCTTTTTCTTATAGCTGATCAATTGGACAAATATAAGGCTTCCTTTTGATGATTTCTTATTTCATGTTATTCTCCTTTATTGAGTTTACTATAGCTCCATATGCAAACAATATATTTCACTTACTCTATTTTTGTTGCAAGCTTATATAATTTGCATCAGATTTGTATTTCTTGGAAATGATAGATTGGAAATTATCTTTAAGTTGAAATATTTGAAATATGCACACGATGGTGTCATGGTGAGCTAATATAAATTATGAATGAATGTTAACTTATAATTTATATACTTCCATTGTTCTAGAGTTTAATTCATTTTATGAATGAAGTGCTTGTCCCAAAGCTATTCTAATTACATTTTACAGTGGTTCAAAAACTCAGTAATGGTATTGGGTAATCTATCATTTATCTGTAATATTGGACATTATGAATGAAGTGCTTGTCCCAAAGCTATTCTAATTACATTTTACAGTGGTTCAAAAACTCAGTAATGGTATTGAGTAATCTATCATTTATTGGTAATATTGGACATATGGGAAGTATTCCCGATGAAATACAGCCAATGCGTCTTGTATCTGTGTATGTTAAAAAATTGCAATGTATGGTTCAGTGAGCAATGCAGATGTTTATGAAAGAAAACAAATTTTGTCGCAGGTCTGTATAGATGTGGTTGTTCAAAGACTGGGTGATGCGGCAGCTGCTGGACTATATAAGCTGCTATTTGGGAACTTTAACCATCGACCTTCAATGCTATCTCTCTGTGCATTACCGGTATGTTTTATTATGCCTCCATCTAGCTTCTCCTGTAGAACCTTCCAGCTAACAAAGATGCAATGGTTTCCCTCATCTGAGGCTACTTGTGCCTGATCTTCCTTTTCATTAATGGTTGTTTTGCTTCAAATGGTAAAAACCATTGGCATGTGGATTTCCCCCCCTTAGATAATGTGCCATAATATCAAGTAGATTGGTTGTATTTTATCATTATTTACTATCTTCAGAGATAAGCTGTAGGTGTTTTAACCATTGCAGAAATGCTTTTTTTGTTCTATAGCTTGACCCACTTGAGTGTGATATTGATCTCATGGGAAGCTTGAAAATACTTTGTAGATTAAGTTGGCTTTTGTGGCATTCATTCAACTATGGAAGATACTTTTAAATCTTAATAAAATACTTTTGTTTCTAGAGCAAGGATGAGACTGCAGATTGTTTATTCCCAGCATCAAGGACCCAACTCAATTTACTGTTGCACATGCTTGATCGAGTTACGTACTTTGCAAATCTACGTTTCTCTAGCATTTTGAATCTGAATGACACATTTTGCATGCTATCTGAATATTGACTATTTGTTAATGACCAAAGTTGGATCTTTTTGCTTTGTTTTGTTTGTGAAGGGCTCTCAACAAGCGAGAAATGATTGAACTCGCTCAAAATACAGTCGAGTTTGTGTTTGCAGACGATGAAGTGAAGAAGGCTGTAAAGGAGATTTGCAGGATGCTAAAAGAAGATTACTGCGAAGAGAATCAAGATCAATCAAGATTTGGTTGCCATAAAATAAGAAATTTGTTAGTGTAGTATCTCAAGTGAGGAGTCAATTGAATGTTATCTTATAATGCCATTGAATATGTTGATCGTAGTTTAAAGTATTGATTCTCATGTGTGCACACATGAATTCAATTGTGTATTTGGTTATTAACTATTTTGTAATTTGACATGCTTGTAATACTTCATTAATTTTTAATATGATTGAAGTTTAATTTAATTTAATTTTATTTCATAAATACACTTATCTATTTTATTGTGTATTTAGTTTATAATTGGATTAATATTATAAAGAAAATATTAAATTATCATAAGCGTAATTAATAAGAAAAAATTGTGTATGGAGCGATGGGTATATATTTAAATATTTGGATGCGAAAACCATCACTAAAACCTATAGCAATGGAGTTTCAACCGTGGGTATAGGAAAGCAAGAGGTGTCCTTAAAATCTATACCAACGGATACGAAACCGTGGGTATAACACTGAGATTTTGTCCAACGGGTGAAAAAACCGTCGCTATAGGCTATAGTGACGACATTCTGCCGTGGGTATAGCTAATTAAAAACTACAAAAAAATATGTCCGTTAATATAGGTTTTACAAGCTATACCTACGGTTTTCCGCCTTTTACCCACGGATTTTTGCTGTCACTATATGTCAAATTTCTTGTAGTGTATTCATCAATATCTTCATCATCAGGGAGATCTGACCGTCTGATCTAATCCGATCATCTTGATCTCGATCTTTGATCTCAGCCGTCCGACTGTGTTCGTGATCATGTGTTCGTAATCGGTTCGTGATCCGTTCGTTGTGTTCGTGCTCTGGGAATCCGTTCCCGTTATTCTTGCTCTTTGCTTCGTTTTCATCGTCATCTCTCAGGCAAGTAACTTGTATTAACTTCTTTTGCAAATACAAGTACTAAATACCGCTTGTAGTGTAGTTGGGTTCTAGAGACAATTTGTGTGTGAATCTCCTTGTTGTATATTGTCTCTATTGTGATGATTCGACCATAGTTGCTTCACGACATACATGACATGAATTAGCCTAGGGTTGACCACTTTTGATGTGTTATTCGTGATATACTTGTCGAATACTTGCAAAATACCCTATACCATGTTGTTTGGACATCTAGTACACTATATTTTATGTTTGAGTTGATTTGGATGAATTTTGTGTGATCTATGTTGATTTGAGTATGAAGAACAAATCTGTATTTTTCTGTTACCCTGATGTTGATCAGTATTTTAGACCCTATTAAGGTCAGTATTTGAAAATATTTTGTGAACATGAACTGTAAAGGATTCTGTCTATTTTCTAGCCCTTTTGACAGATCTCAGTTTCAATTTACGGTTTGTGAGTTATTCCTATTTTACTACAGTAGTGTCGAAAGATTTCCAGATTGTGTTTTCTATGAATTCCAAAGAGTAATCTATTTTTATTCTGGTATTAAAATTATTATTTTGATCTGAAATTTTGCTCAGTACTTCTGTACTTGATTGTGGTTTACCCATAATTTTGGTGAATTTACTTGAGAGTTTTACAAACCTTTTCATGTTTGCAAATAAAGATTTTACATGCAGAATTTTACTACTGTTCAGTAAAGAACCTGATTTTCGACCTATTTCTACTTGTTGTTTCTAAAATATTTCTGAATATGAAAGTTAGTTTACTGTATCTATTTTATTAACCTTTTGGCAGATTTGGATTTGGATTTATGGTTTGTGAGATATTGCTGTTTTCGTACAACAGTGTTTATGTTTTCAGATTTACAGAACTGTCGTGTCTTGATGTTTTCTGATTTTACTTGACTACTCTATTCTTGTTGGATAATTATGAAACTTGTTTTTCTGTTACTATACATGTAGGAAAATACCTCAGATTTTTTGTGGATTTAATCAAAGAGTTTTCATGCTGTTTTCTTGTTCTTGAATACAATATTCTGATTTCTGACTGAACACGTTTTCTGGATTCAAACCTGTTTTGAGTTATGATTTTGTGAAATACTATATGACTTATATATATTTGCTGGATTCAGAAAGGATTCTATTTTCCAGATTCTTTAACAGATTCATATTTGCATATTTGTAGCAACGAGAATTCCTGTTTTAGTACAGTAGTGTCTTGTTGTCCTGAACTAACAATTGCAAGATTCTATTCCTTTATGAACTGTTTATAACTTGAACATGTTTATTCTTCATCCTGAACCTATTACATGTTCATGCTATGTTATTATTAACCTGTTTTATGACACATACATTCCTGTTTGCTAATAATAACAAAATAACCAGCCGGGGTTAAGGGAAAGATCTAGTAGTGGAAAATATAGAATTGTGTACTGAGAAGAGGACCTGTGTCCTGCCTGTTACGTGTTCATGACTACATGATTCATGATCATGTTTACCTGTACCTGACTACATGCTTCCCTATAGGAAGATGTACTCGGAAGAGAACCACTAGGTTCTGTCTGTTCTTGTACATGACTGCATGCTTTCCTATAGGAAGATGTACTCGGAAGAGAACCACTAGGTTCTGCCTGTTTCCTATACTTGACTGCATACTTCCCTATAGGAAGGTGTACTCGGAAGAGAACCATTATGTTCTACTTAATCCTGTTATTCCTGTTATCCTGATCCCTGAGCACACTGCCCTATGGACTACACTACAAAATCTAAACGAAACAGTTTGAATGTAGCAACCATGTAGTAAAAACCGCGATACATGAAGTGCTACCTAGATAGTAATAATACAAGACTTGACATAACCTGATACCTGTTACATGATACCTGTACTTGTACCTGTCACCTGTTACCTGCATATCTGTTTACCTGTACCTGTACCTATTTACCTGTATACCTGATTACCTGTTTACCTGTTACATGTTTACCTGTTTGCTTGACACTTGATACATGTTACCTGTACCTATTAGTATACTATGCTACTTGAATCTATTTCCCTGATTCATGTTAGAGATTATATTCTGTTAATATGCCTATACCATGCCATGTTTGTTCTGTTATTACTTCATGTTTGTTATTTATCCCATGTACTTGTATCCTGCACTACAAGCGGCCCATAACTTGCATTGACGGGAGTTTGTTTTCCTTTTCCTTTTCCCGCAATTGTCAAATTGCAGATTTTGGAGAACAAGTACGAGATGGTGTTGGTGATATGAGATATTAGTGTTGGATTTTGCTATTATTATTTCTTGTTGCTTGCTCTGAACAATTGTATCTTGTACTTGGATTTTTTTGTATTTGGGCAATGTGACCCAGCATATTTGACTTATTCAGATATGGATTATTTGAGATTAATTAATTTTGGTTTCAAGTATTCTTGTTGGTATTTTGATTCATATGTGCATAGTTGGTTGATTCTTTTGCTTCCGACTCTGATTATTTCTGTGAGATGTTGTAAAGATTCTGAACAGCTTATGGATGATGAAAATCATTCGCTGGGCTTAGTCACGTTTCCGTATTCCGTATTCTCCTTTGAGAAGCGGGGCGTGACATCCACAACACCACGACTGTGAATCAAAAATCTCAACAGAATTAACTCATCCCAAAAATAAACATTTGTACATCCACTATCTCTTCATTATCCACATTTCATTTAATAAATTGTTACTACCATGAAAGATTCTTTCTTATCTATATAATAAATTACAAAGAAAGCTATCAAGGGGCTCTCATTCAATCTCCCCTAAAATCAATGGCCTAGATTGATTCTCACAAAACATATTTTCCCGCCCAAAATTTCAAACCCCAAAATTAAATCCCCAAAAAACTAAAAAACTCATTACTTTATTATTATCTCTCGTCTCTCTTCACTTTTTCATATTTCTCTCTTTCTCTCTCTCCCTATCTCCCTTTATTTATTTAATAATTTAAATTTTAAGATTTCAGGTTTGTAAATTTTTAGAATTTTTATGTTTTTTTTTAATTGTACATGTTATATTGAAAATAGCAAATATCTCTTCAACAGTTAAATTTCATCATTTTCCACACTTAAAATTTTAAGAAAGTAGATTTTACACCCTCATTTATAATTATTTTTCAACATATACTAATGGAAACATAAACTTTTATTTACAACTAATTATTGTCATACTATTCAAACTTGAGCTACATAATTGTTACTGTGGCTTTTTATATTTTGTATTGTTCTAAAGACGTGCCGTAGGCACGTGCCCACGGGCAAATCTAGTATGGAAACAAAATCTAAATCCATAAAATCCTCTAAGTTTAAATTTTAAATCTCACTTTCCATACATACATAAGAGCATCTGTAGTCATTGTCTATATATCAAAAAAATGGATAAAAACCTCTGCAGTCGTCTTCTATTTACCCACTTTTTTGGGTTTAAGGTGAACAGTAGACGACTATATTTGGCAGCCAAATTGGCATTATGCATATTATAGAAATCGGAAGATGATTTACCGTCTTTGTGTCGGACGGCATATGGTATGCCGTCTGAGAGAAATTTTTTAATTGCAAAAGTCTTAGACGGCATATGATCTGCCGTTTCGATAAAAATAATAATAATAATAATAAATCGGAAGTTGATCTTCCGTCCCTTGAAATAGGGAAACTTCCAGTTGAGCGACGGTAAATCATTTACCATTTTTTTTGAATTAATTGATTTACTATAATACCCTTACCATTATTCTACTATCCAACGATCAGAAAACTACAACAGCTATAAAATTAAAATCTCCAACGGGAAAAAAAATTCATATATCTATATGTATAAATACAGACTCTCTTCTTCTCCAATTTCAATCAGAACCCTTCCTTCTCCAATCTGTTCCTCACCAAAATTGTTTTCTTTCTCAAAGTGTCGATAATTTTTTGGAAGACTTCGTCTCCATATCATGGCCACTCGTGACAATAGAGGTCGTGCCTACACATCAGCTGAAGATGTTATCCTATCCCAAAGCTGGGTTGCTATAACTCAAGATCCTTCGATCGGTAGCGTTCAATCCGGGACTCAATTTTGGGATCGCATTTTCCTAGCTTTTGTTAGTCACTTAGGGACAAAAACTGACAGAACGAACGGGTCCCTATTGTCTCGATTCCATAAAATTTCTAAAGAAGTAGCTGTGTACGTTACGAAGTTGAGCAGTGTTACAAATATGGCGGCAAGTGGATCTACAGAGGCTAATAAGGTGTGTATATATTATAATGTTTTATAATATCAATTTATTGTTCACGTAGAATAAAATTACTCAATTTAGATATTAATTATTTCGTAATTTTTATAGTTCGCGATGCAAGAATGGAATACATGCAAACTGTTGGGAAAACCTTTAAATTTGAAGAATGTTACGAAATTCTGAAAGATCAACCGAAGTTTTCTTTACGAACAATCTAAGTTTTCGAACCTGTCCCAAGTTATCAATCAGGTGAAGGCGGTAGTTCAACACGATCGCCGACAACTGTCAACTAGGATTCCTATATACCGGTTGATGTAGAGCAGCCTACACCCCTCTGTCGACCACCTGGCCTAAAAGCAAAGAAAAACAAAGGAAAAAGAATGGCCGAATCATCTAGTTTTGCTGCAATGGTGAAGAGACAAAAATTTTTAACTCTTTTTTAAAAGAGTCACAGGAAAAGAGGCTTGCGATTAAACAGAAAGACTACGAATTGAAAAAACGAGCCGAAGAAGATCGCATAATGATTATGGATCTCACTACGTTACCTGACAATCAACGCTATTATTTCATGTGTAGACAAAATGAAATAATGAGAAAACGAGGTTACAACCCGGGGTAAATCAACAGTTTTTATTATCGATCATTTAATGATGGATTAAATTCTCTTCCAAGTTTAATGTATCGAAGTGATGTAATATTTTATTTGGCTGCTTCATTTTCAAAACTAGATGTTGCATTTCTTTGTTTCATCTTTCTTGTAATATTAGGGTACGAATGAAATTTATATTTAAATGTGGTGTCTTCCTTTCTTTTCTGTTTGTAGCATGTGGGAGTTTAAATTAGTATATGGTCAGACATTGAAAGGAAACAAATATGAAACTCTGTTATTTCAATTGAAGAAAGACCGTCATTGAAATTACATACAATCAATACAAATGTTGACGTTTGGATATAAAAAGATTTCTAAATCTCATCCTCTCCATATTCATTCCAAATATGCTCGATTAAATCTTGATGAAGTGTGTGATGCATTTGTCTATCATGTAGTTATATATTGCGTGCAATTCGAAGTGCACGTTCAGCTGTTCCAACCATGTTAGGCACGACCATAAAAGTATTATCTTGTTGGTCATATTGTATGTCAAAAAACACTTCTCCATGTTCATCGTCCACAATCATATTGTGTAATATGATACACGTTTTCATAATATAAGAGAGACTGTCGGCATCCTTAAGTCTTGCTGGACCTCTTACAATTGCAAATCGTGCCTGTAAGACACCAAAATCTCACTCAACATATTTTCTTGCAGTTTCTTGCATTTAAGAAAAAAATTTCTTCTTCACTGTATTTGGGGCTGAATAACTTTTCACTATAGTCGCCGGGGGGGGGGGGGGGGGGGGGGGGGGTATATACCATCTGCTAAATAGTATCTCTTGTTATAACTGTGATTGTTAATCACATAATCAGTTTGTGGTGCACACCCATCTAGAATGTTATTGAATAAAGGAGAATGATTAAGTACATTTAAATCATTATTGCACCCTGGCATTCCAAAGAATGAATGCCAGTACCAGAGATCATAAGAGGCCACTTCTTCTAACATGATTGTAGGTTTACGAACGTGACATGTATACTGACCATGCCAAGCCGTGGGACTATTTTTCCAACCCCAATGCATGCAATCCACACTACCTAACATTCCTGGGAACCCCAGGATTTGTTTTCTTCAAGTAACCTTTGGACATCATCAGACGTAAGATGTCTCATATATTGTGGGCCAAATATATTGACAACTGCTACACAAAATCGACGAAGAGTTTTTAGAATAGTGCACTCTTCGATACTTACGTACTCATCGACTGCAGCTGCAGAAGAACCGCACGCCAAACATCGTAATGCGGCTGTAATCTTCTGGTGAGAAGATAAACCAAAAGCTTTTGTAGCATCCTGTCGTTGAATAAAATATTGATCAAAACTTACAATACCGTGTAGTATCCGATCGAATAGACCACGACGCATACGAAAACGGCATCGGAATAGATTTTCTCCATAAACAGGATTATCGGAAAAATAATCTTTTTGTAGATGTCTATCACCATCTGCTCTTTCACGTCGAATATAATGCTAGTGATTTGAATGTTGGCTTTCCTGAACCGCCATCAAAAATAATTGCATACGCGTGTTAACAATTCTAGCAAGCATCTCATCTTCTTCGTCTAATGAATTGGAGTTAGAAGATGAACTGAATGTTGCCATTGGAGAATAGGAGAGAAACATGATCTCTATTGTTGTCTTTGTCCCTGATAAAATGTGGGAAGTATTAATAAACTTTGTGAATTCACATTCACAATAGAAACTTGTCATGTTGTTTGACTAATGTAAAGAAAATGACAAAAACCATTGAAATGATGTAAATGTGATGTAGACAGTTGATTAAACTGGAAATTGGGTAAAAGTGCCATTAGGCTTCACAAAAGTAACACAAGTCTCTTTGTATATTGTGCACTATCGGCATATTTACAATAGTTCCCTTACGTTATCTTGATATTAAACATTCACGTTACATTAACTAATCCTCATCTGATTCATTTTGTGTAGATAGTACAAATTCTGGTGTTCATCCCGTAGTTCCAGCGCTGCTAAAATCAAGACCCCTTTGTAATCGGGTTGACGATGATGGTCAGTCACCAGAAACAGATCTCCTACGAGTGACAAGTTGGGTTGGAACTGAGTCTCTCAACACAGTTTCTGAAACAATAATTCGTCGTAGCTGTGCCTCTATATTTCTTAGCTCCGTGGAACGTCTGTATAATTCATCCTGTTCAAAAATGTTATTGAAAGGGTAGTAAATCTTCATTAAAATCACTTTTAACGTAGTAATTATACGTACATTAGATAATGCACCGCAGGGTTTGAACTGGAAAGATTCTTGAGGAAAACTTCTCAAAACTGTACCGCCAGAAAAGAGTGGCAATTCCACTATACACTCGCCATTTCCTGTAGTCCGTTCAAGGGATGGTTCTGTTGGATACTCAGTCGGTGCCCAGTATGGGGGAGATGGAAATGGAAGTTGCGCAGTGGGATCAGTAATGCTAGCTGGTCCCATTAAATCAATGTTGGTAGCATGCAAGAGCCTTTTCATGATAGCCCCTATCGAAACTCTAGCCCAATACTGATCATATATCCACTACGGTATAGGGAGAACAAGTTAAGTAGCGTCAATAGGTTCACATACATCTTGTGGCTTTATTTGAGATATAAGAGTCGGCGGTTTTGTCGGGATCGCAATAACCCCAGTCAATTGGCAATGAAAACGATCACCAAGATACCATATACCCTGTATAACAATACAATATTTTAGAATAAGATTTAGTAGTATTACTAAAAATGTATTAATATAAAAAAATATACAAATTTTGAGTTGAACCTACTCACAAAACTGGAATTTAACTCTGTGATGCAACATGGTGTTAGCCAGTACAATATCATGGTCACCGTCATACTTCGAAAACAAATAGGGTTGCCATATAATAGATGCGGATGTCCCCATCTCAAATTGGTGTCTTGTAATAGAGATATTGTATCTTACTTGATCCGTCCATCGCATCTCCAATTCACTTCAATTCCAACGAGCTATTCTTGGCCGTTTGTCAGCGGCTGTTAACGTCTCCATCAAATATTCAGTTGCTGCACTTAATGGAACGCATACATGTGTTTATTCGTAACCCCAGTACTGGGGTAACAAAGTTGAATTAGTTAATATACACATTTACGTTATCATGTACGAAAAAAATTAAACTGTAACAATAACTATGAAGGATACCTCCAGTACTTGCCATGGGCCGTTAAAACTTTTCACTTTATTTCTTGAACATGAATCCAGAGACATATACAAAAGTGCGAATGCTGGACTAGCCCAATCATATGTGCCGACGCTATGAAGATCTTCCAGTGCTGCAAGCTAACCCGATCGTACAACAGATGCAGCATTGAAGAACAAAAACTCACCCAAAAAGTACAAAAAGAACATGCATGCTACCGTAATGGCTTTTGTATTGTCCACCTTTGCTTCTTCAATCACACTGCTATTAAAATATTGCATCAGGAACGAAGTGCGTATTCCTTGAGATTTCCAATCATCTTCAGTAATTTCAGGAAAGAAGCGCTCCTGAACCACTTCGAAGGGGTAGGCAACATCTTCATAAGGTGGTTTTCCACCAACGCCGATGGATATCCCAGTTAGCATTGCCCAATCTAATAGGGTGAATCCAATTTCACCGCATGGTAGATAAAATGTGTGAGTAGTGTCCCACCATCTTTCAACTAACGCCTCGACAAACCGACGAGAAGACTTCTTCGTATCAATTGTAAAAAAAGGGTGCCAACTAGCTATGTCGATTATTTCCTTCACTAGTGGCACGTGACAATAGCGTTCGTAGGCTTTGATTGGACCTTTCCAACTCCCTCTAAATTTACAAAAATGTTCGAAAGGAATCTCTATAATATGCTGACAAATATGGGGACGGTCATCCACTACACGTTCCCAGAATGTTGGATCGCTTAGATCAATATCTTCAGTAGAGGATTCTACTTCTTTTCTCCTATTGTTGTGATCGGAACTGGATGCAGTTTTAGATTTGATCCTACCAATAAATCTTCGGATAGACATATTGATTTGAAATTACAAGATTGAATTGGTGATGTGAGAAAAAAAGTAGTAAGATTAAGATAGAAAATTTCAAGACAGAGAGAAGATTAACTTGAATGAACGAAACAGTAACCCCTATTGATCATAATTTGAATTTTTCATTATATTTAATTAAATCCTTGATTTATTTATTTTATTTTTGGTTGTATTTATTTTCATTTCTTTTGTATGGTGTATTGTGTTCATTTCTCTTGTGATTCATTCTCTGTTTGATTCAGCTTTTTATTCTCTTTATTGATCTACAATTTGTTCTTGATCTCGTCTATTGTTTAAACCTATTTCATGGCTTATTTATTTCTTATTGGATTCTTTTCTCCCTATTGGGTACTACCCAGTTCACTCAAACCCATATTGTCCCTATATAAACACTATAATTATACCCTAACCCTAATTACCAAACCCTAATCCTATCTCTTTCCCTCTCTAGCCGTCACCCTCTCTCCCGACCTATCCCTCGACCTTCCCTCTACCCTTCGCTGTCGTCGTCTACTTCCGACGTTGACCACCACCATACCCCTTCCTTTTCCTCCCTTCCCTCTCCGCTGTGCACCCACCCCCTAGGCCAAACCCCACTGTCGTCGTCTTGTTCGAGCGCCGCTGTGACACACCCTAACCCTAGGCATCGCCGTCGCTGTCGTCCATTGCGCCGCCGTCGTCTTCTCAGGTTGCTGCTGCCGGTCCTGCTGTTAGTTGCTGCTATCCCTTGTGGGTGCATGTGAAGTCACGTGCACCGCTCGTGGTTGTATTGGTGTGATTCTCGTCTCTTGTTCGTGCTTTCATTGTGTTCGCTGTTCAGAATCCGTTATCGTTATTCTATTCTATCGTTTCCGTCGTCTTCGTATCAGGCAAGTAGCTTGTATGTATTCTTTTTATCATACAAATTAATAATGTAAGTAATCTAGTATGAAAATATTTGTACTCTCATGATGATCCTATTTTGTTAGGTTAACTGTTGACACCATCTCTTGATCATGAGTAGTTACAAAATTGACACCCGTTGCATGAAAATAATTAAATTAGTGGACATCTTGACTGTATGTTATTTGTGACACACCGTATGTTGTAGATGACTGTTACATGGATGTTTGTTGGATGTATTATCTCATTATAGACTATTTGTACACGTGCCATGCTGATTTGAGTAACCCACGTATACCATGCTTCGTATGAAATCAAGATTGGACCGTTTGTAGTTAAGTTGTTTGATAAAATGCATAAAGGAACTTTTGTTTGCTGCTGTCTTATTTTGGTACAGTAATTTCGACCCCATTAACATTAGTAAAATAAATAAGTTTGTGAACATGATTGGTAGCCTTTGTTTTCTAGTTTTCATAACTTTCGACGAATCTGAATTCCGATTTTTGATGCATGAGTTATTGCTGTTTTACTACAGTCATATCGTATATTCCAGAATCTGAACTATATGTATATAGTATGGAATTTTATTTTAAAACTGATATTAAAAGTAGAATTTGAACTCTATATTTTGCTGAGTATGTTTAGATATAACTGGGAGCAATCCCTAATTTTGGTGGAATTAATTAATCACTTTTGTATCTCATTTCATGCTTTTGAAACCAATGGAAATATTCTAAACTGCATGCTGTTCAATAAAGAATTATGTTTTCAACCTGTACCTATTCGTTTTTGATGAAAACTTTGTGAATAAGAGACGTAGCCTGATTTGTCTATTTTATCACCCTTTTGACGGATCTAGATTTCAAATTATATTTTATGAATTATCTCTGTTTTGGTACTGCTGTGTTTAAACTTTCAGAATTGAGATTTTGCTGCATTACTCTGTTTTTCCAATTTTGTTCACTATACTATATGTAATGTAATTTCATGATATTTTATATTTTGAAACTCGATATGTTAGGGAATCTTCCATATTTTCTTCAGGTTTAGTTATGATGATTTTAAACTCTTTTCATGATTATAAATAAAATTTTGCATTTTCTGGCTGAACATAACTTCTGTATTAAATGCTGTTTTCGGCCCTATTTCTGTGGCTGATATATGACTTATATATATGTACTGGAATCGGCAGAGAGTCTATTTTCTAGATTTTCGGACAGATATGGATTTTCTATTCTTTAGCAATGGGAATCTCTGATTTGGTACAGTAGTGTCTTGTTGTCCAGAACTGAAAATTTTGTTGTTTTGACCATTATGAGTTGTTTTTATCAACCATTGTAATCACTATATCATCATAGACATATTTCTTGTTCTTGCAATGTCTTTAGGCTATTTGTATTCATTCACGCATATTTATTAATATTAAAGGAAATCAAGTCGGAGTTTTTAAGGGAAAAGATCAAGTACTGGACAATATAGAAATACATATTCAGAAGGGACTCGTTTCCCCACTGTTTACTGTGGTACCTACTGTTTATCTCTGGATGCATGAGGGCATGATCCATGAAACTGTTTGTTATTACTGTTACTGTTACTATTTTTCTGAATATATTGCCCTATAGAAGTTCCACTACAAAATCTTAAAACGAATCTGTTTGCTGTAGCAGCCATGTGGTAAAATCTGGGACGCATGAAGTGCTACATAGTTAGTAATGAACATTAGATATAAGAATAACTGTTTACACTGTCACATCCTGTTACGGTTACTATGGATTTTACTGTTACTGTTGATTACTGCTATCATTGACACACTGTTATTGTTGATTCTTACTGTTATTGTTATGCTTCTCTTGTTATCACTACAATGCTTACTGTCATCTGTAGACTGTTATATTTGCTACCCTCTCCATGTTAGTATTACATGTTTAGTTTAGTTTTTCCCTTCATTTTCTTACTTGTATTGCTTGCGGCCAGGACTTGCATCTAACGGGCATTATGTTTTTTGGTTTTCCTATTTTCCTTGTCATTGCCATATGAGCAGGTTTTGCTGATCAATTTCCTACTGGAGTTGGTGAGAAAAAGTTTTGAGCTGTGCAATTGGAATAATTTGCTTAAATGTGTGATGAACTATTTTATTTCATGAACTGTATTGAGAGTTGTATTTGGGCTTATTGTCCTAGGATTATTGTTTTGTTTCAGATCTAGTATTTGTTGGAATATTTATTATTGATGCAATAAATACTGTTGAGTTATGATTATTTTTGCATGCCTGGTTGGAGTATACAGTTATATTTACTGTTATGATAATCTGAGTGTTTTACAAAATCAAAATGTCAAAACAAGCTTGAATAAGCTCAGCTGTATGAGTACCAGTCGACCGTGCCTTGGAACCAGTCGACTGTCATAGTACGAAATTGCCTGAACTAATACAAGCTCTGGCCAGTCGACTCATTATGGCGACCCAGTCGACTGTTCAAGCTGTTTCGACGGTTTTCTGAATTTAAAACTTGTTTTTCAAATTCAAATCTTTTATATCCGTTTTATTAATGTTTATGGAACTGTTTTACAACGTTCCTTGATTCTTACTCTATAAATAGAGTATAAGAATCATTTGGAAAAGGTTCCAAACATTCTTTAACTTACAAGTCTTTTGTTTTCAATAAGAACAAGTGTTTCAAAAGCATACAAACCCTCTAAGACTTGGTTCTCTGAATTATAGTCTAATATAACATTGATTTCGTTTTAGACTGAATTCAGAAGTTGACCTAGTAGCCACTATACAAAAGCACTATCATATACAAGGCTATAGGTTGTTGTAAACTCAATTTTTGTTGTTTTCACTCTCGGGTTGTGAGAGTGGTCCTCTAGGTTGGAGAGTAGGAATCTTAGTTTTAGAGTCGGTTTCACTCTAGGGTGTAAAGTGGGTTTGCTCTCTCTAGTGGTGAGAGAGGTCTACGGATTTGACATTATTGTTGTCAAAGGCCGTAGAGTATTCTTGTACTTTTTCAAAAATAGTAGAAAATCTCAAGTGGGTTGCTTGGGGACTGGATGTAGGTCGGGAGGACCAAACCAGGATACATCGTTGTGTTTGGCTGTGATTGACTCTCTGAGGTTGTATTCTTTTAACTAGCAATTTCAATTTCTCTGAGTTTTATTTCAAAAAAATTTCTGGTAAGTCGACAGGTTTTCCGCTATAAGTTGACTGATCAGACTTGTAACTCTTCTGTAAATACTCTTCTTATCTGACGCAACAGTCAACTGTATATCTATTTTCAGTCGATTTAACAGTACGAAAAGTTCAAGTTTTTAATTTATTTTTATACAACACTATTCACCCCCTCTAGTGTTATTTGCCTTGCCTACAGGATCCAACACTTAGTATCAGAGCCTGGTTGAGTGCAATGACATCTACTTCAAATGCAAGCCAATACCATGAAGGCCAATCCATACAAAGGCCACCCCTATTCGATGGAACAAACTATAACTATTGGAAGTGTAGAATGAAGATATACCTTCAGTCCATCAACTATGAGATTTGGAACATGATTGATACAGAATTCACCGCTCCTATAATTCCCTGTGCACAATGGAACGATGACATGAAGAGTAACACAATGAACAATGCAAAGGTGATGAATGCTTTATTCTGTGCACTTACCAAAGAGGAGTTCAATCTTGTGTCAAATGCAACAATGGCTCATCAAATTTGGCACACACTCGAGGTAACTCATGAAGGTGCTAATAAAGTTAAAGAATCTAAGATATCTGTTCTTGTTCACAGGTTCGAGATGTTCCGTATGAAGGAGAATGAGAATGTGTCGGACATGATAACACGGTTCATGGACATAACAAACTCTCTTGTGGCCCTTGGAAAGACATACTCGCAAGCAAAAATGGTGAGGAAAGTTCTTCGTGCCCTAACCCCCGAATGGGAGAAGAAGACCACCGCCATAGAAGAAGCCAACGATTTAACACAACTCTCTCTTGAGAATCTTGTAGGAAATCTTATGGCATATGAAGTGCAACTTGAAGAACGCAAGAAGGATCTAGAACCTCAACAAGCAAAGAAGAAGACACTCGCTTTCAAGGCCATGTCTGATTCAGAAAATGAAGAAGAAGATGAAAAAGAAATAGCCATGTTCACTAGAAAGTTCAAGAAATTTTTACGAAAAGGTAAATTTAATTCCAAGTTTAAAGATAGTAATTAGCTTCCCACTTATTTCAAGTGTAACAAGACAGGTCATATGAAGAAGAATTGCCCATTAGAAAATGCGAAATCAAAAGGGAAGGCTCCCAACTTCAACAAGGACAAGTACACAAAGAACAAGTGTATGAAGAACAAGAAGGAATATCAAGCAACTTGGGATGATAACGACTCTTCATCGGAAGATTAGAATGAGGAGTCAAATGAAGTAGCAAACGTATGTTTCATGGCTACACAAAATGATGTAAGTGAAAATATTGATTCAAATGACTTATTTGATGCTTTCAATGAAGTTTTTTAAGAACTTAAGAAGGAGAAAATTAGAGTTAAAAAAGTTTAGAGAAATTCAATCAAACACTTTCTCAAAAAAATTTTGACTTAAATGTTGAAGTCAAATCTTTAAATTCTCGACTTTCAGATTTGGATGTAGATCTTGTATCTCTTAAGAAAAATTATGAAGAGATATCCAAAAATGTATCTAAATTTAACAAAGGAAATAATAATTTAAATGAAGTTCTCCAAAATCAAGTTCAATCTAATAAAGATTTGGACTTGGTTTTCAAAAGACTCTTGAGAAAATCATTCTTCTAAGAATACTAGTAGTAATAAGATTGATTCTATTTCCAGTGTGAAGAGAAAATTATATGAGTTTTTTGAGAAACCAAAAACTATTATTTTCCATGAAAATAGTAATTCTATAGTTCAGACCAGTCAATTGAACCCTAATGTCAGTCGTCTGTCTAGAGGTTTGGAGTCTTATTCAAAGAGACGAAAACCTCAAATAAGTCGACCTGTTTCACCTCCCAGTCAACTGACTTCTTATAACAGTCGACTAAAAGGTACAATAAAGTCGACCGAACAGACTAAAAATATTTGGGTTGCAGTCAACCTAAGTCTAAATGATGGAATTACTTATATAAATTTTTATGTTCTTAATGTATTTAATTCTGTAAATTATATTCCTGCTTTTGGGAGTAAATCAAACTCATTTTGGGTTTGGTTTCCCAAAAACTAATCCCTTTCGGACCCAGTGAAAAGGGTACCATTTTCACAATGCTTATTTTATAGGTATCTAAAAGAGAACATTGGATACTTGACAGCGAATGCTCCAAGAATATGACTGATCATTCTAATCTTCTTTCTTCCATACAAGAGATAGATGGAGGAACAGTCACATTCGGTGACAACAACAAAGGGAAGGTTATTGGAATAGGCATGGTCGGTAAGAACACTACCCCTACTATAGAAGAAGAATTTCTAGTTAGTGGATTAAAGCATAATCTATTAAGTATTAGCCAACTTTGTGATAAGGGATATAAATTTTTTTTTGAAAAAGATGCATGTTTAATATATGATTCATTTATGCAAAGTGTTATTTTTCAAAGTTTTAGGAAAAACAACATTTATGAGTTATGCATGAAAACAAATGAATTTTCTAATGATTTTTGTTTAGTAGCTTCTAACAATGATTTTTGACTTTGGCATAAGAGATTTTGCCATGTAAATATGAAAAATATTGCTAAATTATCTAGATACAACCTAGTTAAAGGACTGCCAAGACTATCTTTTAAGAAAGATAAGTTATGTGATGTATGTCAACTAGGAAAACAAGTCAAATATACTTTTAAGAGAAAGAAATGATTTCGACTAGTAGTCCTCTCGAATTAATCCATATGGATTTATTTGGTCCGACTAGAGTCGCTTCTTTAAATAAAAGTAGATATGTATTTGTTTTAATAGATGATTTTTCAAGATTTACATGGGTTTTTTTAAAAAACATAAATATGATGCCTTCGAAGAATTTGCAAATTTCTACAAACGAATTCAAAATAAAAAATCTCTAACCAAAGTCACTATTAGAAGTGATCATGGTGGAGAATTTGAGAATGAAATGTTTTCAGAATATTGCAACAAGAATGATATAACACATTTATTTGCATTTCCTAGAGCTTCACCACAAAATGGAGTGGTCGAAAGAAAGAATAGGATATTGCAAGAGTGTGCATGTATTATACTTGTTGAAAGCAATTTGCCTAAGTACTTCTAGGTTGAAGCTGTTTCTACAGCATGTTATGTTTTAAATAGAATATTAATTAGGCCTAAGCTTAAGAAAACTTGTTATGAACTATTCTATGAAAGAATTCCTAAAGTATCATATTTTGAAGTATTTGGATGTAAGTGTTTCATATTAAACACTAAAGATAATTTAGATAAATTTGATACTAGATCTAATGAAGCTATCTTCATTGGATACTCAAATAGGAGTAATGCATATAGAATTTTCAATAAGTCAACTTTGACTAATGAAGAATCTATGCATGTTTCATTTGATGAATCCTTGCCTTCATCTACTGTTATTAAAGATGATGAAATTGAATCATCACCTTTAAATAACGTTATTAAAGCACTAGAGCAAACTACCCTAGACAAGTCGACTGATAAGGATCTCAAGTCGACTGATGCTGTTGTGATGACTCAAACTTTACCAAAAGCATTTGTTGAAGATAGAGATCATCCTCATGACTTAATAATTGGTTACATTTCACGTGGTATTCAAACAAGATCTCATGTTAACATGATTTCTCATACGGCTTTTTTGTTGGATTTTTAACCGAAGAATATACAAGAAGCTTATGAGAATGAATTTTGGATGAATGCCATACAAGATGAACTTAACCAATTTATAAGAAATGATGTATGGGATCTAGTTCCACTACCTCCTGATCATACTATAATTGGTACCAAATGGGTACCTAAGAATAAGTTGGATGAATCAGGACAAGTCATAAGGAACAAGGCTAGATTAGTTGCTCAATGATATAATCAAGAAGAAGGAATCAATTTTGATGAAACATATGCTCTTGTTGCTAGACTAGATCAATTAGGATCTTATTATCTTTTGCGTATTTTATGAATTTTAAACTTTTCCAAATGGATGTTAAAAGTGCTTTCTTGGATGGATTTATTAAGGAAGATGTTTATGTTAAGCAACCACCCGGTTTCGAACATGAACAATTTCCAAACCACATTTTCAAATTGAAAAAGGCTTTATATGGACTTAAACAAGCACCTCGTGCTTGGTATGATCAGTTAAAAACTTTTCTCTTAGAAACTGGTTTTGAGATAGGTAAAGTAGATACTACCTTGTTTTTTAGGAAAATAGAGACATATATTCTAATCATACAAATATATGTAGATGACCTAATTTTTGGATCTACTAATAGTAATCTCTGTCAAGAGTTTGCTAATACCATGAAAAATGAGTTTGAGATGAGTCACATGGGTGAACTCAATATTTCCTTGGACTACAAATAAAGCAGTCACAAAATGGCATATTTATTAATCAAGGAAAATATGCTAAGGAATTACTCAAACAGTTTGGCATGGATAGCATTAGTAGTAAGACCACACCTATGGCTACTACTACTACACTTGACAAAGATGATTTAGGTAAGAGTGTTGATCAAAAACTCTATCGAGGTATGATTGGCTCACTCTTATATATAACTGCTAGTAGACCAGATATTAAGTTTAGTATATGTTTGTGTACTAGATATCAGTTGAATCCCAAAGAATCTCACTTAAAAGCTATGAAACGTATTTTAAGATATATTAAAGGCACGTCTGAATATGGTTTGTTTTATCCACGCATCGTTAAATTTTCAACTTTTGTCGTATAGGACGCTGATTTTGCTGGTAGTAAAACTGATCGTAAAAGTACTAGTGGAACTTGTCACTTTTTGGGACATTTACTAGTACCTTGGTGCAGTAAAAAACAAAATTCGGTATCCCTATTTACTACAGAAGCTGAATATATTGCTGCAAGTTTGGCTTGTGTGCCCAAATTTTGTGGATAAAACAAACTTTATTAGATTATGGTATTTCATTTTCAAAACCTGCTATAATGTGTGATAATACTAGTTCTATTAATCTATCTAAAAATTTGATTCAACACTCACGTACAAAACATATTGATATTCGACATCATTTTCTACGTGATCATGTTTTAAAGGGAGATAACTTTGGATTTTATTTCTACTGATAAACAAGTAGCAGATATATTTACCAAACCACTTAAGGAAGACACTTTTATCAACTTCAGAAGAGAACTAAGAATTTGCTGTTTTCATGACATTTCTTGAAAATTTATTTTGTTTAAGTTGACTTAAACGTCTTTTTCAGTCGACTTATAAAGTATTTTCATTGTCCATATTTTGGCTGAATTTTGTGTTCTGGACAGTCGACTGTTTCAGTAACCAGTCGACTAACAAAAGTTTTACTTGATGTATTTTTTTATTTTTTCAACTATGTTTTATGTTTGTTATTTTACTATCTTCTATTTGTAACCTGCAACAATGTACTTGATTTCTTATGTATAAATGTGTTATGTTTATGCAATGTTGATTTTGTTTTTTATGATGTATCCTTCCTCCTTATGTTTTTGTTGATGACAATGAGGGAGAAAAATATGGTTTTGTGGTTTTTTTGTGCATGTTATATATATATATATTGTTATTATTTCCCAATTGTGTGCATATTGTACATTATTTAGGGGGAGCTTATTTCACATTTGTATATCTTTAAATTATGTGTGACATCTTGCTATGTATATTGTTATTACTATAAGTTATTGTGTTGTCATCATCAAAAAGAGGGAGAATGTTGATTCTTGGTTTTGATGACTGCAACACAATACAAAGTTGTTCTACTACATATCTCTTACAGAGTGTATCAAAGTCAATACCATGGTAAAATACACAAAAGCAACACAATCTGATGAAGCTTTCAAGAGTAATTGATCAAGCTTCAAGACATCAAGACAAAGACTCAAGTTCAAGACAAGATTCAAAGTGCTTCAAATGTTTAAACAAAGTGTCTTGTAATATTGTATTTTTTTCTTTGAGTTTGAGAAACTTGTAATAGCCTTGTCACACACACACACACTCATACATACTTTAAATAATCTGAATGTTTTACAAAATCAAAATGTCAAAACAAGCTTGAATAAGCTCAGCTGTATGAGTACCAGTCGACTGCTCTCAACTATCATAGTACGAAACTGCGTGAACTCATACAAGCTTTGGCCAGTCAACTCATTTTGGCAACTCAGTCGACTGTTCAAGCCATTTCGATAGTTTTCTGAATTTAAAACTTGTTTTTCAAATTCAAATATTTTATATCTATTTTATTACGGTTTATGGAACTGTTTTACAACGTTCCTTGATTCTTACTCTATAAATAGAGTATAGGAATCATTTGGAAAAGGTTCCAAGCATTCTTTAACTTTGAAGTCTTTTGTTTTCAATATGAACAAGTGTTTCAAAAGCATACAAACTCTCTAAGACTTGGTTCTCTGAATTTCAGTCAATATAACATTGATTTCGTTTTAGACTGAATTCAGCAGTTGACCTAGTAGCCACTATACAAAAGTACTATCACATACAAGGCTATAGGTTGTTGTAAACTCAATTTTTGTTGTTTTCACTCTCGGGTTGTGAGAGTGGTCCTCTAGGTTGGAGAGTAGGACTCTTGGTTTTATAGTCGGTTTCACTCTAGGGTGTAGAGTGGGTTCGCCCTCTACAGATTTGACATTGTTGTTGTCAAAGGCCGTAGAGTATTCTTGTACCTTTTCAAGAATAGTAGAAAATCTCAAGTGGGTTGCTTGGAGACTGGATGTAGGTCGGGAGGACTGAACCGGGATACATCATTGTGTTTGGCTGTGATTGACTCTCTGTGGTTGTATTCTCTCAACTTGCAATTTCAATTTCTCTGAGTTTTATTTCAAAAATTTGTCTGGTAAGTCGACTTGTTTTCTGCTATAAGTTGACTGATCAGACTTGTAACTCTTCAGTAAAATACTCTTCTTATCTGACGCAACAGTCGACTGTATATCTATTTTCAGTCGACTTAACAGTACGAAAAGTTCAAGTTTTTAATTAAATTTTATACAACACTATTCACCCCCCCTCTAGTGTTATTTGCCTTGCCTACAGGATCCAACACAGTGTTGTAACACCAAGTATTTCTTGGAACAGGGCTCTAGATCCGTGGACGAGTAAGCCGTGGAGTTCACCAGGCTTAGCCGCTTCGCTACCACCTTGGTGGCGAATAAGGAGGTTCGTGCTAAGAGGTTCCTTTTGGGTCTTGATCAGGGTATTCAGGTGCACTTGGCCGCCCATCGTCTCCGTACCTATGCAGATGCCTTGTAGCTCGAGTGACATAGCAGACTCGTGCTCATGAGACCCCTTCTCAGCGGGTTGAGCAGTACCCCACTGCTGTTGCTGCCAGGCCTACTGGAGGTCCGATCAGGCGGCCAGGTCCGGTCCTTGCCTTCAAGACAGCTCCCTACCGTCTTGCTCCTCCACGGAGGGATGTTGTTTGCAACTTTTTCTAGGCCCCTGGGCATTTGCGCAAGGATTGCTGGAAGGCCAACTGCCGTTGTCTCGGTTGTGGTGCTACCGACCACTTGGTTCGAGATTGTCCTCGGAGGAGGCACGGCCAGGATACAGTCGCGCCAGTCCGTAGTCGGGCTAGACCGCGACTTCATCCTCAGTATCAGATTGTCGGTCAGAGGACCACTGCTCTAGGGAGAGGTCAGGTTTTCAACTTGACCACGGAGGAAGCTCAGACCGCGAAAGAAGTCGTTGCAGGTGTTATTCTTGTTCATTATGTTCCTGCTCATGTTATTTTTGATTCTGGGGCAACCCATTCCTTTGTCTCCTCCTTCTTTGTGGATCTGCATCAGTTGGTGTGTAGTGCGTTGCCGATTGCTTAGCATATAACTACAGGTGGTGGTGTTGTCGTTTGTTCCCGGGAGTGCAAGCAGAGTCTCGTGGTGATTGGAAGTGCTGATTTCAGAGCAGATCTGATTGTGATCAGCAGTTCAGGATTTGATGTGTTTTTCGGTATGGATTGGCTGGGTGAGACCCATGCGATCATCAATTGTCGAGCGAAGAAGGTTGTTTTCAAGATGCCAGGCCATGAGGAGTTTGAGTTCTATGCTAGGGAGTTACCCCTTGTGTGTGGTCAGGAAGTTGTTGTTGATGTTGGTTGTGCAATAGGGTTGCATTCAGGTTGTGCGGCTGCGCCTCTTGTTGTGCGAGATTTTCTGGATGTGTTTCCCGAGGAGTTGCCTGGACTTCCTTCGGATAGGGATGTGGAATTCGGTATTAATTTTTAGCCTGGTACTGCGCCGATATCGAAGAGTCCTTATCGGATGGCACCAGTTGAGCTAGCAGAGCTGAAGGTGCAGGTTCAGAGTTTGTTGGATTTGGGTTTCATTAGGCCCAGTGTGTCCCCGTGGGGCTCTCCTGTCTTTTTTGTCAGCAAGAAGGATGGGAGTCATCATCTGTGCGTGGATTATCTTGAGCTAAACTGTGTTACAGTAAAGAACCGGTATCCACTACCCAGGATCGATGACTTGTTTGATCAGTTGGGTGGAGCTGTTGTCTTTTCGAAGTTGGACCTTCGCTCTGGTTATCATCAAGTGAAGGTGAAGGCAGCTCATGTGCATAAGACTGTGTTCAGGACCAGATACGGGCACTATGAGTTTCTTGTGATGCCTTTCGGAGTCATGAATGTGCCAGTAGTGTTCATGAGTCTGATGAACAAGGTTTTCTCTCTATTTCTGGACATATTCGTGGTGGTCTTCATAGACGACATTCTGGTGTATTCTCGGAATCGGAAGGATCATGCTGATCATATGAGTTTGGTTCTGCAGACCATGAGGGAGAATCAGCTCTATGGAAAACTCAGCAAGTGTGAGTTTTGGCTTGATCGAGTTACCTTTTTGGGGTACATTATCTCAGGCGATGGTATCTCTGTTGATCCGACAAAGATTTCTGCGGTCAAGGATTGGCCTGTTCTTAAGTCTGTTTCGGAAGTGAGAAGTTTCTTTAGTTTGGCCGGGTATTATCGGAAGTTCGTTCAAGACTTTTCAAAGATAGCTGTTCCGTTGACTAAAATGACTGGGAAAGATCAGAAGTTTGTTTGGGATGGAGCTTGTGGTAAAGTTTTTGCTAAGTTGAAGCGCCGGTTGACGTCAGCGCTAGTGTTGACTATTCCTGATGGTACGAGTGGTTTTGTGGTTCATGTCAAGCTTCTGGCAAGGGCCTAGGTGCAGTGTTGATGCAGAAGGGTCGAGTTGTTGCTTATGCGTCCAGACAGTTGAGGCCGTATGAGAAGAATTACCTTACCCATGATTTGGAACTGGTGGCCGTGATCTTTGCTTTAAAGTTATAGAGGCATTATCTGCTTGGAGATCGAGTGGAGATCTTTACTAACCACAAAAGTCTCAAATATGTGTTCACTCAGAAGGAGCTGAACATGAGGCAGAGGCGATGGTTGGAGTTGATGTTTAACTTTGACATCAGTTTGCAATACCATCCTGGTAGAGTGAACTTGGTGCCAGATGCTTTGAGTAGGAGACCAGTCGCCATGTTCCTAACTCAGCAGAAAGAGCTTGTTGAGCAGATGAGGAGGTTGGATTTGGATGTGATCTTGCCAGGTTCTGTTCGGAGTTGCATGATGCTTCAGTTGCAGTCATCTCTTGTTGAGCAGATTAAGGAGGCTCATGCAGGTGATGAGAAATTGCAAGGGTTCAAAGCCGAAGTTGAAGCGGGTATGAGAACCGATATGGTTGTTCACTCAGATGGATCTCTTCGTTTTGGGTCCAGGTCGTGTGTTCTAAAGGGTGAGGTTCGTCAGAATTTGCTTGAGGAAGACCACCAATCGTCGTTCTCTATTCATCCTGGTGGTACGAAGATGTACCGGGACTTGAAGCATCATTTTTGGTGGCATGGTATGAAGAGGGCCGAGGCGAGATTTGTGTCGCAGTGCTTGATCTGCCAGCAGGTGATGGTAGAGCATCAGAGGACCGCCAGACTTCTTTAGCCTCTTCCCATTTTATAGTGGAAGTAGGAGAATATCACCATAGATTTTGTGACCACTTTGCCGAGGAGTCCTAAGGGTCACAATGCCATTTGGGTGTTTGTGGACAGGTTGACCAAGAGTGCTCACTTCGTTCCCATCAGATTTGGACAGTCTACTGAGAGCCTAGCTGAGAAGTACATGCAAGACATTGTCGGGCTTCATGGGGTTCCAGTCAATATTGTATCCGACAGGGATACGAGGTTTACGTTGTAGTTTTGGGAGCTCGGATACGAGGTTTAGGTCGCAGTTTTGGGAGAGTTCAGAGTAGTCTGGGAGTAAGTTGAAGTACAGTACAACTTTTCACCCTCAGATAGATGGACAGTCATAGAGGACCATCCAGACTCTAGAAGACATGTTGAGGCCTTGTGTGCTGCAATTTGGAGGTTCTTAGGAGGACCACTTGCATCTCGTAGAGTTCTCGTACAACAACAGCTTTCAGGTTAGTCTTAAAGCTGCTCCGTTTGAGGCACTCTATGGTCATAAGTTTTGGTCACCAGTGTGCTGGGATGACATTGGCAAGAGGAAATTGTTGGGTTCGGAGTTGGTCACCAAGACGGTGGATGCTGTGAGTTTGATCAGGAAGCATGTTCAAGCCGCATAAGACAGACAGAAGCGATGGGCTGATGTTCATCGTAGAGCCTTGGAGTTTGAGGTGGGAGACCAAGTTTTCCTTAAGGTATCGCCGTGGCGAGGTGTCATTCGTTTTGGTGGCGGAGGCAAGTTGAGCCCCAGGTTCATCGGACCGTTTGACATTGTGGAACGAGTAGGCAAGGTGGACTATCGTCTTGCATTGCCTCCAGCTTTATCTGGAGTGCACGGCGTCTTCCATGTCTCGCAACTGAGGAAGTATATCCGTGATGAGAGCCACGTGATTGACTACTCGGAGTTATCTGTGAGGCTGGATTTGTCTTGTGAAATCTCGCCAGTTGCTATTGTGGATCGGCGGGAGAAGGTTTTGAAGAACAAGGTGATCAAACTTGTTCGTGTTTCTTGGAATCCTCACTCGCTAGGTGAGTCAACTTGGGAGCTGGAGGAGGATATCCAGTGGAGGTTTCCTCATTTGTTTGTGTAGCTCTTGTTTTGCTGTTTTTGCTTTTGCTATTGTATTTTTTCTTTTCTCTTGGGGTTATTTTATGTGCTTTTGGTTGAATTTCGAGGACGAAATTCTTCTTGTTAGGTGGATAGGATTTGTAACCCCTATTGCTCATTATATGTATTTTTAATTATATTTAATTAAATCCTTGATTTATTTATTTTATTTTTGGTTGTATTTATTTTCATTTCTTTTGCAAGGTGTGTTGTGTTCCTTTCTCTTGTGATTCATTTTCTGTTTGATTCATCTTTTTATTCTCTTTATTGATATACAATTTGTTCTTGATCTTGTCTATTGTTTAAACCTATTTTATGGCTTATTTGTCTCTTACTGGATTCTTTTCTCCCTATTGGGTACTACCCAGTTCACCCAAACCCATATTGTCCCTATATGAACACCCTAATTGTACTCAAACCCTAATTACCAAACCCTAATCCTATCTCTTTCCCTCTCTAGCCGTCACCCTCTCTCCCGACATCTCCCCCGACCTTCCCTCTGCCTTCGCTGTCGTCGTCTACTTCCGGTGTCGACCACCACCGCACCCCTTCCTCTTCCTCCCTTCCCTCTCCAATGTGCACCCACCCCCCTTGGCTGAGCCCAGCTGCCGCCATCTTGTTCGAGCGCCGCCGCGACACACCCCATCCCTAGGCGTTGCCGTCGCTGTTGTCCCTTGCACCGCCGTCGTCTTCTCGGGTTGCTGCTGCCAGTCCTGCTGTTGGTTACTGTTATCCCTTGTGTGTGCATGTGAAGTCACGTGCACCGCTCGTGGTTGTATTGGTGTGATTCTCGTCTCTTGTTCGTGCTTTTGTTGTGTTCGCTGTACGGGATCCGTTCCCGTTATTCTATTCCATCGTTTTCGTCGTATTCGTAGCAGTCAAGTAGCTTGTCTATGTTTTTTTTGTCATATAAGTTAATACGTAAGTAATCTAGTATGAAAATATTTGCACTCTCATGATGATCCTATTTTGTTAGGTTAACCGTTGACATCATCTCTTGATCATGAGTAGTTACAAAAATTGACACCCGTTGCATGAAAACAATTAAATTAGTGGACATCTTGACTGTATGTTATTTGTGACACACCGTATGTGGTAGATGACTGTTACATGGATGTTTGTTAATCGTATAATCTCATTATCGACTATTTGTACATGTGTCATGCTGATTTGAGTAAACCACATATACCATGCTTCGTATGAAATCTAGATTGGACCGTTTATAGTTAAGTTGTTTGATAAAATGCATAAAAGAACTTTTGTTTACTGCTGTCCTATTTTTGTACAATAATTTTGACCCGATTAAAATTAGTAAAATAAATAAGTTTGTGAACATGATTTGTAGCCTTTGTTTTCTAGTTTTCAGAACTTTTGACGGATTTGAATTCCAATTTTTGATGCATGAGTTATTGCTGTCTTATTACAGTCATATCGTATATTCTAGATTCTTAACTATATGTATTCTATAAGGAATTTTATTTTAAAACTGATATTCAAAGTAGAATTTAAACTCTATATTTTGCTGAGCATGTTTAGATATGATTGGGAGCAATCACTATTTTTTTTGGAATTAATTAATGACCTTTGTATCTCATTTCATGCTTTTGAAACCAATGGAAATATTCCAAATTGCAAGATGTTCAATAAAGAGTTATGTTTTAAATCTGATTCTATTCGTTTTTTATGAAAACTTTGTAAATAAGAGCTGTATCCTGATTTGTCTATTTTATCACACTTTTGAAGGATTTGGATTTTGAATTATATTTTATGAATTATCTCTGTTTTGGTACTGCTATGTCTGAACTTTCTGAATTGAGATTTTGTTGCATTAGTCCGTTTTCCGATTTTTGTTGACTATACTATATGTAATGTAATTTCATGATATTTTATATTTTGAAACTAGATATTTTAGGGAATCTTCCAGATTTTTATCAGATTTAGTTATGATGATTTTAAACTCTTTTCATGCTTATAAATAAGATTTTGCATTTTCTGGCTAGACATAACTTCTGTATTAAATGCTGTTTTTAACCTTGTTTCTGTGGCTGATATGTGACTTATATATATGTGCTGGAATCGGCAGAGAGTCTAGTTTCTGGATTTTTTGATGGATTTGGATTTTCTATTATGTAGCAACAAGAATCTCAGATTTGGTACAGTAGTGTCTTGCTATCCAGAACTGAAAATTTCGTTATTTTGACCATTATGAGTTGTTTTATCAACCGTTGTAATCACTATTTCATCTTAGATTTATTTCATGTTCTTGCCATGTCTTTAGCCTATTTGTATTCGTTCATGCATGTTTATTAATAATAAAAGAAATCAAGCTGGGGTTTTTAAGGGAAAAGATCGAGTAGTAGACAATATAGAAATACATATTCAGAAGGGACTCGTTTCCCCACCATTTACTGTGGTACCTACTTTTTATCTCTGGATTCATGAGGGCATGATCCATGTCACTGTTTTTTATTACTGTTGCTGATAATGTTTTTCCGAATATATTGCCCTATAGAAGTTCCATACAAAATCTTAAAACGAAGCTGTTTGCTATTGCATCCATGTGGCAAAATCTGGGAAGCATGACGGTATTTTTTATTTTTATTTTTATTTATTTATTTATTTTTTGAATAAAAGGTAGAGTATGGCCACCCTGTTTCATTAATAAGGGGTTAATAAAACAAACTCAGAGACTGAGCCAAATACAAGGTCCTACAAACATAACAGAATTACATACTCTCCACCCGAAACATAGGGGGTAGGACAAAATAAGATCAGAATGGCCGCCACATACATGCAACTAAGCAAAATACATCATGGCCCCCGAACAAACCCTGGGGCGATGGGTATCTATCATCAGTAAGGTCACGCTGGCTGTCAGTCGATCGTCGGACCGATTTTGACTTCCTCATCATCAAAATCCTCAACCTGGAAAATGCTCGCTACCCCCCCTAGGACCCGCTGCTGCCACATTAGCCAAATAAAATGCATAATGTGAGTCAAATTACCAGAGATATTATTATACGTTCTGCGAAAATAAAAATTATTCCTGCCTAGCCAAAGAACCCAGGTCGTTGCGGCAATAGCGATGTACCATGCTTCTTTCATAGTTTTTTTCTTACCAGCAAATTTTGGACCTACCCACAGGTCCTCGTATGCACTAGGGTACTGGTTCGTCCCCAGGGTGCTGAGTACCTCAAAGACTACCGCTTTGCTCCTAGGACACTGTAGGAGGAGGTGATCTCTAGTTTCTAGGGTGGCATTGTAGAACCCGCAACGAGAGTCCACATTCGGTTGGCGTTTAGACAGATTTTCTCTAGTCAATATTGTATCGTTTAGCACCAGCCATAAGAACACTTTGATTTTCAGCGGGGCTTTCGTCCTTCAAATGACACAGGCCCACTTTAGGGTACATCCCATAAAGCGAATTTGGTTATATAGGGAGTGAACGGTGAATGTATCGTTCTTTTCCAATCCCCAGGATTTCTTATCTGGACCCTAAGTGCAACGAATTCCAGCGTTGGTGATGTAGGTGGGACGCATGAAGTACGCTACATAGTTAGTAATGAACGTTAGACATAAGAATAACTGTTTACACTGTCACATCCTGTTACGGTTACTGTGGACTTTACTGTTATTGTTGATTACTGCTACCGTTGACACACTGTTACTGTTGATTTTTACTGTTACTGTTATGCTTCTCCTGTTATCATTATACTGCTTACTGTCATCTGTAGACTATTATATTTGCTACCCTCTCCATGTTAGTATTACTTGTTTAGTTTAGTTTTTCCCTTCATTTTCCCTACTTGTATTTCTTGTGGCCCGAACTTGCATCTAACGGGCATTATGTTTTTCTATTTTTCTATTTTCCCTGTAATTTCCATATGAGCAGGTTTTGCGGATCAATTGCTTACTGGAGTTGGTGAGCAAAAGTTTTGAGCTACGCAGTTGGAATAATTTGCTTAAATGTTTGATGAACTATTTTATTTCATGAACTGTATTAAGAGTTGTATTTGGGCTTATTGTCCCAGGATTATTGTTTTGTTTCGGATCTAGTATTTGTTGGAACATTTATTATTGATGCAATAAATACTGTTGAGTTATGATTTTTTTTGCATGCCTGGTTGGAGTATACTGTTATATTTACTGTTATGATGAGTCAAGCAGATCTGTACAGCTTATGGATGGTGAAAACTATCCGCTGGGCTTAGTCGCGTATCGTATTCCGTATTCCTTTTGGGAAGCGGGGCGTGACAAAAACTAAGTTAGACAGAGAGGAAAAATGCATGAAGTCTCGACCATTTAATCTGTATATATAGATAACCAAAAGTAGTCGGAGGGCAAAAATGGGAAAAAAATTATAGGGGACACCGACGAGAAATGATTTAACATTTCACATTTTTTTTTAAAGTTATTGTCGGAAGACAAATGATTTGTCGTCCCATTGAAAGATTCCCTTCAAATCGAAGCGACGGCAAATGAAATGCCGTTTGGAAATAATAAAAAAAAGAAAAGTTGGGTTAGACGGCAAGTGATATGCCGTTTGAGAAAAAAAATTTTAAAATAAATGCGTCGCACTGGAGATGATCTCCTGTCCTTCACAAAATGTTTTTTTTTCATCAGACGGTAGAACATCTGCCGTCTTTAGAATTTTTTTCTTCCGCTCTTCACTGAGGGTAAATCATGTTCTGTTTCATTAAAAAAAGGCATTTTTGAGTTTTGATGAATGCCCCGCTACCCTCTAATTGCTATTTCTATATTTTCCATATACCCATTTTTTTAACAAACGACTACAGATGCTCTAAAGCTCATTATATTTCCCTTTAATCCAATCAACTTAAACCGAAACAAGTCTCTTGATTATATGAGATCTCATTCCAAAAACTGTGAAATTCTTTAGTTCTAAAAATCTGAAATTTACCAATTTTAGAAACTTAAAATACCCCTTTAGAAATCAAAGTTTTTATACCCTAAAAACTGAAATATATATCCCCTCAAAACTGAGAATTTTATTTACAAAATATAGATTTGTTTTCCTCAAATCATTACTTGAATATATCAAAATTTGAAGCTAGATTTTCACAAAAAATCTGAAATTTGCACATTCGAAACATGATCAAAGAATCAATAAATCATCACACAATCACTAGATTTATACATATACTCATCTATATGCATACTAGGGTTCTCAAACCATAACACACAAACAACATCACAAAAATCCATCAAATACAGCCACAAAATCTCCAACTCGAGAGCCAAAACGGCACTGGGTTTGCACAGTGCTCAGGTTGCACTGTGCAACCTTGGGCACTGTTCTAACCTCCAACCTGAGCATCCCTAGGGTAAGGGTTTAACCCCGAAACCCTAACCCTAGTGCCTCACCACTTCAAGCATGTATTTTCACTGATTTTTTATATGTATTTGTGTATAAAAATTCTAGTATTCAATCTGTAACCCCTGTTTCCGATTATACATAATTGTATTTATCTTTTTCTTCATAATATTGTATCTTAAATTCTTTCGTAATTTATATTTATCAAAGCCCAACCTACTCTATAGTTTGTGATCCCATATTAAATTCTTAGTTCCTTCTAGAATTATTCATTCTATTTTCTAGCCCAATTTTTTTTTTTTTTGATGTAAAAGGTGGAATAAAGCCACCCTGTTTCATTAATAAGAAGTTAATAAAACAACCCCGTGAACCGGGGGAGAAACAAAAGTACAGAGCGGAAAAAAAAAACAGTGCAGGAAATAAAACATAAACCCTGGGGGGTGGGTCCAATCCTCCATACATCAAAACAATCAAAAGTACAGCAGGCCAAAAACAAACTAGCAGAGACTGCATCTATAGAGACTTTGATGAGTATGGATGGCACCGCCCCTCAGTCCAGTGTCGGCCCAAACTCTACCTCCTCATCATCAAAATCCTCCACTTGGAAGACTCTGACAATCCTCCATCTCGCTCCTGTGGTGGCAGCTGTAGCCCAAAAAGAAATAAGATGCATGATATGAGTAAGGTTACCAGAAATACTACTACATGAAGCCCGGAAATAAAAGTTATTTCTGTCTAGCCATAACACCCATGTAGTTGCTGCAATGGCGATGTACCACGCATCCTTCATTTCGTGGCGACTCGAGGCAAATTTGGGGCCGATCCACAAATCCTCATATTCGTTGGGGTAGTCACTTGTACCTAGGGCTCTTAAAACCTCTACCATATTTTCTAGCCCAGTTTATTTTAATTGTTATTGTTTTCTTCTAGCCCACACTACAAATTAATTCTTATTGAGAAGCCCAACCCAATAATTTATCCCTCATCTTATTTTTTAGGAAGCCCATACCCACAAACCTAACCCAACCCAAACTCCATCAGCCAAAACCCCTTCGCATCTATAACTGAATCTATTATAATCTATTAAACAAAATTCATAACCTACCCCACTATCCCCTAATTATCTTTTAATACTACTCCTCCTGATTATTACCCTGTTATAATATTATATTAATATTCTTAACCCCCCCACCCCCCTATTTCTTTCCCCGACACACACACACACACTCTCTCTCTCTCTCTTCTCCTTCTTCCTATCATTCTGGATCCTTACGCCAATGCTCTGCCTTCCACCGCTCGAGCAACTGAGTGTCACCTGCAAACCTCGCCCCTGCCCTACTCGCGTGACCACCGCACCCCCCTCTGCTCCCCATCGCAACACCTTGAACACCATTGCCAACCTCCAACTTCCTTCACCCTCCGACCGCTGCCTCGCCGCCATCTTCCCGAAGTTAGCCTCCATCCCAACCCATCCTTCTCGCCAGCACTCCGCTTTCATCTCCATCGCGCCCTCACCTCGAACCGTCAACAACCCTAAGCACCATCGCAGTCACCGCCGCAGCATCCCAAAGCAACCCCGTTGCCGACCACTACCTTGCAGCCATCCTCCACCAACTACACTCCACAGCCGATCACCGCAACACCCGCAGTCTCCACCTCCTCACCGAGTGCTGCTTCTTCCTCCGATCAGTACCTCGCTGTCGGCAGCTTCGCTACTCGCTGTCGTTCCCCACCGCCGAATGCCACCCTGCCTCCTTCCTCTTTGCACAACTGGACCCTGTCCCTCACTGCTATCTTCGTCCTCCCTGCAGCCAATTCTTCCAGCAACCCGAAGTCGCTGCCACCAAGCCATCTCCGCAGCCACCACTAATCGCCATTGTTGTCCAGTCGCGGCCTCGAGCTCTCTTCCGTTGGTGATGATCACCCGAGCCCCATCTCGTTCTTGCTGTAGTTGCTATTGCTGTTATTGCTGTTGTTCTCGCCATTGGTTGCCGCTGCCGCCTTGCTGTTACTTTGTTGTTTCTCACAGTCGTTCGTGCCACCGTTCTCGCTGTGTGATGCGGCAGTAGTTGCTATTGTTGTTGCCGTTGCCGTTGGGATCCTATATATTGGCATTCACAATTGTTGTATTACAGTCAAGCATCACTTGTACAATCCTTTTTATTCTTGTGCAAGCACTTTTTTTGATCTCCGCAAATAGTCTCATCTTTGTATTCATGTTATTGATCTTAACCATTGCCGTCATATACTGTTGAATTCGAATTACACATCGTTCATCATTTCATTTGACCCTCAACAATCCAAAAGTCATAGAAATTCATGAGAACCTGTTTATATATGCATATGTTACACAAACACAAACTAGAAGCATGAAATTATAAAAGAAAGAAGGATTTGAATGAATTGTGCTTGCATTTGATCATGTAGTTATATTCGTAGTTTAATATCATTAAAAGTGCTAATATTCATCATGTTAATAATAGAAACCATATTGATTTATAGATGTGGGAATATGTTCATTTTTAACCAAAGAATTATACACTTGTAAAGGAAAATCGTTAAAATCAACATAGTGTGTTTCCAGCCTGTTGTTTGCTCCAACTTGGAGTGAGGATTTGACCAAGTTACTGATGTTATCTTCTGAAACTTATTAAATAGAAATTGTAGCACACTGTGTCTAGTTTCTAGAGCATCTGACAGATCCTCAATTTGCCTTATAGATTGTAAAATATGCAGTTTCTACCACTGTACTTGTAACGCCCTGAATCCCAAATACACTGAATTCGAGATGTTCTACAGGATCTTTTCACTTCCTTTAGTACAATTTTATAAGAAAATTTAAACTTTTCTCTTTACATCAGAGTTTACATCAATATTACACTTTACATTGCACAGCGGAAGTAAAATTTTACAACAGTGAAAATAAATATACAACAACATGGAGTAATCTTTAAGCAGTTGTTCCTCTTTAATCTTTATCAAGCCATTTACCTGCATATAAGACTGTGGGTACGTCAGTTTATTCAACCGACGATCATTATACACGGCCATCCTCTCTATGCCGGAAATAGTATAACTTATTTTCCATATTTAGCAAACACAAACTTGTCACATATCAAACTAAAGGGACTACCCTATTGATGTCGTGTTGTGATTGTGCACTTAGTCCTTAATGCATTTATTTATATTACATGACACTAATGCGCACTTGTTCGGATTCTATGCATCCCATACTACATAGGTCCGAGGGCAAGTCCTTAATCGTTCTTCATCTTTGTAGGGTTCAATCCCTCGCCATGACTTAATCTACTACTGTAATTACGGTAGGTATCCTAGATGATCTATGAGTGCAAGCACGTGTACAGAAAACCTGGAGGGGAATCCCACGTCATGTCACGACTCATCGTGAAGAACCTGTGGCAATTCAGCCTCCTTCATGGCACACGATCCTCATGCAGTCACCAAACATCCCACAAGCGTCACCACCGGAACGGTACCCTGGAGCAGTATCCACGTCATGTCACGATGCATCGTGAAGACAGCCTGTGAAATACTCTCATGCCGCCAATCCGATGGCCCTCATACTCGTGTTTTTCTCCTACTTTCATCACGTCTCCACTATGTACTAATCCTTAGTTTTTATTAAAATCATGAACAGGAATCAAAGCTCTAGAGTTAGCCTCTCCACTAAACCGGACTTATTCATTCATTTCAACATGACCAACCTTGGTCTTTCTTTTCAATTTTCATTTCCAAATGCCGGGGGAGACTTAGCTACTCTTTTTGGTTTCAATTTTCAATTCACAATTTCTAATTTGAGCATTTCCAACTCATAAATTCATATGTTGAGTTATCATACTCAAATAGCATTTCTTTTTTCCAATCATGATTTCTAAATTGTTTAAATAGTCCATGACTATACATGAATTTCATATGCTTTATCAATTATCACTTTCACTTTGAAATTCACAACACTAACGAATATCCACAATTCACATTTTTCACACTATTCTCAAATGAGAACAATTCACATCCATCACATAATAACATTTCTTTCTTTACTACATTAATCTTCTAATCCTTCATTTCAAACTCTTTTTGCAAAGTATAATTTTCCACAAAGTATACATATAGAACCATAGTTCTATTTATGCATTTTATTCTCAAATCATAGCCTATTTCATGCAAATAATTCCCAATTTATTTTTATAAAGTCCCATATATTTTTAGAAGAATAGTCATATTTTTCTCATAATTTTTGGACAATTAAAAACCCCAAAAAAATAATTTTTTCAACCTTGCCGAGGGCAAGATTCGAACCCAACACCCAAAGAACACAGCCAACCGCACAAGCCACTAGGCCGCATGTGCTAAGCGGTATAAAGGGAAAGCCGAGGGTATTTAAGGCCCTCGATCGCTGATTCTTGTTTTTTAAACAATTTACATGAAACAATACAATGCCGCAAGGATTCGAACCAGTCACCACTGTGAACCCAACTGCGCACTATAACCACTTGAGCTACGGCTCAGGTTGTCACTAGTATAATTCCAATTTCATTTAATCTATACTCTCTGTTATTTAGAACATTTCGGCGTTCAACAAAGTTGCATATCACATTGTTCTTACTAATATACTGTGCAAATCCGAATTAATCATTTTCCATCATGAATTTCATTCCAGTATATGAAAATAATTTCTTAAATAATTAGACATAATTTTCTTCATAATTGACACATTTCTACCATACAATTTGGTTAATGTGACATACTACTAATACAATTTTTTTTTCGACATTATAATTTCATCAATCTCTATAATAATTCTCTATTCTTATTCATTTTCCAAACATAAGAATTCCTCTTAATTTATTCGCTACCATGCCATACAAGGTTTCCAATTTAGCACAAAAAGTGACACAATCGATGTACTAACTTTTGCACATAATTTTTCATGCTACTAACAAATGTTCCTTCACATAATTTATAGTCACATTCATATTGCACACAACTTAAATTTTACTAATAACAACACACATAACTTGCATATCAATAAGTTAATCAATTAGAGATCATCTTTTCAATTAAAATGTGCATTCTTATTAGTCATTTCCATGCATTATTTTGATAATTAAATCTAGCATGCATTACTATGTTAGAAATAGGAAAATTTACCCACCTTGTTGAAGAAAAGAACAATTAGCAAACTCCTAGACGAATGTCCTTGCAACGAGATGCTCCTCCTCCTTGAATGCCGCACTCGAGCCTCCAAAAGCACCAAAACCGAGAGCTCCTTCCTTTTGAATGCCGGACTCTTCTCCTTTTGTAGTTCCAAGCACCACTCCCACACACAAATCAATCTTTTATCTCACAAAAATCACTACTAGATAAAGTAATAGAACTATAGGTTTGGAAGAGTTTATTTGCACAAGAATACTAGCCATGTGAGGGGGTATTTATACTAAAAATCAAGAAAAATAGATGGCTAGGATTAAAGTAGGAGTTAGGAACAAATGGTGGAGATTTAATGAGGAGTTACACAAACTACCCATGATGAGTAACCACCACACCATGATCCCCATCCAAAATTTGAGTTTCCCTCCAAAGAATGCAACCAGCCATGGAAAAAGTGCATATTGCACGTGTACGTGTAGTGCACGTGCATACAACTAGGCCCAAAAATTGTACATTAATTTTTTGTATAAAAATAAAATAGTCTTTAAATTGTATTCTACATGACAAGTTGTATAAAAATAGTCCACGGACTTTAGTTTATGGGCCAAAATAGTTATTTTAAAATAAAATAAATAAATTACATTTTGGGCTTAAAGAAAAAGGCTTTTTATCTAAAAAAAATAATTAAAAGCACATATTAAAATATCTTTACTCATCTTGATGAAAATATTAACAAAAATATTGCACGTGCACACTACGTGCAAAATAAATAATTTTTCATTAAATGAAAAATCAGGGCATTACAGTACTGTCGTAGTTTTAGATTACTGCTTTATAGTTGCCATACCATGTTCGACTAATCGAAATAGTACGTTAATATAAGAATTAAAATCCCAAATTTAAAAGAATGTTAGTAAGAAACGTCAGGAACTCAATTATAATTTTTGTAAGAATTTTAATTAAGTTTTTAGTCAGGTTATATATATAATAACATGGTACTGAGTTGCTGCCTGAACAGTAGACTCATAAAGAATCAACCAGTGGGAATGTATTGTGTGAACATGCGTCAGAACCTTCAGGGAGTTTATTTCTAGAACTTCTGACGGAACTTGATTCGCATTCCCTTAGCAACGAGACAGTTAGTTTTTATACAGCAACGTATTGCTGTCCAGAATTATATTTTTCATGCTTTTAAATATAATTGTGTTAAACTTTGCATCTAATGAATTGCACAACATACCATTCATTGTACAGTCATTGATACTTCATTGATACCATTACTTGACACCGTTCCACCGATTGCATATGCATAATTCATTATAATAAAATAATAACAGGCCGGGGTAAAAAGGGAAACGGCTTAGTAGTGGATATTATAGGAGACTGTACTCGGAGGAGGGGCCCGTGTTTCCCGTACTGATTACTGATATTGATTACTGTTTTATCGATTGATTGCGGATTACTGACTACAGTATCCCAACTATCGTGTATTGTACCATTACGGAATTACTGTTGCTAAGTACATGAACCTATAAGATTCACCACTATAGTCGAAACGTTCACTTGATTGTATGCACCCGAACCTGTGGTATAGGACGCATGATTGCGTGCATTAGATAGATTAATAAAAGATCGATAAACATAAGATTGACACTGAACATCGACACTTGCATTATCAATCATTGATTATTAAATATTGTTTATCGGTCATTGATTAATATATATTATCAATCATTGATTATTGAATATCGTTTATCGATAATTGATTACTGAATATTGAATACCGATTATTGATTATTGAATATTGATTACCGATCATTGCATTATTGCTTACTGTTTATCGATCTTTGCATTATCGACTATTGTTTACCCACCCTTGCTCTATTGATCAGTGTTATCATCTCTTGTTATTGACCCTGATATCGTTCCAATTTCTTGTTCCTGTTACATCTCCCTTTTACTGTTTAATTGCTTGCTACTACTTGCGGCCCGTAGCTTGCTCTAATGGGTACCCTTCCTTTTTTTTCTTGAGTTAATGTTTTCACAGGTACAGATGATGGGATACTGAAGGATCTTGACGTAATGTTATTGTATTACATATTCTTGGGTTATTCTGTAAGTTCTTGTATCTCAGATATTGGTTATTCTTGCTATTATTGTTCATGTGATTATTATTATTGTACTGTTGAGCTTACCGGAATTGTACAGCTTATGGATGATATGAGTTGGTATACTTATATCATTCGCTAGGCCTCAGTTGCGTGCCCGTATTTCCGTATAATGGGAAGCGGGGCGTGACATAGTTTAGTGGTATCAAAGTTAGGTCTGGCAAATGTGTTAGTCAGGTTAGGCCCTAACCTGGTTTTTGCAAATGTGTTAGCCAGGTTAGGCCATAACCAGGTTTTGGCTGATGTATTAGCCAGGTTAGGCTAATGTGTTAGCCAAGTTGGGTTTAGGCTATAACCGGTCAGACTAGAGTCAGGTTCGAACCATGTTAAGCTCAACAATATGCACAATATGTTGATCACATGAACATGTAATAACCATCATGCAATCTTGATACTAGTTTTATTCGACTCATTCTGATCCCTTCATATTCAGTTCTTTCATTTCTTATTTTCTTTTGACCCTTCCCTTCATCTTAATTTGCCCATTCTTTATTGGGTATACATTCATTCTTTTCATACCCATATGATTCTTGATTCTGGTGCGATCCACTCTTTTATTGCTGCTCGATTTGTCGATTGGCACCGCTTGATCTTCTACGACATGTCAGCAGCTTGGATCACCACCGCAAGAAGAAGTTTTGTAGTTTGCACCAAGGTGTGCTGGCAGAGTCCCAGGATCCCAAATAGTAAAACAGTGATTTCCAGTGTTACAAATATGCAAATCTGAATCCGTCAAAACATCTAGAAAGTAGACTTCCAACCGAATCCAGAGAGCATAAATAATTCATATATTAATTCGCAAAAACATATCTAAAAACTGATTTGAATACAAAAAATAGGTTCAGCCAAAAATCAGGAAAACGTATTCAAGAACAAGAAAATAGCATGAAAACACATTAAATAAATCCACGAAAAATCTGGGGTATTTCCCTATATGTTCAGTATCTAAATATAAAGTTTCAGAATTTTTCAGTGAAATTAGATCAGTCATCAAAAATAAGAAAACATCAATAAACACTAGTTTGACAAATATGAAATTTCCAACACAGCTGTACGAAAACTATGATATCTCGCAACCAGTGAAATGAAATCCAATTCCGCCAAAGGGATATAAAAATAGATAAAATATACTAACTTTCATGTTTCACAAACATTTTTCATACAGTAAAAGGAGTCTTAGTGAAAATAAGGTTCTTTACAGAACAGCGAGCAAAATACAGCAAGTATAGTTTTCATAAACGAGCATGAAACAACACATAAAACTCATTAATAAAATTCACCAAAATCTTGGGTAATCTCTAACTAGATAAAGAAACACTAACCACAGTTTTGGATCAAAATAATATGTGTAGCATAGATATTTAAAGGATTTAGTCATCAAAAACACCAAGAACGAAACCTGGAAAAGGTCGACACCTCTGTAGTAAAACAGTCATAACTCACACATACAAAAACGAAATCAAGCAAGGTCAGAAGGGTTTGAAAATAGACGAAATTCTCTAAAACTCCTGTTTTATACCAAAATTAAGATACTGACTTTAAGACAGTCCAAAACAGCAAACAAAACAGACCAGCGAGCAAAATACAGATTTTTTCCTTTATCAACAACTCATCATATATCATACAAAATTTGTTCAAAACACAACCAAACATGAAATCGAGTCTACCAAGTCTCCAAACATCATGAATTAGGGTATCTAGCATGTCCACACTAGATATATCACATGGGTCTCAACAAAATCACGAATTCTTACAAAAGTCTCACATACATGATCAAAATCAAGAATGGGTAAAATCTAAGTTAATTCATGTCTATATTATATCGTGAGTCATCTATGGTCAAATTTTCACAATAGAGACAAAACCCATCAAACACAATACAAACAAGAGTCATCTCTAGACCCAACTACACTATAGGTGGTATTTTTGACTTGTATCAAATAAAGAAATTGGAGTACAAGTTACTTACCTTAACCGATGACGAAAATGCTGAAAACCAAGAATAACGGGAACGGATTCTCGGCCAACAAACTCAATGGACCACGAACGAAAACTACAATCCAACGAGCGACGAACACAAATCACGGACTCACGAACAACGAACCCAAACTCGATATCCACAATCCGAGATAACACGTGCAAGTACCGTGCACGTGCAATCTCAAACGAGAGCGAACGGAAAGATGTCGCCCACGAGCTATATTGACCAATGGCAAGACGACGGCGCCGCAAAGAAGGACAGTGAGGGAAGCTCACTGTCGCTGCGAAGGGAGAGACAGCACACAGCGGTGTGCTGTTGCGGCTGTCTCACTAATAACAAGCATAAGTCGACTGTCCAGAATGGGAATTTCATGGTTTTAAGAAAAATCATCTATGTGTTATAAGTCGACTATTAAAAACCATCGGTCAACTATCCTGTAATGCCCCGATTTCCACATAACTGGGAAACCGTGATATAAGCCAGAATCTTTTCTTCAATTAGCCACAATACACAGAAAAACAGGAAAATTTAAAACTTTTTATTCAACATAAATGTATTACAAATCTGAATGTTACAAAATTGCAATACATTACAACAGTGTTACAATAATACCTTTACAATCCCAAGTGTTACCACTTTCAACATATTACATCAGAGTACAAATGAATAAAGCAAAACACCTGGTATTTTGCTTGGATGCTTTCCAACAATAAATAGATTACAAAACTGTTACAATGGAACGATAATAACAACATATAATGCAGCGGAAATGAAAACGACTCTTGCTTCTCTCGCCTTGAGTCCTCCTGAATCCTGTATCTGTACTTCTCCAATCCAGTACCTATTGAAATGGGGGCTTCAGTATTCACTGACGCTTTAAGGTTGATAACTAGCAGCAATTCTCCACTTAAGCAAACAAATTAATGAAAAGAGAAACGTGTATATATAATTGATGTGTCAGTGTATGTTATGCCTTAGACTTTAATACAGACTGACTAACGCCAAGATGTTCTTATTCTAATGCAAGCAAGTCTCCGGAACAGTATGCATCCCATACTACATACGCCCCATCTCAAGCCGTTTCTTCATATATAGGGATTCGAACCCTCATTAGGAATTCAACATTGTATACAATCCTATTCCTGACAATATCCCGTGACTGTGAGGTTGCATATGGGTCAAGTCCCACCAATGCAGTATGATTATGGTGTCTCTGTTTGCCACTACTACCCGGCATGCCGGACCTCACACAAAAACAAGGTTGCAGGTACGGTCAAGTTTCGTTACTGCAGTCACATAGTGGTGTCCATGTTTGCCACTATTGCCCAATGTATCGGGCCTCATTCGAAAATCCAAAGAACATAGGGTCTCGCAAGCGCAGGGTAGCGCGAAGCCTACCCTGTGGCACCCCTGGGGTCTCGCAAGCGCAGGACTGCACGTTGCATCCTGTGGCACCCCAAGCCACGGTATTTCAGGAATTAACAGACGAGATACGTAACCCGTGCTTCCAACTCGTGAGATGACACCGTATGTATTCCTTTAAAGGGAAGGTACAACCCAATAACACCGCCTAGTGTCGACCTATAGGACAGGTCGGATCATAAGGAATCACCCTTAATACCAACACTTTCCCTTCGGCAAAGATGATAATAAGTAAAATTTAAGTAGTAATAGCCATAAGTTACTACCCTAACGATGTCACTAAACCCAAACACTCTTACGGGGTTTTCAATAACTTCCTTATGATTATCCCGATCCAACTCATGACCTATCGATCCAAGACACCGATGACGGAAATCTCTCTCACTCATCATTATCCCTAACTCGGATCTCATCAACATTCTCGGCCCATGATCAACCCACACAAATTAAGATTCGTCGGTGCTCGAGGTGTGATTTATCCACAGTTTCTAAGGTGGTAAGATGTGATTCTTGAAGGTCGATGGCCCTTGGGCTAGCTTTTATCTAGCTAACAATACTAGTGACTTTTCCAACCATTATTTACCATATATTCAAGATGAAGCATGTGCACATCATATGGTCCAATTTTAATTAGAAACGCATACAACTAGAACTCATGGGTTCTTTTTCCAAATTGAACTAGGACAATATGCGACTAGGTTCATGGGTTCTTTCTCAAAGTTGAGCTAGAATCACCTAGAACCTAATTGCATGGGTTCCTCACCAATTCGAGCTAGAACGGAGCTAGTTTCATGGGTTTCTTCTTAAAAATCAAACAAGAACAACTATGGAACATGGGTTCATTTCAATTGGGTTATCATGCAAGCTCAACTGATGGGTTCCTTTTAGAATTTAACCGAAACCACTACAATCATATAACTCAAACATGCATGGATTCCTTTGAATCTAAAACAACTACACATCTCAACATGGGTTCTTTACTAGAACCACTACAATAACACAAGCATGATGGGTTTCTTACTACAACAATCTACAACAACTCAAGAATGGTATCTGTCTATAATCAACCTACAACAACTCAAGCATGGTATACAACTTAAGCATGGGTTTCTTACTACAACAACTTAAGCATGGTATCTTTTACCACATCTCAAGCATGATGGGTTTCTTTCTATAACAACTTACAACAACTCAAGCATGGTATACTTACTATAATCAACTCAAGCATGGGTTTCTCACTAAAACAACTCAAGCATGGGTTTCTCACTATTGTCAACCTACAACAACTCAAGCATGGTATACAACTTAAACATGGGTTCCACTACTACATCAACCTACAATGACTCAAGCATGGTATACTTACTAAAATCAACTCAAGCATGGTATATGAATTCTTTTTGGAAATCTACCAAGTACGAATGGGTTCATGGGTTCCATAAGCATGAATAGGTTCATGGGTTTCATGAGCATGAATGGGTTTCCTTGCTACACAACTTAAGCATGGTATCTTTTACTACAACTCAAGCAAGGGTTCTCTAGCAACCTAGAATAGTTTAAGCATGGTACTACGACATTCATCTCAAGCATGGTAGTAAACTTATAAATCTACTAAGGACTTTATCTAGCAATTACAAAAACTAATTCTTTTGTAAATTACAAGTCCTACTTAATTATTACAAGAATCTACATGTATTTAGTCTACAAATTACTACATACTACAACCCGCTTTTCTTCAATCCTACAAGTTCCTATATACAAAAAGAGCAACTTTTTATGAACATGGGTTAGTAAGAAATGATTTCTTAACGAAGTAGAGAACAACATACAACAAAAAATTTTCATTAAAAAGCTAGATGGGTCTACAACCCCAAGAATGGGTAGTAAATATTCTTACTGCACTAATCTTTATATGCACATAGCTATAGTCCAAGTCATAGTTTTGAGTTCAACAAAATACCCATAAACAACAATAAACATACAAGGTTAAAGAACAACATTTATGTGTTTTATTTAAGTTCCACCACTTATCTATTTCATGGGATCCTTTTGATGCCTACAACCACCTTATGCTTAATACTTAGTCGAAGTCATTTTTAGAACATACATACAACAAAAGTGGACAAGAATCCACACAAATAAAAAGAGATAACTTCATCTTGATTTTCCACCGTTCTTATGCACAAATCATAGTCCAATTAGTCCAAAGTAATCATCACAATAATACTAACCATACAAGGTCTCAAAAACCAACCTTTATGTGATTTTGTTGAGTCCTTTCAATCCATCTTTTTCATGGGATCATTTTGATCCCTACAAACATGCTTATGCTTAGGAATTTAGTCCAAGTTATTTAGGAACATAAATACACAACAAAACATCATAAATATGGGTTCTTTTTAATCTACAACCACTTATATGCTTAGAAAAATAGTCCAAGTTATTTAGAACATACACCTACAACATCCACCATAAAAAAGATGTGTTCTTTTTGTCCTACAACAACCAACCATCAAAGATGGGTTCTTTACTCACATAGAACTAAAAATAATCCTAAAAATGGGTTCTTTTCTACATACAAAAATAATTAAGAACAAACACCTAAAATTAGAAGTGGAGAATCCCCACCTTGATTTTTCTATGTAGGAAGGACTAGCTAGCAAACCTTCTCATTCCTTGCTCCTATGGAGAACTCCTCTTGAAAATGGAACCCATGAAAAATCTAACTCTTTCTCTCCTTCTTTTCTCTAAAACCAAAAATAAGTAGAAGGAGTTGAAGAATGAGATTGGAGGATGAGATGAGAATGGAATGAGAAGAACACACACAAAGGGAGGGTTTCTTAACCCTAGGAGAACAAGAAGAAGGGGTCGGCCATTTGGTGGAGAGGGGGGGTTTATATAGGAGATGGGTGAAGGGTTGTGTGGGTAGAAAGAGTGCCGCTTGTTCAACTCTTATGGTTAGAAACAATTCATGTTTCTTTTGCAGATAATCCTTACAATCAAGTCCTAATCCATCCTAACCCTCCACCTCATTATGATGGATCAAAAATAGAATGTAATTTCCCAAAATCACATACTACGTGATTTGTACAAACGTACGAAATCGGTACAATACGCATACGTATGTATATATCTATATACCGATAATTTCCGTTTGTAAAACCGCACAATCCGTACAAAAATAATTTAATTACGAAAATAATAATAAAATAAATTTTATTATCAAACCGAATGATTCCAGTACCAATTTGATACAAAACAGATATATACAGACTAGTATCTGTATATATATAATACTTATTAGTAAAAGCGGGTGATATCCACAAAAATATTTCATTTCGGAAAATTTAAATTAAAATAATAATTTTCAGTGTGTGCCAGGGATTTTCCAGACATTTTTCTCAAAAATGTGTTTTTTTCAGGATTTTGTACAAGTGCACAAAACTGATACATTACTTGTATATACTTACCAGTATATAGGTCCAGGTAACTTTTTATGAGTGAAACCAAGAAATTCCCATTAAAAATATTTTAATTTAAAAATAATAGTTTATACAATATAATATCCATCCGGGATATTACAATACTCCCTCCTTAGAATAGTTCTGTCCTCAGAACTACGTTAAGTCAGAAAAACAAACAAACATTTATACACTAAATAACTCGGGGAAAGAAAGCTTATACGGATTTTCGGCTCCCAAGTGATTCATCCACGAACTGGTTCTCCAAAGAACCCGAACTTGATCCCAAAGTTGCCCGCAAATTCTATCAAATTCAAGATGTAACTCTGGAATCTTGGTCAGAACCGTTGACACTGGTACTCCATGCTGCTTTCTTACGCCTTCAATGTGGACTTCTGCTAATTTCTCTAGCGTCTAAGTCATCTTTATCGGAAAAATGTGCAGACTTGTCAATCTGATCCCTAATATCCCAAAATGGGTCATCCATTTTTTAACTTCTGGGTAATCCTGTGACGAAGTCCATACTGATATTCCGATATTTTCCTTCATCAATTTGCCACTTCAGTGCTTTGATCCCTGCATCTCCGGCCTAAGCCTTCTGACTTGCTCCCTTAGACTCGGTTGTGGCCTTAATCGTGCCAAAACTGAGCTCCAATCTTCCCTGATCATCTCAAATTCCTCGAGGAACATCCTCGACAACTGACTATCAAGTGCTCAACGCATCCTTCCATCCTTGAGATTAATCCCATCGTGTGGATCATTCTGAAGTTCTCACCACACAACTCCCCATGAGTATTGCTCTCGTCCCGAAATACTGGAGATCGATCCCTCTCCACAGATCATTCTGGGGCCTATTTCATTCCTCGTCTGGAATACTGGGAAACATCTCACTTCATGGATCGTTCTGGAGCCCTTACTCATCCTTGAATTTCTTCGTGGGTATTACTCTCGTCCTCGGAATACTGGAGATGAATCCCACTCCATAGATCATTCTTGGGCCTATTTCATCCCTCGTCTGGAATACTTGGGAATATCTCACTCCTTGGATCATTTTGGAGTCAATGTCCCACTAACTTGTTTGTGAATGTTGCTCTCGTCCCTGGAATACTGGAGATCAATCCCGCTCAGATCATTCTGGGGCCTATTTCGTCCCTCGTCTGGAATACTGGGAAATATCTCGCTCCATGTTACATTCTGGAGCCAACATCACACAATCTTTCCTATGAGCGTCGCTCTCATCCCTGGAATACTGGAGATCAATCCCACTCCACAGATCATTCTGGGACCTATTTCATCCCTCGTCTGGAATACTGGGGAATATCTCGCTCCATGGATCATTCTGGAGCCGACCTCATTATACGAACTCCCCCGTGAGTATCACTCTCGTTCCAAAATACTGGAGATCAATCCCACTCCACAGATCATTCTAGGGCCTATTTCATCCCACATCTGAATGCTAGAGAATATCTCACTTTGTGGATCATTCTGGAGCCTCCCTACTTACGATCGTTCTCGCTTTATCATATCTCCCTTCCAGTGCCCGAGTCAAGTTCTCAGCATATCTTCTAGCTCTCGGTTGCACTACTAGAGGGTCGGTGACCACTCCCTCCTTAGGATATCCTCGAACACCATCCTTCAAACGCATATACTGGGATTAGTCCAGATATAGAAAAATTATAAAACATAAGTTAAAAGAAACAACAATATGAATTATAATTGTCTACAACTTAACTAAAACCTGACTCCTAAAAGGCATCCAAGTTTAATTTTCCTACTGTGTTGGACTGTAAATTGAAGTCGGCTCTGATACCACTCTGTAATGCCCCGATTTCCACCTAACTGGGAAACCGTGACATAAGCCAGAATCTTTTCTTCAATTAGCCACAATACACAGAAAAACAGGAAAATTCAAAACTTTTTATTCAACATAAATGTATTACTAATCCAAATGTTACAAAATTGCAATATATTACAACAGTGTTACAATAATACCTTTACAATCCCAAGTGATACCACTTTCAACATATTACATCAGAGTACAAATGAATAAAGAACAACACTTGGTATTTTGCTTGGATGCTTTCCAAGAATAAATAGATTACAAAACTGTTATAATGGAACGATATTAACAACATATAATGCAGCGGAAATGGAAACGACTCTTGCTTCTCTCGCCTTGAGTCCTTCTGAATCTTGTACCTGTACTTCTGCAATCTAGTACCTATTGAAATGGGGGCATCAGTATTCACTGACGCTTTAAGGCTGATAACTAGCAGCAATTCTCTACTTAAGCAAACAGATTAATGAAAAGAGAAACGTGTATATATAATTGATGTGTCAGTGTATGCTATGCCTTAGACTTTAATACAGATTTATTAACGCCAAGATGTTCTTATTCTAATGCACGCAAGTCTCCGGAATAGTATGCATCTCATACTACATACGCCCCATCTCAAGCCATTTCTTCATATATAGGGATTCGAACCCTCGTTAGGAATTCTACATTGTACACAATCCAGTTCCTGACAATACCTCATGAATGTAAGGTTGCATGTGGGTCAAGTCCCACCAATGCAGTACGATTATGGCATCTCTGTTTGCCATTACTACCCGGCATGCCGGACTTCACACAAAAACAAGGTTGCAGGTACGGTCTAGTTCCGTTACTGCAGTCACATTGTGGCGTCTATGTTTGCCACGATTGCCCAGTGTATCGGGCCTCATTCGAAAATCCAAAGAACATAGGGTCTCACAAGCGCAGGGTAGCGCGAAGCCTACCCTGTGGCACCCCTGGGGTCTCGCAAGCGCAAGACTGCACGTTGCATCCTGTGGCACCCTAAGCCACGGGATTTCAGAAATTAACAGACGAGATACGCAACCCGTGCTCCCAACTCGTGAGATGACACCGTACGTATCCCTTTGACGGGAAGGTACAATCCAATAATACTGCCTAGTGTCGACCTATAAGACGGGTCGGATCATAAGGAATCACCCTTAACACCAACACTTTCCCTTCGGCAAAAATGATAATAAGTAAAGTTTAAGTAGTAATAGCCATAAGTTACTATCCTAACGATGTCACTAAACCCAAACACTCTTACGGGGTTTTCAATAACTTCCTTGTGATTATCCCAATCCAACTCATGGCCTATCGATCCAAGACACCAATGACGGAAATCTCTCTCACTCATCATTACCCCTAACTCGGATCTCATCAACATTCTCGGCCCACGATCAACCCACACCAATTAAGATCCGTCGGTGCTCGATGTGTAATTTATCCACAGTTTCTAAGGTGGTAAGATGCGATTCTTGATGGTCGATGGCCCCTGGGCTAGCTTTTATCTAGCTAACAATACTAGTGACTTTTCCAACCATTATTTACCATATATTGAAGATGAAGCATGTGCATATCATATGGTCCAATTTTAATTAGAAACACATACAACTAGAACTCATGGGTTCTTTTCCCAAATTGAACTAGGACAATATACGACTAGGTTCATGGGTTCTTTCTCAAGGTTGAGCTAGAATCACCTAGAACCTAATTGCATGGGTTCCTCGCCAATTCGAGCTAGAACTACTATGAATCTAGTTTCATGGGTTTCTTCTTAAAAATCGAACTAGAACAACTATGGAACATGGGTTCATTTCAATTGGGTTATCATGCAAGCTCAACTCATGGGTTTCTTTTAGAATTTAACCGAAACCACTACAATCATATAACTCAAACATGCATGGATTCCTTTGAATCTAAAACAACTACACATCTCAACATGGGTTCTTTACTAGAACCACTACAATAACACAAGCATATGGGTTTCTTACTACAACAATCTCCAACAACTCAAGCATGGTATCTCTCTATAATTAACCTACAACAACTCAAGCATGGTATACTACTTAAGCATAGGTTTCTTACTACAACAACTTAAGCATGGTATCTTTTACCACATCTCAAGCATGAAGGGTTTCTTTCTATAACAACTTACACCAACTCAAGCATTGTATACTTACTATAATCAACTCAAGTATGAGTTTCTCACTAAAACAACTCAAGCATGGGTTTCTCACTATTGTCAACCTACAACAACTCAAGCATGGTATACTACTTAAACATGGGTTCCACTACTACATCAACCTACAACGACTCAAGCATGCTATACTTACTAAAATTTACTCAAGCATGGTATATGAATTCTTTTTGGAACTAGAACAAGTACGAATGGGTTCATGGGTTCCATAAGCATGAATAGGTTCATGGGTTTCATGAGCATGAATGGGTTTCCTTGCTACACAACTTAAGCATAGTATCTTTTACTACATCTCACGCATGATGGGTTTCTTTCTATAACAACTTAAGCATGGTATCTTTTACTACAAGTCAAGCATGGGTTCTCTAGCAACCTAGAATAGTTTAAGTATGGTACTACGGCATTCATCTCAAGCATGGTAGTAAACTTATAAAGCTACTAAGGACTTTATCTAGCTATTACAAAAACTAATTCTTTTGTAAATTACAAGTCCTACTTAATTATTACAAGAATCTACATTTATTTAGTCTACAAATTACTACATACTACAACCCGCTTTTCTTCAATCCTACAAGTTCCTATATACAAAAAGAGCAACTTTTTATGAACAAGGGTTAGTAAGAAATGATTTCTTAACGAAGTAGAGAACAACATATAACAAAAACTTATCATTAAAAAGCTAGATGGGTCTACAACCCCAAGAATGGGTAGTAAATATTCTTACTGCACTAATCTTTATATGCACATAGCTATAGTCCAAGTCATAGTTTTGAGTTCAACAAAATACCCATAAACAACAATAAACATACAAGGTTAAAGAACAACCTTTATGTGTTTTATTTAAGTTCCACCAGTTATCTATTTCATGGGATCCTTTTGATGCCTACAACCACCTTATGCTTAATACTTAGTCGAAGTCATTTTTAGAACATACATACAACAAAAGTGGACAAGAATCCACACAAATAAAAAGAGATAACTTCATCTTGATTTTCCACCGTTCTTATGCACAAATCATAGTCCAATTAGTCCAAAGTAATCATCACAATAATACTAACCATACAAGGTCTCAAAAACCAACCTTTATGTGATTTTGTTGAGTCCTTTCAATCCATCTTTTTCATGGGATCATTTTGATCCCTACAAACATGCTTATGCTTAGGAATTTAGTCCAAGTTATTTAGGAACATAAATACACAACAAAACATCATAAATATGGGTTCTTTTTAATCTACAACCACTTATATGCTTAGAAAAATAGTCCAAGTTATTTAGAACATACACCTACAACATCCACCATCAAGAAGATGTGTTCTTTTTATCCTACAACAACCAACCATCAAAGACGGGTTCTTTACTCACACAGAACTAAAAATAACCCTAAAGATGGGTTCTTTTCTACATACAAAAATAATTAAGAACAAACACCTAAAATTAGAAGTGGAGAATCCCCACCTTGATTTTTCAATGTAGGAAGGACTAGCTAGCAAACCTTCTCCTTCCTTGCTCTTATGGAGAACTCCTCTTGAAAATGGAACCCATGAAAACTCTAACTCTTTCTCTCCTTCTTTTTGATTTAATCTCTCCTTCTTTTCTCTAAAACCAAAAATAAGTAGAAGAAGGAGTTGAAGAATGAGATTGGAGGATGAGATGAGAATGGAATGAGAAGAACACACACAAAGGGAGGGTTTCTTAACCCTAGGAGAACAAGAAGAAGGGGCCAGCCATTTGGTGGAGAGGGGGGGTTTATATAGGAGATGGGTGAAGGGTTGTGTGGGTAGAAAGAGTGCCGCTTGTCCAACTCTTATGGTTAGAAACAATTCATGTTTCTTTTGCAAATAATCCTTACAATCAAGTCCTAATCCATCCTAACCCTCCACCTCATTATGATGGATCAAAAATAGAATGTAATTTCCCAAAATCACATACTACGTGATTTGTACAAACGTACGAAATCGGTACAATACGCATACGTATGTATATATCTATATACCGATAATTTCCGTTTGTAAAACCGCACAATCCGTACAAAAATAATTTAATTACGAAAATAATAATAAAATAAATTTTATTATCAAACCGAATGATTCCAGTACCAATTTGATACAAAACAGATATATACAGACTAGTATCTGTATATATATAATACTTATTAGTAAAAGCGGGTGATATCCACAAAAATATTTCATTTCGGAAAATAAAAATAAAATAATAATTTTCAGTGTGTGCCAGGGATTTTCCAGACATTTTTCTCAAAAATGTGTTTTTTTCAGGATTTTGTACAAGTGCACAAAACTGATACATTACCTGTATATACTTACCAGTATATAGGTCCAGGTAACTTTTTATGAGTGAAACCAAGAAATTCCCATTAAAAATATTTTAATTTAAAAATAATAGTTTATACAATATAATATCCATCCGGGATATTACAATACTCCCTCCTTAGAATAGTTCTGTCCTCAGAACTACGTTAAGTCAGAAAAACAAACAAACATTTATACACTAAATAACTCGGGGAAAGAAAGCTTATACGGATTTTCGGCTCCCAAGTGATTCATCCACGAACTGGTTCTCCAAAGAACCCGAACTTGATCCCAAAGTTGCCCGCAAATTCTATCAAATTCAAGATGTAACTCTGAAATCTTGGTCAGAACCGTTGACACTGGTACTCCATGCTGCTTTCTTACGCCTTCAATGTGGACTTCTGCTAATTTCTCTAGCGTCTAAGTCATCTTTATCGGAAAAATGTGCAGACTTGTCAATCTGATCCCTAATATCCCAAAATGGGTCATCCATTTTTTAACTTCTGGGTAATCCTGTGACGAAGTCCATACTGATATTCCGATATTTTCCTTCATCAATTTGCCACTTCAGTGCTTTGATCCCTGCATCTCCGGCCTAAGCCTTCTGACTTGCTCCCTTAGACTCGGTTGTGGCCTTAATCGTGCCAAAACTGAGCTCCAATCTTCCCTGATCATCTCAAATTCCTCGAGGAACATCCTCGACAACTGACTATCAAGTGCTCAACGCATCCTTCCATCCTTGAGATTAATCCCATCGTGTGGATCATTCTGAAGTTCTCACCACACAACTCTCCATGAGTATTGCTCTCGTCCCGAAATACTGGAGATCGATCCCTCTCCACAGATCATTCTGGGGCCTATTTCATTCCTCGTCTGGAATACTGGGAAACATCTCACTTCATGGATCGTTCTGGAGCCCTTACTCATCCTTGAATTTCTTCGTGGGTATTACTCTCGTCCTCGGAATACTGGAGATGAATCCCACTCCATAGATCATTCTTGGGCCTATTTCATCCCTCGTCTGGAATACTTGGGAATATCTCACTCCTTGGATCATTTTGGAGTCAATGTCCCACTAACTTGTTTGTGAATGTTGCTCTCGTCCCTGGAATACTGGAGATCAATCCCGCTCAGATCATTCTGGGGCCTATTTCGTCCCTCGTCTGGAATACTGGGAAATATCTCGCTCCATGTTACATTCTGGAGCCAACATCACACAATCTTTCCTATGAGCGTCGCTCTCATCCCTGGAATACTGGAGATCAATCCCACTCCACAGATCATTCTGGGACCTATTTCATCCCTCGTCTGGAATACTGGGGAATATCTCGCTCCATGGATCATTCTGGAGCCGACCTCATTATACGAACTCCCCCGTGAGTATCACTCTCGTTCCAAAATACTGGAGATCAATCCCACTCCACAGATCATTCTAGGGCCTATTTCATCCCACATCTGAATGCTAGAGAATATCTCACTTTGTGGATCATTCTGGAGCCTCCCTACTTACGATCGTTCTCGCTTTATCATATCTCCCTTCCAGTGCCCGAGTCAAGTTCTCAGCATATCTTCTAGCTCTCGGTTGCACTACTAGAGGGTCGGTGACCACTCCCTCCTTAGGATATCCTCGAACACCATCCTTCAAACGCATATACTGGGATTAGTCCAGATATAGAAAAATTATAAAACATAAGTTAAAAGAAACAACAATATGAATTATAATTGTCTACAACTTAACTAAAACCTGACTCCTAAAAGGCATCCAAGTTTAATTTTCCTACTGTGTTGGACTGTAAATTGAAGTCGGCTCTGATACCACTCTGTAATGCCCCGATTTCCACCTAACTGGGAAACCGTGACATAAGCCAGAATCTTTTCTTCAATTAGCCACAATACACAGAAAAACAGGAAAATTCAAAACTTTTTATTCAACATAAATGTATTACTAATCCAAATGTTACAAAATTGCAATATATTACAACAGTGTTACAATAATACCTTTACAATCCCAAGTGATACCACTTTCAACATATTACATCAGAGTACAAATGAATAAAGAACAACACTTGGTATTTTGCTTGGATGCTTTCCAAGAATAAATAGATTACAAAACTGTTATAATGGAACGATATTAACAACATATAATGCAGCGGAAATGGAAACGACTCTTGCTTCTCTCGCCTTGAGTCCTTCTGAATCTTGTACCTGTACTTCTGCAATCTAGTACCTATTGAAATGGGGGCATCAGTATTCACTGACGCTTTAAGGCTGATAACTAGCAGCAATTCTCTACTTAAGCAAACAGATTAATGAAAAGAGAAACGTGTATATATAATTGATGTGTCAGTGTATGCTATGCCTTAGACTTTAATACAGATTTATTAACGCCAAGATGTTCTTATTCTAATGCACGCAAGTCTCCGGAATAGTATGCATCTCATACTACATACGCCCCATCTCAAGCCATTTCTTCATATATAGGGATTCGAACCCTCGTTAGGAATTCTACATTGTACACAATCCAGTTCCTGACAATACCTCATGAATGTAAGGTTGCATGTGGGTCAAGTCCCACCAATGCAGTACGATTATGGCATCTCTGTTTGCCATTACTACCCGGCATGCCGGACTTCACACAAAAACAAGGTTGCAGGTACGGTCTAGTTCCGTTACTGCAGTCACATTGTGGCGTCTATGTTTGCCACGATTGCCCAGTGTATCGGGCCTCATTCGAAAATCCAAAGAACATAGGGTCTCACAAGCGCAGGGTAGCGCGAAGCCTACCCTGTGGCACCCCTGGGGTCTCGCAAGCGCAAGACTGCACGTTGCATCCTGTGGCACCCTAAGCCACGGGATTTCAGAAATTAACAGACGAGATACGCAACCCGTGCTCCCAACTCGTGAGATGACACCGTACGTATCCCTTTGACGGGAAGGTACAATCCAATAATACTGCCTAGTGTCGACCTATAAGACGGGTCGGATCATAAGGAATCACCCTTAACACCAACACTTTCCCTTCGGCAAAAATGATAATAAGTAAAGTTTAAGTAGTAATAGCCATAAGTTACTATCCTAACGATGTCACTAAACCCAAACACTCTTACGGGGTTTTCAATAACTTCCTTGTGATTATCCCAATCCAACTCATGGCCTATCGATCCAAGACACCAATGACGGAAATCTCTCTCACTCATCATTACCCCTAACTCGGATCTCATCAACATTCTCGGCCCACGATCAACCCACACCAATTAAGATCCGTCGGTGCTCGAGGTGTAATTTATCCACAGTTTCTAAGGTGGTAAGATGCGATTCTTTATGGTCGATGGCCCCTGGGCTAGCTTTTATCTAGCTAACAATACTAGTGACTTTTCCAACCACTATTTACCATATATTGAAGATGAAGCATGCGCATATCATATGGTCCAATTTTAATTAGAAACACATACAACTAGAACTCATGGGTTCTTTTCCCAAATTGAACTAGGACAATATACGACTAGGTTCATGGGTTCTTTCTCAAGGTTGAGCTAGAATCACCTAGAACCTAATTGCATGGGTTCCTCGCCAATTCGAGCTAGAACTACTATGAATCTAGTTTCATGGGTTTCTTCTTAAAAATCGAACTAGAACAACTATGGAACATGGGTTCATTTCAATTGGGTTATCATGCAAGCTCAACTCATGGGTTTCTTTTAGAATTTAACCGAAACCACTACAATCATATAACTCAAACATGCATGGATTCCTTTGAATCTAAAACAACTACACATCTCAACATGGGTTCTTTACTAGAACCACTACAATAACACAAGCATATGGGTTTCTTACTACAACAATCTCCAACAACTCAAGCATGGTATCTCTCTATAATTAACCTACAACAACTCAAGCATGGTATACTACTTAAGCATAGGTTTCTTACTACAACAACTTAAGCATGGTATCTTTTACCACATCTCAAGCATGAAGGGTTTCTTTCTATAACAACTTACAACAACTCAAGCATGGTATACTTACTATAATCAACTCAAGTATGAGTTTCTCACTAAAACAACTCAAGCATGGGTTTCTCACTATTGTCAACCTACAACAACTCAAGCATGGTATACTACTTAAACATGGGTTCCACTACTACATCAACCTACAACGACTCAAGCATGCTATACTTACTAAAATTTACTCAAGCATGGTATATGAATTCTTTTTGGAACTAGAACAAGTACGAATGGGTTCATGGGTTCCATAAGCATGAATAGGTTCATGGGTTTCATGAGCATGAATGGGTTTCCTTGCTACACAACTTAAGCATAGTATCTTTTACTACATCTCACGCATGATGGGTTTCTTTCTATAACAACTTAAGCATGGTATCTTTTACTACAAGTCAAGCATGGGTTCTCTAGCAACCTAGAATAGTTTAAGTATGGTACTACGACATTCATCTCAAGCATGGTAGTAAACTTATAAAGCTACTAAGGACTTTATCTAGCTATTACAAAAACTAATTCTTTTGTAAATTACAAGTCCTACTTAATTATTACAAGAATCTACATTTATTTAGTCTACAAATTACTACATACTACAACCCGCTTTTCTTCAATCCTACAAGTTCCTATATACAAAAAGAGCAACTTTTTATGAACAAGGGTTAGTAAGAAATGATTTCTTAACGAAGTAGAGAACAACATATAATAAAAACTTATCATTAAAAAGCTAGATGGGTCTACAACCCCAAGAATGGGTAGTAAATATTCTTACTACACTAATCTTTATATGCACATAGCTATAGTCCAAGTCATAGTTTTGAGTTCAACAAAACACCCATAAACAACAATAAACATACAAGGTTAAAGAACAACCTTTATGTGTTTTATTTAAGTTCCACCACTTATCTATTTCTTGGGATCCTTTTGATGCCTACAACCACCTTATGCTTAATACTTAATCGAAGTCATTTTTAGAACATACATACAACAAAAGTGGACAAGAATCCACACAAATAAAAAGAGATAACTTCATCTTGATTTTCCACCGTTCTTATGCACAAATCTTAGTCCAATTAGTCCAAAGTAATCATCACAACAATACTAACCATACAATGTCTCAAAAACCATCCTTTATGTGATTTTGTTGAGTCCTTTCAATCCATCTTTTTCATGGGATCATTTTGATCCCTACAAACATGCTTATGCTTAGGAATTTAGTCAAAGTTATTTAGGAACATAAATATACAACAAAACATCATAAAGATGGGTTCGTTTTAACCTACAACCACATATATGCTTAGAAAAATAGTCCAAGTTATTTAGAATATACACCTACAACATCCACCATCAAGAAGATGTGTTCTTTTTATCCTACAACAACCAACCATCAAAGATGGGTTCTTTACTCACACAGAACTAAAAATAACCCTAAAGATGGGTTCTTTTCTACATACAAAAATAATTAAGAACAAACACCTAAAATTAGAAGTGGAGAATCCCCACCTTGATTTTTCAATGTAGGAAGGACTAGCTAGCAAACCTTCTCCTTCCTTGCTCTTATGGAGAACTCCTCTTGAAAATGGAACCCATGAAAACTCTAACTCTTTCTCTCCTTCTTTTTGATTTAATCTCTCCTTCTTTTCTCTAAAACCAAAAATAAGTAGAAGAAGGAGTTGAAGAATGAGATTGGAGGATGAGATGAGAATGGAATGAGAAGAACACACACAAAGGGAGGGTTTCTTAACCCTAGGAGAACAAGAAGAAGGGGCCGGCCATTTTGTGGAAAGGGGGGGTTTATATAGGAGATGGGTGAAGGGTTGTGTGGGTAGAAAGAGTGCCACTTGTCCAACTCTTATGGTTAGAAACAATTCATGTTTCTTTTACAAATAATCCTTACAATCAAGTCCTAATCCATCCTAACCCTCCACCTCATTATGATGGATCAAAAATAGAATGTAATTTCCCAAAATCACATACTCCGTGATTTGTACAAACGTACGAAATCGGTACAATACGCATACGTATGTATATATCTATATACCGATAATTTTCGTTTGTAAAATCGCACAATCCGTACGAAAATAATTTAATTATGAAAATAATAATAAAATAAATTTTATTATCAAACCGGAAGATTCCAGTACCAATTTGATACAAAACAGATATATACAGACTAGTATCTGTATATATATAATACTTATTAGCAAAACCGAGTGATATCCACAAAAATATTTCATTTCGGGAAATAAAAATAAAATAATAATTTTCAGTGTGTGCCAGGGATTTTCCAGACATTTTTCTCAAAAATGTGTTTTTTTCAGGATTTTATACAAGTGCACAAAACTGATACAATACCTGTATATACTTACCAGTATATAGGTCCAGGTAACTTTTTATTAGTGAAACCAAGAAATTTCCATTAAAAATATTTTAATTTAAAAATAATAATTTGTACAATATAATATCCGTCCGGGATATTACCAGAGAGAAAATACAGTAACTTCGAGAAAATAATTCTAATTGGCACCAGTCGACTGTAAAAAGTCCTAAGTCGACCGTCCAGAACGAATTCTCAAGAAAATCTAGAGAACATAGCTGCCGGGTCGTGTCGGTCGACTGAGAAGTCATGCCAGTCGACTGTCGACCTGCAGACTGCTTACTTTTGGTTGTGCACATTTCAACCGATAAGTAGTTTTACTTTATGAAAACGATTTCTACGAAAAGCTTATTTCTTATATGATCGAATACAACTTGTAGGACATATAATAGTCCATAAAACTAAATCAAAACTACTTAAATTTATAAAAATAGAGATTTTGTTGATTTTTTTCAAATAAAACATAAATTGTGCATATGATCAAAAATAGAGTTTCTTAAAATCAATTACTCATTGAAATTGCTTCGTATTCAGATCCAAATCATATGAATACCAAAATCTCAAGAAAATCCCCAATTTGGGTTTATTTCCTCAACTCAACTAAATTTTCCAAGTTCGATTTTCATGTCATGATCTCTTGATTCATACTTTTCCTTTCAAATTTTCTCAAAACTGGATTACCATCACAACTCACAACCATAATCAATTTTATAACATCACCATATCAAGTTTCATTCAACCAATACTCAAAAGTAATAAAGGTCTCATCTTTATTAGATTTAAGCATAAAATCTACTATAGCCAATCGATCCAACATTGATCCAAAAGAGATGGACTATCCACATATAATTTTATTTACAAACAACTAGGGTTTCACAAGATCCAATTTTTCATCCATCCATCCAATTCATAATGTGCATATTTCTATTCAAACCCTAAACATGCTTTCTAGCAATTAAAATTCAATATCCAAGATCCATTAAATCATTCATAGATCAAACAACCAAATTATACCACTCACATACATAAAACAAAACAACAAAATCACTCACATGCAAAATACACAAAGCAAAACAAATAAGTCACTCACCTCAAATGAAGAAATCTTGATAAGAAGCCTTTCTTTTGCGAAATCCAAGATCCTCTTCTTAATCCTCCAAAAAATTATAAACCCTTTGTGTTGTGCAGCGAAAGACGGCTTCACTTCTTTTAAATGGGCCGGAATTTGAAGATTAGGGTTTTTAAACACATTTGCAAAATAACCCCTTGAAAATATAACTTTACATAAATAGATCCCTATACTTGGAAACTTAATAAAACCAATTAAATTGAGATTTAAAAGTAAAATAGACACTTTATTTCCAGCCGGCACTGTTTGAAAAGTCTAGAAAAATAGTTTTGCACTTCCACCCTTCAAAATAACAATTTTGCAAAAAGATCCTTTTTTTCTTAATATTTGCAAATAGATCCAATAAATATCCGAAAAATCTAGAAAAATTTCAATTAAATCCCAAATAATAAATGATGATTTTTCATGAAGAAATTTTGGCTTTTGAACTTCTCAAGAAAATATTTGCACGTGTTTTGCACGCGTAAAAAGATAGATTTCCAGAAAAATATTTATTAAATCTCCAAAAATCATTTTAATTCATTTATAAACTTTTAAAAATTATATTTAAAAATACGGGGTACTACACTTTTGGTGTGAACAAAACATACATTAGAATTTTAAGTTTAAAATAGATCAAATTTAACTTCTCCCCCTTAATCCAATATTCCCCCTAAATTCATGCATGTACAGATTAAATGAGTGTGTTGATGGTACATTTTAAGTGCGGTTTTGTTTCAAAGCATATATTTGTAAGTTTAACAAAAATAAGTAATTTTGGGAGATATAAGAATGAGAGACAGAAAAAGGACATAGGATTTTAGAAAACCATAGAGAAATCTTCTTAAATAATACCGTTGATCACGAAGCTCTTTGATATACAGTGAGAGTTCTACATGATATCATAGATTTGAGATTTCATTTATACAAAGTAGTAGGGGAGAGACATAAATTTGATTTAAAAGATTCAAAATTTCTCTCCCTTTTTGGAACACACCAAAAGGTGCAAAAAGAACAGTTGAAGGAAAACATCGGAAAAGATCAAGAATTAAAAAAAATGAAAAAAAACTGGCAGAAGAAAAACCGATCGACTGCACAGTCGACTGGTCAGAAGGAAAAACAAATTAGATCGACTGTAAAAGCAACAGAAAGGAGGTTGATCGACGGTTCAGTGAATTGGTAAAGAAACCATGTTACTGATAACAAAACAGAGGGAAGACCGGTTGACTGCATAGTCGACCGTACATACTAATAGGATGACAGTCGACCGTTCAGTCGACCGAACAAAGACTATTATGCTGAAATATCAATAATATTTAATTGTCCTTTCAAAAAGTGAAACGTTTTTCATCTAAGGGTTCAGTAAAAATATCAGCGAGTTGTAAATCAGTGGAAACATACTCAAGAATAATATATCCCTTTTGAAAATGGTCTTTAATGAAGTGATATCAAATTTCTATATGCTTAGTACGACTATGTTGATCAGAATTATTAGTCATGTGAACAGTGCTGGTATTATCACATTTAATGGGGATGTGTGTTTTATCAATAATACATGCGCACAACAAGATCCGGCGACTATATATTCGGCTTCAGCAGTGGACAATGTTACGGAATTTTGTTTCTTAGATGCCCATGAAACAAGATAATTTTCCAAGAAGTGATATGTACTGCTAGTGCTTTTTCTATCTGTTAGACTCCCAGCATAGTCGGCATCTGAAAAGCCCATAAGAGAAAAGTTTCTATTTTTCGGGTACCAAAGACTGACATTTTGTGTGCCTTTAAGATATCGAATGATACGCTTAACTGCAACCAAATGAGATTCTTTTGGACATGATTGAAAACGAGCACATAAACAAACACTAAACATTATATCAGGATGGGATGCAGTAATATAAAGTAGGCTACCAATCATACCACGATAGGTAGTAATATCAACATTTTTACCGGATTTGTCTTTGGATAGTTTAGTGGTGGTAGCCATAGGAGTTTTGAATGCATTCGTACTATCAAGACCAAACTTTTTGACAAGATCTTTTGCATATTTTGATTGATTTATAAAAATGTTGTCCTTCTGTTGTTGTATTTAAAGTCCAAGGAAGTATGTTAATTCTCCCATCATGCTCATCTCAAATTCATTCTGTATTTGCTTAGAAAATTCTTTGCAAAGATTTTCATTAGTAGACCCAAATATAATGTCATCAACATAAATCTAAACAATCAAAATGTTTTTAAAAACATGTTTAATAAAAAGTGTGGTGTTTACTTTGCCTTTTGAAAAATCTTTGTGAATGAGGAACGAACTTAGTCGCTCATACCAAGCACGAGGAGCTTGCTTCAAACCATATAGTGCTTTATCAGGACGAAACACATGGTTTGGGTGTAGTGGATTAGTGAACCCAGGTGGTTGTTCAACATAAACTTTTTCAGAAATATAACCATTTAGAAAATCACTTTTTACATCCATTTAAAAAAAGCTTAAAATCCATGTAAGATGCAAAAGCAAGTAAATTACGAATGGCTTCAAGCTGTGCAACAGGAGCAAAAGTTTCATCAAAATCGACTCCTTGTTGATTATAGCATTGAGCAACAAGACGAGCCTTATTTTGAATAATATTACCTGGTTCGTCTAATTTATTTCTAAACACACATTTTGTACCAAGAATTGTTCAACTAGGTGGTCTAGGAAGAAGTCTCCATTCTTGATTTCGTTTAAATTGATTAAGTTCTTCTTGAATGGCAATGATCCATTCATTGTCTTGTAGGGCCTCCTTAATATTTTTAGGTTCAAGTATGGATACGAATGCAGAAAAACACATAATTTTTTTTGCTTGAGTTCGAGTAGTTACCCCCTTTGAAATATCACTTCGTATAAGATCTGAGGGATGTCTAGACATAATTTTCAAAGCATGACGCTTTTCACTTGTGGGTTGCAGAGTTTGTGTAGTTTGAAGAGTGAGTGCATCTTCCATGGCATCAATTTGTTATGTGTGCATTTCTTCTATCAAGGATTTATGGAAAAGTGTTTATCTTGATGGGATGAGATGTTTTGAGATTCCTCATTCGGCCTTTGTTCAGTATGTACCTATTTCTTTTCAACACGGATACCTGTCTCATCATCATCAATAACATGTAATATCTCTCGTTGGAGAGGATTAGTTTCATCAAATATAAGATCAATAGATTCTTGAATTATGTGTCTTCTTTTATTAAATACACGATATGCTTTGCTACTAAGAGAATACCCTAAGAATACGTCTTCATCACTTTTGCGATCAAATTTTCCTAAGTAATCAAAGATATTTAAGATAAACACTTTGCATCCAAATACCCAAAAATAGCTTAGGTTCGGAATTTTGTCATATTATAGTTCAAAAGATGTTTTCTCATATTATTTTCTAATGATTACTTGGTTAATGGTATAGCATGTTGTTGTAGTGCCCCGAATTTTCAATAAATAAATTAGAAATACTTGGTACAAAATTCCAGAATCAACTTCAATTGTAATCATAAACACAGAAATAAAATACAGAAAAATTTAAACTTTTTATTACATCAACTCTTTTACAAAGCACAGCGGAATAAAAACACCATGAATTACAATTCTTATAATAACACCACACCATAGATGCAAATTTTCTCTTTACGATCAATCTTTTTGCAACATATGCAAAATCATTAAACATTCTACCACATGCTCCCAACTCCATGCTAATGGTACCCACCTGTGAAACATGTGGCTAGAGATAACCCTAACCCCCAAAACTACAGGGGCCAGCCATAACGGTGTGAGTGATATTCAAAGGAAATACAAACTTAAATATAGAAATATAAAGAACAAAATCATAAGCTAACAAATGAAACATATTAACACAGTAAATACCGATGGAACATGAAATAACAATAAATGAGACATAAATCATCAAGTGTAACTAGACTAAGTGTCAAGTGTAAGAAAACGGAAAACAAGCATACATGAAACCAAGTCAAGAAAACACAAATGCATATGCTGACTTCTAATGCATACTTATCAGATTCTATGCATCTCACAATACATAGGTCTGGTGCAAGCAGTTATCGTTCTCTATTTTATAGGATTTAATCCCTTGTTATACAACTAATCCTACTACGGTAATAGAAACAAAATCCAGAATACTCTACGAATAGGCCTACGTCCCGGTATCTACCAAATAGACTAGCACCCTCAACGCGCAAGAATCTTGTAAGTGTCGCCCTGAACATTCCATGCCGAAATTCCACAAATAGGTTCCAGCCTTCGGAATAAAACTGCCCAACTGTAAAAGACACTCAACGCATGAACCCGGGAGATGGCAATATAATTGTAGCCTTCGGAATCAAACTGCCCAACTACAACTATAGTCCTGAATCTCATCCGTCCATTATATAGGGCCCCCCTACTTATGTTTTCCAAGCTCTATCACATCTCCACTAGTGTCTGTCCATAGGTTGGTTATATTTTATTAATTAAATCACAGTCTCACAAGAGTTGGTGTACCCTGCCGGACTTAACTAAATCAACAACAAAAGCCCCACTAGCCAATATCCACAAAATCTCAACTTCTGGTATGTTAGGGTCCCACTCAACCTCTAGAGTCTCACAACTCAAAGTATCATTAATAGTCTTTCTAGGGTCCACATCATAACCCCAAGTCTCAAATTAAACCCATCTTGATTTTTGTTATACAACAATACTCTTCATTATTCACATTCCTTTAATCAACTAATATTTCCATGAGAATTCGTTTATCTGTATGGAAGCACTTTTTATCCACAAAAAAAAAATAGATTTTTACAAAATTTGAAAATTATACGATTTCGTTACTCAAAACAGTACACTCTAAAATCAATATTAAACTCTGAAAAATTCACTTAAATCCAGCACATATTAAGGAATCCACCATAAAAATCTGGGCTCAAACAAATTAGTTTAAAGGGTTGATATTCAATAAATTTTGAAAACTATCTTTCATCTAAAAAACTGAAAGTTTCATGACTTTGATCCTCAAAGCAGTACATTCAAAAATCAATATTAAATTCTGAAAAAATCAAATTAAACTCAGCAAACAGCGAGAAATCTACCATTAAAATTTTGAATCAAATAAATTAGATTAAAGGGGTCATATTCGATAAATTCTGAAACCATATTTTATTTAAAATCTGAAAATTACATGATTTCATTCCTCAAGACAGTACATTAAAAGATCAATATTAAATTGTAGAAAAAGTAAAATTAAATCCAGCCCACAACGAAAGATTCACCAAAAAAATCTAGAATCAAAATAAATTAGTTTAAAGGGTTCATATTCGATAATTTCTAAAAACTAATTTTTATTTTAAAATCTGGAATTACGATAGTACAGTGGTAGAATTTCAAACTTTACAATTTATAAGTCAGATTGAGGATCCCTCAGATGTTCTGGAAACTAGACACAGTAAGCTACAATTTCTATTTTATAAGTTTTTGGTAATTCCATCAGAAACTATGTCAAAATCTCGTTCCAAACTGAAACAGATGACAGTCCAGATCATACAATGTCCACAAAAACTCATCAAAATCTCGATCAAACCACATATATATTTGTTTAAACTCATATATAGATGCTCCCATATGTATACTATAGTCCCCCCATATATAGCACACACAAAAATTCATGCACTAAACCCACACGAAAACAGCAAACAAATCGGAAAACACCCAAAGAAATCAGCAACATGGGTTGTGGGTTTTAACAGTACCCAGTACTGTTCACCCGAGCCTCCCAACCCTAACCCGGGGTTCAACCCGCAAACCCTAACCCTATATGTTTTCTTTTTTAATTGTAATTTCGTCTATATTTCTTTCCATGTATTCTTTTATGCACAAACCACTTCAAAGTAAATTGCTCTTGATCCATACAACAATTATTCAAACCCTAATGTTTAGTTTCAATTTTTGATGATTAGAAACAATCAATAACATGAAAACATCACAAGTTTATAATCAATCAAGAATGAATTTAAGAGCATGTAATTATTTCTACATATCTTTATTAACTACAATTAAATCCATAGATCCCAAGTTAGATTTTTCATCCATCATCTATATTCAACATTCAATATTAATAAAACATGATCATCTCTCATAAAAATTGCATCTTTAGTTCATATAAACATCCATAAGTTCATCTATCATAATAATATGAGTAAAACACATTAAAAAAAACTACAAGTATCATTCACCTCCAAGAAGATTAACTTGAAGAATAATAATAGAAATAAAGAAAAGTCTTCTCCTTGCAAAAGTCCAAGATCCAAACTTTAACTCCAACAAAATAATGAGAAAGAGATGATTTGAGTGCACAAGAAGGGTGGCCCGGCTACTGACCTTATTATAGGCCGGAATTGGCCTCTAGGGTTTCACAAAGATTTACTAATTTACCCCCCAAGAAGATTATTTATTTACATATATGGATACCTTCCAATTTTTAGTTATTCAAATTAATTTAAAGTAAAATATTTCAATCCCCTCACACCTAGATCTGACAAGCCCACATGCAGCCAGAAATTTCAAGAAAATTCTGGAGTTTTTATTCCAAGTGGCAATTTTGCACAAAAATCTTTCATTTTTGAGTATTTGAAATATGTCATAAATTATTCGAAAATATCCAAAAAAAAATTATAAATAATCTTTACTAATAAATTTTAGATTTCCCAAATAGCTTTTCTGATTTTTTTCTCTCCAGGAGGAATATTTACAATAAATTCCCCAACAATCCCAAAATTGCGTAATTATATTGATTCAATTAAATCAATAAAACCAATAAAATATGGATATAATTTAATTACTTAGAGCCTTCCAAAAATGTATTATAATAAATTTCAGTTGAATTTTTACCCCTAAACGACTTTTACAAAAAGACCCCTTTCTTTCAGAAATTTACAAAAGTAGTCTTCTTTATTCAGAAAAATTCCAAAAATTCTAATATACCCAATAACAAATAATAGAATTTGGTCATTAACTCAAAATTCTAAATTCACACTTCGAAAATATTTGCACGTGTGAAAATTTCAATTTTACAAAAATTCAAAATAATTAAATAAATTGATTTTAAAATTATTTATTAATTTAAAATATTGTATTAAAAATTACGGGGCGTTACATTTCTCCTCCCGTAGAATAGTTATGTCCTCAGAACTATCCTAAGTAAGAGGAAAACAAGATACAAAACTTAAACAACGGTTTCAAAAAATCATTCTATCTTTATTTTCTAATTACATTGGGTTGATAACTAAAGAAAATAACGTATAATAGGAACAGTAAAGTAAATACGAAAACTAACAGAGCAACAAGTATAAGCAAAAAATCCATAAAGCATAAAACTAATCCTAAGAAGATATATAAAATTGTATAATATATATATATATATATAATCTATGCAATAACTTGTCGAAAGCATCTAGATAGTCAATTAATGCATACGAATTTTTTTTTTTACAACATAATTACCATAACTAACATAAATTAGTCAATAATACTTTAAAGCACACAAAGGAATCAAAAGATTCCTTAAAACTTGAATACACTATAAACACAATGCACTATGAATTTATGAATTAATGAAAATAGACAAACGTACTTAACACAAAACTTAGACAAGAATACGAATAAAAGAAAACAATAAGTTTAGTCAGTAAAACAAAATATTAAGCACCCCAAAGGTCATTGAAACATTCGGATGAAACTAGAAAATGCAAAATAGATATATGAACAGGTCAACAAAAAAAAAGATTACTGATCAAGTAACATTGTAAAAGATCATCATAGTAAGAAGATAATAAGGCTAACCACACAAAATAAAACACAAAAAGAAATGTTAAGAACATGAATAATGGAAAAAGTAAATAATAATAAAAGTAACTCAAAGAATACAAACTTAATGATAAAAAATATATGTATAGGCCTTGGAAGATAGTCAATCAAAGACACGTCGAAATACCAACAATACTATAATATAAAAAATTTAAGTAGTTGTATTAGTGAAACAAGTATAATAATAGTAAACAAAATAATAATATAATATTGAAATAATATATAATATTAATTATAAAAAAATGAATATAATACATAACTATGAATAATAAAAATCACCTTATATAAGTAGCAAACAAATATAAGATAGGTCAGGATAATGAAATAGTATGAGAATACGAAAATACTAACACATGTAAATATAAAGTACGCATATATATATATATATATATACAAAACGATAATACTAAGATAGCGAAAATAGTTAATAGTAAACCTCAATAATATAGGGTGACAAATAAAATAAAATAATGCATATAAGATAGATATGAAAATAAGTATAAATAATAAGGTAATTAAATGTGTATATAAGTGTAACTGGATTATGAATAACAAAGTCGAAGTAGCATAGGCTATGTTTTAAAATCACATAAAATGGTACGAAAAAGTACAAAAGAATAGGATAGTGATAAGTAATATATATATATATATATATATATATATATATATATATATATATATATATATGAAACTAAAAGTGGTGTTATTAGAGTAGAAATTTCTTTGTTGTAGGTTCGCCTCATTGATGCCTAGCTGTAGACTTGCCTCCTTAACATCAAGTTGCAGATTGCCTCTACGACATCAAGTTGCAGGTTGCCGTTTAGACATCCGATTGCAGTTTTTGCCTCCGGACATCCAGTTACAAGTTTGCCTCCTATTGACGTCTAGTTGTATATTTGTCTTCTCGGCATCCGGTTGCAACAAAACAATGAATGGAATGATGTAATCTTCCATATGTACTGGGATATTGGATGTTTAATTTAAGTATGATGTTACGTTTTGAAATTTTTGATACAAAAATTGAAGCAAAAGCAGGTAATTGAGTAGAAAGTCACACGATGGAATATTAAAATAGATGTATAGATTATAAACATCAAACATAAATAGTAGGAATTAGTAGTAATGAAAAAATGATTTGTAAAAGTTAGGAGAAAGACGGAATCAAATACATGCATAAGCTTAAATGTAATTGCGAATGAGAAACAACTATGTAGCATAAATAACCATATGTCCCAGAATATACAGCAAATAGCAGAAAGTATATGTCATGCCCCGCTCCCAAAAAGGAGAATACGGAATACGGATACGTGACTAAGTCCAGCGAATGATTTTCATTATCCATAAGCTGTCAGGATCTTTACAACATTTCACAGGAATAATCAGAGTAGGAAGCAAAAGAAGTCAACCACGCAAGTATAACGAATCAATATACCAACAGGAATTTACTTGAAACAAAATTTAATAAATTTCAAATAAACCAGATCTGAACAACTCAATAATTCCGGGTCACATTGCCCAATACAAAATAATCCATGTAACAAATGCAAATATTCAAAATAATCAACAGGAAATAATAATAGCAAAACTCCAGCATCTAGAATCTCAAATCACCTACTCCATTGGGCAATTGATAACCATAATCTGCAATTTAATAAATTGCAAGAAGAGAAAAAAGAAAACAAAACACCCGTCAATGCAAGTTACGGGCCGCTTGTAGTGCAAGCAACAAGTACAAGAAAAATAAACAAGAATAAAGTAACATCGGAAGTAAACATAGCATGGAATATAGGTGACAGAATGGTTAACATAAAACAGGAGCATGAACAAGTAATATGATGTGATAACAGGGTGCATGTGACATGTGACAGATAACAGGTATCATGCAAGCAGGTAAACAGGTAACAGGTGTCCGGTATCATGCAAACAGATAAGCAGATAACAGATGTCAGGTAGCATGTAACAGGTGTCATGTTATGTCAAGTCTTGTATTTATTTCGATCTAGGTAGCACTTCATGCATCCCATCCATTTACCATATGGTTGCTACATTCAAACAAGTTGCATTTAGATTTCGTAGGGGATTCTATAGGTCATGTACTCGGGTATTCACAGGATTACAAAATTTGATCGGTAACTTGATCAGTAGCATGTAATTAACTTGGTCAGTAAACTTGATCGGTAACAGAAAATTAACTTAGTCGGTAAACTTGATCGGTAACTTGGTCGGTAACTTGGTCGGTAAACTTGATCGGGAACTTGTCATATGGGAAACACGAGTCCCCTTCTGAGTATAGACTCCTATATTGCCCACTACTAGATCTTTCCCTTAATCTCGACTTAGTTATTTGTTATTATTATCAAACATGCATGTACGTACACAAAACAGGGCAAGAATAACATGTCATGAACAAGTAACAGGTTCAGATTGAAAGATTAACATGTACAGATGAAAGACAACTCATAAATGGATAGAACAACGAATATTCTAGTTCAGGACAACAAGACATTACTGCACTAAATCTGAAATTCTCGTTGCCACAAACATGCAAATCTGGATCTGTCAGAAAATATGGAAAATAGACTCTCCACCGAATCCAGCAAATATATAAAAGTCATATGGTATTTCACAAAAACAAGGCTCAAAACAGAATTGTATCCAGAAAATATATTCAGCCAGAAATCAGAAATTTGTATTCATAAACTAGAAAACGGCATAAAAACTTACTGATTAAATCTAAGAAAAATCTGGGGAATTTCCTAGTATGTTTAGTATCAGAAAATAAAGTTTCATAATTTTCCAACATAGATAGAATAGTAAAGAAAAATCAGAAAGCAGCAAGATACAGAAAGTTTGTAAATCTGGAATCTTAAACACAACAGTACGAAAATGGCAATATCTTACAAAATATAAATCAAAATCCAGATCCGTCAAAAGGTTGATAAAGTTAATATAGTAGGCTACAATTCATATTCACAAATTTTTTTATAGATAGCAAATAGATTTAGGTCGAAATTACGTATCTTTACTGAACAGTATGAAAATTCTGCACGTATAATAGTTGTTTGCAAGCATAGAATAGTGTATAAAAGTTATTAATTAAATCTACAAAAATTAGGAGTTAATCCCAATCAGTTCTAGTTGTACTCAGCAAAATATTGGATCAAAATATTACCTTTAACATCAGTAGAAAAATAGATTACTATACAGAATTCATATAAAACTGGATCTGGAATTTTAAACACATCTGTAGTAAAATAGTCATAACTCGCAACTCATAAATCGAAACTGAGATCTGTCAGAAAATCTGGAAAGAAGACAGAATTCTCTATAATTCATACTCACAAATAATTTTCATATACTGATCTTAATAGGGTCTAAAATACTGAACAAAAATAGGGTACATCAAAAACAGAAATTCTCTTTATGCATAAAATCAACTAGTTTATATAAAACACATCCAAATCATAACAAAACATGAAATAGGGTATACTAGATGTCCAAACAACATGGTATAGGGTATTTTACACGTCTACTACGAGTAATACTACATCGAACACATCATGCATACAAGATCATACAACTCATCATGGATCACGAACAACATGCATGCATACAACAAGAAGTGGTTATCCCTAAGTTATGTCATGTCATGTGTGTAATGTGACAACTACGGGCTGGTCAACACAATTGAGACAAGATATAACAGGAGTTTTACACAAGAATTGTCTCTAAAACACAACTACACTACAGGCGGCATTTAGTACTTGTATTACACAAAGAAAAGAATACAAGTTACTTGCCTTATAGTTGACGACGAAAATGAAGATGCAAAGAAAATAACGGAAACGGATTCCCGGGCACGAACATAAGTGAACGAATCACGAACCAATCACGAACACACGATCACAATCGCAATCACGAACCCAAGGCACGGATCTCGATAATCAAGAGGATGATCAAGATCAGATCAAACGGACGGCTAAGATCGCTGATGAAGATGATAATGATCAAGATCGATCGACGATCAGATGGTTCAGATCAGATGTTGATCAAGCAGATACGACGGTCGAGGAAATCGACGGCCGAGATCAAAAGATCAAGATCACGGGTGATCGACGGCCAGGAATCAATCGATCACCAAAACAGGGCACGGTGGGCTTGCTGGCTGTTCGCTGTTGCTGTCGACGAAGGAAAGAACACAGCACAGGGGGAGGTCGACCACGGGGGTGGTCGGCAGAGTGGCGGGACTCAGGCAAAGTGCACAGGCGATGACTGGGGGATTGCTGGCATCGCGACAAGAAGGTGGCTGAGCGACTGGCTGGCGTCGCTTCGGGAGGAAGCACCAGTGGAGGGTCGGTGACTGGAGCTGCGCGGCGCTGCAGTTGATGTGTAATATCCCGGTCGGTTATTATATTTGTATTATTACAATTTTTTAAATTAAAATATTTTTATGGAAATTTCTTAGTTTTACTAGTTATCTGTATATATATACTAGTAAATATATATATGTATTGTATCGGTTTTGTGCACTTATACAAAATCATGTCAAATGTATTTTTGAGAAAATGTCTGTAAAATCCAGTTAAAAATTATTATTTTATTATTATTTTATTTTTATTTTCAGAATTGAAATATTTTTGGTGGATATTACCCGGTTTTGCTAATAAACATTATCTCCCTATATATACCAGTTTGTATACATCTATATTGTATCAAAATGATACTAGAATCTTCCGAGCCGGTAATAAAATTATTTTTATTATTATTTCTAAAGTAAATATTTTTTGTAGAGATTATTCGTTTTAACGAATAAAAATTATCGGTATAGACATATATATGTACGTATATGTACTGTATCGATTTTGTACGTTTGTACGAAATTATGTAGTATGTGATTTTGGAAAAATGTCTCTTATTTTTTATCAATCATGATCAAATGAAGGGTTAGGATTGGATTAGGGTGTGATTGCAATTTAAAATTGCAAATTGATTTCAAATTGTTCTAACCATGAGAATGAGAACACTTGTCACCCAACTCATCCCCTCACCTGTAAACACCCCCCCCCCCCCCTCTTTTCCTCTTTGGCCGGCCATAATCAAAAGGGCAAGAAAACCCCTTCATTTTTCCTCCATCTTCTCATTTCATTCTTCTACTTCTTCTACTTGTTTTTAATTTAAAAAAATTTGAGAAAAATAGAAAAGAAAGATAGATCAAATCAAAAGAGGTGTTAGGGTTTCATGGGTTCTCTTTGAAGGGGAGCAAGAACAAGGAAGGAGAAAGGTAGCAAGCTAGTTCTTCCTACACTTTGGGTGGTTCTCAACTTGTGTTTTTTATTGTTATTATTATTGTTGTTTACTTATTATGTGAAGATCTTGGACTAATTTCATATGCATATGAGTAGTATATATTGAAAGGGTTTAAATGCCAAGATTGAAGTGATAGAACACAAAAATAAACCCTAAAGATTCAATCTTGTAGGTTTGATAGTTAGAATTAATCTGTTTGTTTAAAGTTGAGAATCGATGCTAGTCATCAGCCTTAAAGCATCAGTATATGTACTGACATCCCAATTTTAATAGGTACAGGATTGCAAAATTATAGGTACTGGATTGCAGAGCTGCAGGTACAGGATTCAGGAGGACTCGAGGCAAAAGAAGCAAAGTGTTGATTTATTTCAATTGTAATATATGTTGTAATTTATTAACTGTTGAGAAGCATCCAAGTGAAGTACCAAGTGTTATGTATTATTCATTGTACTTTGATGTATTTCTTATTGAAAGTTTGTAACACTTGGGCTTGTATGGCATTATTATAACACTGATGTAATGTATTGCAGTTTTATACCATTCGGATTTGTAATACATTTGTGTTGAATAAAATTTTTTAAATTTTCCTGTTTTTCTGTGTATTGTGGCTAATTGAAGAAAAAGAATCTAGCTTATGTCACGGTTTTCCAGTGTATGAAAATCGGGGTGTTACACGATGAGGGGAGGCACAACGTAGGGAGGTGCTACACTGGCTGCACTGCGTCGGCTGCAAGGGCGTCGGGGAATAGGGACGAAGAGGAAGGCATGTGAAGGGATCGGGAGAGGGGGTATGCAGGGGGCTGGCACTGGTGTAGGGCGGGACCGGGGAGCTGGGTGAGAGGACGAGATAAGAGAGAGGAGGGATGGGAGAAGATCAGGATAGGCGGCTGAAAGAGTAGGTTTTGGGGAAAAAATATACAAGAGTAAATATAAGATGGTATAGGGTTTATGTGTATACAGGGTAGGGTATGGGTAATAGGTATTAGGGTTATAGGTAACGGGTATAGGTCATTGGATATATAGGTTTCGGATTGTAGGGGTTTTAGGGTTATTGGGTATTGAATATCCAATAAGGAAAATAGGGTTTCAGGAATAATTGGGTTTATATTAAAAGTTCCAATAGAATTTATAAAATATCCAATAAAAATATGATTTATAATAAAATGTAATTTACATTACAATATAGAATTTATTTGAAAGAACTACTAATACAATTAGTACATAGAAGTGGATTTTTAAAAACCAATCAAAATTAATAATAATAATAACAATAATAATAATAATAGTAATAATAATAAGAAAAATGATAAAAATAATAATAGTAATAATAATAATAGTAATAGTAATAATAATAGAAATCAAAGTAATAATAACAATAATAAGATTTGTATTACAGTATAAAAATCATTGGAAGCTACTTACAAATAAAATTATTGATTAAAAATAGACTTTAATAGAAGATCTGACAATACATTTTGACAAAAGAATTTGAAAGCGGAAAAAAAATAATTTACAAAAATTTTAAATACAGATAATACACAGAAAATACATATTTACGAAAATAGGAGTTACAAATCCTACCCACCTTACAACAAAATTTCGTCCTCAAAATTTGCTTTGGCGGTACATAGGACAAGGCAGAAGCAACTTGGGAAAGGGTAACAAAACAGAGGATTAATGGGAAAGAAACAAATGGTGGCAATACCAGAAATAAGAAAGAAGTATATAACAATGAGGTCAAATGAAATGCATGAAAGAAAATAAACAGTATTAAAAGGGAAAAAACAACACAATATAACAAAGTAAGATAGGGAGTAGGTAGAACTGGAATCAAATAGAGAATGGATAAGGAAGAATCGAATCAAATAATTAATTGGGTGCATGATGGCAAAATGGAATGCAAGAAAGAAGTAACTGGTATCAAAAATGAAGAAGAAACAACACAAGGCTTGAAAGATAACAAAGCAAAAAGATGATGAAATAGATAGAGCTAGAATCGAAGAAAGGATGGACAAGGAAGAGTTAGACTAGCCAATGAGTCAACGAATGGGGATGAATGCAAGGGATGGATAGAAGCAAACAATGCAGGGAAGGAGAAACAACAAGGGAATCCTGATACCTGTGCGTTATGGGCCCACAACGCTTCTACTGCGTCACTCTGATCGGGATAGACACTGCTCTGCCAATAGCATCCATTAGCTCTAGCGATCTGCTTCGTGGCTCACCATATCCTTGACACGTCCAAACGGCATCTCCATAGCATGAAGTTTGAACTCCTGGCAACTTCAGATTCTGAACACTTCGTGAGATCCTAGGACTCTGCATGCACATCTCGGAGCAAAAGATGACACTTCCTTTCCCGGCGATGACCAAAACTGCTGACAAGTCGAAGTAGAACCAGCGATGCCGACTGACGGACCAAGCAGAAAATAAAAAAAGAATAGATGGCAGCAAAATTAGAAAGAGAACAAGATAGGGAAGAACAACAAGTATGATACACAATATGAATCAACAAACGAAGATGAATGCAAGGCACAGAAAGCAATGAATAACATACGAGCTGAAATAAGAAGGAATCAACGAGGCAAGCAGAGATAAGAGATTGCTTGCACCAGAATCAAGGAATATGGGTACGGAAGAATGACTTCATTCCCAAGAAGAAATCAAAAAATGAGGACGACTAAAAGAGACGGAAGAAAACAAGGAATCAAAGAATTGAATCAGGAGGGACCAAAATGAATGGAATAAAACTAGGATTCAGATCAATGTTGATTATAATTCATTCATGTATGCATGGTCTTTGTACTGTTGAGCCAATCCCAGATCGAGCCAAGCTTATATAATATATCAGTCAAACTAATACATTAGCCAAACCTGGGCTCTGATACCACTAAAAACCTTGTCACGTCCCGCTTTCCAAAAAGGAGAATACGGAATACAGATATGTGGCTAAGTCCAGCGAATGATTTTCATCCATAAGCTGTCAGGATCTTTATAACATTTCACAGGAATAATCAGGGTAGGAAGCAAAATAAGTCAATCACGAATGCATAACGAATCAATATACCAACAGAAATTTTATTGAAACAAAATTTAATAAATTTCAAATAAACCAGATCTGAACAAGTCAATAATTCCGGGTCACATTGCCTAATACAAAATAATCCATGTAACAGATGCAAATGTTCAAAATAAGCAACAAGAAATAATAATAGCAAAACTCCAGCATCTAGAATCTCAGATCACCTACTCCATTGGGCAGCTGATCACCATAATCTGCAATTTAATAAATTACAGGAAGAGGAAAAAGAAAACAAAATGTCCGTCAATGCAAGTTACGGAGCAACAAGTACAGGAAAGATAAACAAGAATAGAGTAACAGCGGAAGCAAACATAGCATGGAATACAGTTGACATAATGGTTAACATAAAAATAGGAGCAGGAACAAGTAATATGATGTGATAACGGGGTGCATGTGACATGTGATAGATAACAGGTATCATGCAAGCAGGTAAATAAGTAACATGTGTCAGGTATCATGCAAACAGATAAACAGATAATAGATGTCAGGTAGCATGTAACAGGTGTCATGTTATGTCAAGTCTTGTATCTATTTCTATCTACGTAGCACTTCATGCATCCCATCCATTTACCATATGGTTGCTACATTCAAACAGGTTGTGTTCAGATTTCGTAGGGGATTCTATAGGTCATGTACTCGGGTATTCATAAGATTACAAAACTTGGTCGATAACTTGATCGGCAGCATGTAATTAACTTGGTCGGCAAACTTGATCCATAACAGAAAATTAACTTGGTCGGTAAACTTGCTCGGTAACTTGGTCGATAAACTTGATTGGTAACAGAAAATTAACTTGGTCGGTAAACTTGATCGGTAACTTGGTCAGTAACTTGATTGGTAACTTGGTCGGTAAACATGATCGGTAACTTTTCATATGGAAAACACGAGTCCCCTTCTGAGTATAGACTCCTATATTGCCCACTACTAGATCTTTCCCTTAATCTCGACTTGGTTATTTGTTAATATTATCAAACAGGCATGTACGTATACAAAACTGGGCAAGAATAACATGTCATGAACAAGTAACAGATTCAAGTTGAAAGATAAACATGCACAGATGAAAGACAACTCATAAAAGGATTGAACAACGAATATTCTAGTTCAGGACAACAAGACATTACTGCACTAAATCTTGAATTTCCGTTGCCAAAAACATGCAAATCTGGATCCGTTAGAAAATATGGAAAATAGACTCTCTGCCGAATCCAGCAAATATATATAAGTCATATGGTATTTCACAAAAACAAGGCTCAAAATAGAATTGTATCCAGAAAACATGTTCAGCCAGAAATCAGAAGTTTCTATTCATAAACAGGAAAACGGCATAAAAACTTACTGATTAAATTCAAAAAAAATCTGGGGTATTCCCTAGTATGTTTAGTATCAGAAAATAAAGTTTCATAATTTTCCAATATAGATAGAATAGTCAAGAAAAATCAGAAAGCAGCAAGATACAGAAAGTTTGTAAATCTGGAATCGTAAACACAGCAGTACAAAAACGGCAATATAAATCGAAATCCAGATTCGTCAAAAGGTTGATAAAGTAAATCCAGAAGGCTACAATTCATATTCACAAAGTTTTTATAGACATCAAATAGATTCAGGTCGAAATTACATATCTTTACTGAACAGCATGAAAATTCTGCACGTATAATAGTTGTTTGCAAGCATAGAATAGTGTGTAAAAGTTATCAATTAAATCCACCAAAATTAGGGGTTAATTCCAATCATGTCTAGTTGTACTCAGCAAAATATTAGGTCAAAATATTACCTTTAACATCAGTAGAAAAATAGATTACTATACAGAATTCATATAAAACTGGATCTAGAATTTTAACACATCTGTAGTAAAATAGTCATAACTCACAACTCATAAATCGAAACTGATATCTGTCAGAAAATTTGGAAAGTAGACAGAATTCTATATAATTCATATTCACAAATAATTTTCATATACTGACCTTAACAGGGTCTAAAATACTGAACAAAAATGAGGTACATCAAAAACAGAAATTCTCTTTATGCATAAAATCAATTAGTTTATATAAAACACATCCAAATCATAACAAAACATGATATAGGGTATACTAGATGTCCAAATAACATAGTATAGGGTCTTTTACAAATCTACTACAAGTTTTACTACATCAAACACATCATGCATACAAGATCATACAGCTCATCATGGATCACGAACAACATGCATGTATACAACAAGAAGTGGTTATCCCTAAGTTATTTTATGTCATGTGTGTAATGTGACAACTATGGACGGGTCAACATAATAGAGACAAGATATAACAGGGGTTTTGCACAAGAATTGTCTCTAGAACACAACTACACTACATGCGGTATTTAGTACTTGTTTTACAAAAAGAAAAGAATACAGGTTACTTTCCTTATAGTTGACGATGAAAATGACGATGCAAAGAGAATAACGGGAACGGATTCCCTGGCACGAACACAAGCGAACGAATCATGAACCAATCATGAACACACGATCACAATCGCAATCACAAACCCAAGGCACGAATCTCGATGATCAAGAGGATGATCAAGATAAGATCAAACGGATGGCTAAGATCACTGATGAAGATGATGATGATCACGATCGATCAACGATCGGATGGTTCAGATCAGATGATGATCAAGAAGATACGACGGTTGAGATCAAGGGATCAAGAAATTAACGGGCGAGATCAAGAGATCAAGATCACGGGTGATCGACGGCCATGAATTAGTCGATCACCAAAATAGGGCACAGTGGGCTTGCTGGCTGCTCACTGTTGTTGTCGATGGTGGAAAGAACATAGCACAGGGGGAGGTCGACCAGGGGGGTCGGCAGAGTGACAGGACTCAGGCGAAGTGCACAGGCGGTGACTGGGGGACTACTGGCTTTGCGACAGGAAGGTGGCTGAGCGACTGGCTGGCGTCGCTCGGGAGGAAGCACCAGTGGAGGGACGGCGACTGGAGCTGCGCGGCGATGCAGTCGACGAGGGGAGGCACAACGCAGGGAGGTGCTACACTGGCTGCACTGCGTCGGCTGCAAGGGCGTCGGGGAACAGGGATGAAGAGGAGGGCAAGGCAAAGGGATTGGGGAGGGGATATGCAGAGGGCTGGCACTGGTGTGGGGCGGCATTGGGGAGCTGGGTGAGAGGACGGGATGAGAGAGAGGGGGGATGGGAGAAGATCGGGATAGGCGGCTGAAGGAGTAGGGTTTTGGGGAAAAAAATATATAGAAGTATATATAAGATGGTTGGGTATAGGGTTTGTGTGTATACAGGGTAGGGCATGGGTAACGGATATTAGGTTTATAGGTAATGGGTATAGGGCATTGGATATATGGGTTTCGGGTTGTAGGGTTTTAGGGTTATTGGGTATTGGATATCCAATAAGGAAAATAGGGTTTTAGGAATAATTTGATTTATATTAAAAGTTCCAATAGAATTTAAAAATAGCCAATAAAAATATGATTTATAATAAAATGTAATTTGCATTACAATATAGAATTTATTTGAAATAACTACAAATACAATTAGTACATAGAAGTTGATTTTTAATAACCAGTCAAAATTAATAATAATAATAATAACAATAATAATAATAACAGTAATAATAATAAGAAGAAAAATGATAAAAATAATAATAGTAATAATAATAACAGTAATAGTAATAATAATAGAAATCAAAGTAATAATAACAATAATATGATTTGTATTACAGTATAAAAATCATTGGAAGCTACTTACAAATAAAATTATTTATTAAAAATAAATTTTAATAGAAGTTCCAATATTACATTTTGACAAAAGAATTTGAAAGCGGAAAAAAATAATTTACAAAAAATTTAAATACAGAAAATACGTATTTACGAAAACAAGGGTTACAGTATATGTAGTAAAAAATAACAAGGAGGGTAAAAATCATATCATTAAGGTAGCAAGCGACTATAGTATATTGCAGCAGTAAAAGTATAAAAATATTAAAATAAGGTAATACAATAAGTAGCTATAAACGGTGAAAAGTAAATATAACAAAGGTAGTAAACAATAAGTAATAATAAATGTATCGAATATACCGTGAAAAAACAAAATTAATAATAAAATAAAAATTTCAATGTGCAGGGGTATATCATATCTGTATGAGTAGAAGTATTACAATCAAGTTAAATACACCGAAAAAGAAGACAATACAAAATAATGGTAAATATAGCATCGAAAAATCAAAGTATATATAAATGAATGTGAATTAAAATATAATAGGAATAATAATAAAAGAAATTAATAATTCAATAAGTAGGAATTGAAACTAATATAATGTGTAACAGTAATAGCAAAATAAATGAGTAAACATAAAGTACATAAAAACATGAAGGACAGAATTTTAAGAAAGAAAATAAAAATATAAAATATTTAAGAGAAGGGAAAAGGTAGTCTATGTACAAAAAGTAATAATCGAAAGAAAACAAAATATGAGTAAATGTTGTTAGTTATAATGTAATTATTGTAGTATCCGAAAATCAAACATTACTTCATTCAAAACTATAATCTGCAAACACCAACAGAAATAAAAAGCTATATTCGCCACATTCCAAACTTCAATAAGAAAACTTGTTTCCATAAAACCCAAAACTTAGTGAAACAAATAGGCTAGAACTAGCAAAACATACTTGACAATTATAATTAGATTTATACCAAAAAAAATAGATAAGTCAATAACTAATAAAATTATCTCAATTTAACGTCAATAATAATAATAATAATTAAAAGGTAATTCTAACGGCAAGAGAAAACAAATCATTCATCTTCTATTCATGCGAAAACATTCAACCAACTTACAATAAAGAAATTTTTAGTCAAATCTCGACATACAAATAATTAAAATTCATTAGAAGTATTCCTAATCAAAACATCAACTCACATATATAATGTACACCCTAGGTACTCACACTTCTAATGTCATCCCTAGGTACTCACACTTCTAATGTCCACCATAATTATATTTTCCTATACCATGTTTAGTATTATTAATTGAAGTTATACTCTAATACCAACTTTGTACCGCCTAGAATTTCCAATAAATAAAATTAGAAATACTTAGCACAAATTCTAGAATCAACTTCAATTGTAATCATAAACACAGAAACCAAATACAGGGAAATTTAAAACTTTTTATTACATCAACTCTTTTACAAAGCACAGCGGAATTTAAACACCTTGAATTACAATTCTTTTTACAACACATCACCATAAATGCAAATTTTCTCTTTACGATAAATCTTTTTACAACATATACAAAATCATTAAACATTCTACCACATGCTCCCAACTCCGTACTAATGGTACCCACCTGTGAAACATGAGTCTGGAGATAACCCTAACCCCCAAAACTATAAGGGTCAGCAATAACGGTGTGAGTGATATTCAAAGGAAATACAAACTTAAATAGAAACATAAAGAATAAAATCATAAGCTAACAAATGAAAGATATTAACACAGTAAATACCAATGGAACATGAAATAACAATAAATGAGACATAAATCATCAAGTGTAACTAGACTAAGTGTCAAGTGTAAGAAAACGAAAAACAAGCATACATGAAACCAAGTCAAGAAAACACAAATGCATATGCTGACTTCTAATGCATACTTATCGGATTCTATGCATCCCACAATACATAGGTCTGGTGCAAGCAGTTATCGTTCTCTATTTTATAGGATTCAATCCCTTGTTATACAACTAATCCTACTACGGTAATAGAAACAAGATCTAGAATACTCTGCGAATAGGCCTACGTCCCGGTATCTACCAAATAGACTAGCACCCTCAATGCGCAAGAATCTTGTAAGCGTCGCCCTGAACATTCCATGCCGAAATTCCACGAATAAGTCCCAGCCTTCGGAATAAAACCGCCCAACTATAAAAGACCATCAACGTGCAAACCTGGGAGATGGCAATGATAACTGTAGCCTTCAGAATCAAACCGCCCAAATACAACTATAATCCCGAATCTCATCCGTCCACTATACAGGGCCCCCCTACTTACGTTTTCCAAGCTCTATCACATCTTCACTAGTGCATGTCCTTAGGTTGGTTATATTTTATTAATTAAATTATAGTCTCCCTAGAGTTGGTGTACCCTGTCAGACTTAACTAAATCAACAACAAAGCCCCACTGGCCAAATATTGACAAAATCTTAACTGCCGGTATGTTAGGGTCCCAATCATCCTCTAGAGGCTCACAACTCAAATTATCATTAATAGTCTTTCTAGGGTCCACATCATAACCCCAAGTCTCAAATTAAACCCATATTGATTTTTGTTATACAATAATACTCTTCATTATTCACATTCATTTTAATCAACCAATATTGCCACGAGAAATCATTTACCTGTATGGAAGCACTTTTTATCCATAAAAAAATTTGATTTTTACAAAATCTGAAAACTATACGATTTTGTTACTCAAAATAGCACACTCTAAAATCAATATTAAATTCTAAAAAAATTCAATTAAATCCAGCACATATTAAGGAATCCACCATAAAAATCTGGGCTCAAACAAATTAGCTTAAAGGGTTGATATTCAATAAATTCTGAAAACTATCTTTCATCAAAAAATCTGAAAGTTTCATGACTTTGATCCTCAAAGTAGTACATTCAAAAATCAATATTAAATTCTAGAAAAATAAAATTAAATTTAGCACACAGTTAGAAATCTACCATAAAAATCTGGAATCAAATAAATTAGATTAAAGGGGTCATATTTGATAAATTATAATACCATATTTTATCTAAAATCTGAAAATTACATGATTTCATTCCTCAAGACAGTACATCAAAAGATCAATATTAAATTGTGGAAAAAATCAAATTAAATCCAGCACACAACGAGGAATTCACCAAAAAAAATTGGAATCAAATAAATTAGTTTAAAGGGTACATATTCAATAAATTCTAAAAACTAACCATTATTTTAAAATATGTAATTACGACAATACAGTGGTAGAAATTTCATATCTTACAATCTCTAAGTCGGATTGAGGATCCATCAGATGTTCTGAAAACTAGACACAGTAAGCTACAATTTCTATTTTATAAGTTTTGGTAATTCCATCAGAAACTAGGTCGAAATCTCGTCCAAACTGAAACAGATGATAGTCCAGGTCATACAATGTCCACAAAAATTCATCAAACCACATATATATATTTGTTTAAACTCATATATAGATGCTCCCATATGTATATTAGAGTCCCCCCATATACAGCACACAAATTCATGCACTAAACCCACATTAAAATAGCAAACAAATCGGAAAACACCCAAAGAAATCAGCAACATGCGGGTTTGAACAGTACCCAGTACTGTTCACCCAAGCCTCCCAACCCTAACCCAGGGTTCAACCCTCTAACCCTAACCCCATATGTTTTGTATGTTGATTGTAATTTTGTCGATATTTCTTTCCATATATTCTTTTATGCACAAACCACTTTAAAGTAAATTGCTCTAGATCCATACAACAATTATTCAAACCTAATATTTAGTTTCAATTTTTGATGATTAAAAACAATCAATAACATGAAAAGATCGCAACTTTATAATCAATCAAGCATGAATGTAAGAGCATGGAGCAAGTTCTAATTATTTCTACATATCTTTATTAACTACAATTAAATTCATAGATCCCAAGTTAGATTTTTCATCCATCATCAATATTCAATATTCAAAATTAATAAAGCATGATCATCTCTCATAAAATTTGTATCTTTAGTTCATAAACATCCATAAGTTCATCGATCATGATAATATGAGTAAAATACATTAAAAAAACTAAAAGTATCACTCACCTCAAAGAAGATCAACTTGAAGAATAATAATAGAAATAAAGAAAAGTCTTCTCCTTGCAAAAGTGCAAGATCCAAGCTTTAACTCCAAGAAAATAATGAGAAAGAGATGATTTGAGTGCACAAAAAGAGTGGCCGGCTGCTGACCTTATTATAGGCCAGAATTGGCCTCTAGGGTTTCACAAAGGTTTACAAATTTACCCCCCAAGAAGATTATTTATTTACATATATGGATCTCTTCCAATTTTTAGTTATTCAAATTAATTTAAAGTGAAATAATTTAATCCCTTCACACCCAGATCTGACCAGCTCACATGCAGCCCGAAATTTCAAGAAAATTCTAGAGTTTTTACTCTAAGTGGCAATTTTGCACAAAAGTTCTTCATTTTTGAGTATTTGCAAATATGTTATAAATTATTCGAAAAAATCCAGAAAATTTATAAATAATCTTTACTAATAAATGTTAGATTTACCAAAAAGATTTTCCGACTTTCTCTCTAGGAGGAATATTTACAATAAAGTCCCCAACAATTTCAAAATTGCGTAATTATATATTTATTCAATTAAATCAATAAAACCAATCAAATATGGATATAATTTAATTACTTAGAGCCTTCTATAGATTATTTGGCCCAAAATGCATTTAAAAAAAAAAATTAAGTTCAATTTTTACCACTAAACGAATTTTTAAAAAAAGACCCCTTTCTTTCAAAAATTTACAAAAGTAGTCTTCTTTATTCAGAAAAATCCCAAAAATTCAAATATACCCAATAACAAATAATAGAATTTGGTCATCAACTCAAAATTCTAAATTCACACTTCGAAAATATTTACACGTGTTTTGCACATGTGAAAATGTCAATTTTATGAAAATTTAAAATAATTAAATAAATTAATTTAAAAATTATTTATTAATTCAAAATATTGTATTAAAAATTACGGGGCGTTACAGCTGTATTGACAACTTCTGCCCAAAAGGATTTCGGTAGGTCATTTTCACTAAGCATGGTGCGAGCCATTTCTTGGAGAGATCGATTTTTTCTCTCAACAACCTCATTTTGTTGGGGTGTGCGAGGACATGCGAACTCATGTTTTATTCCTTTTTCATCACAAAATGACGTAAAAAGATCATTTTGAAATTCTCCACCATGATCACTACGAATAGTGACAATGGTAAGCCTTTTCTCATTTTCTACTCTTCGACAGAATTTTTGAAAAACATAGAGGTTTCATATTTTTGTGACAAAAAAGAAACCCAAGTAAATATACTGTAATCATCTACAATTACAGAAGCATATCGTGCACGACCATTACTACGTGTTCGTGATGGTCCAAAGAGAACCATGTGCAAAAGTTCAAGAGGTCTAGAAGTTGATACCATTTTCTTAGGCTTGTGGAAACTTTAGTTTACTTACCGAACGACAAGAATCACAAGGCTTATCCTTTTCGAATTTGATTTTGGGAATTCCATGCACTAGTTCCTTATTGACAAGTTTGTTATGATTATCCATAGCTGTGTTTCTAAGCCACCGATGCCATAACCAACCATCTTCGTTTCTAGCAACAAAGCATCTCATATTTTCCTATGCTAATTCATTAGAATTTAGGACATACACATTTTTTGCATTTATTAGCAAGAATAAACATGATCTGTTATTATCTAATACAGTGTATGCATTTTTATCAAAAGTAACTGTATACCCTTTATCACATAACTGACTAACACTACGTAAGTTGTGTTTCAAATCTTTTACCATTAGTACATCATCGATGGAGCATGATGAACCAAAATGTATATTACCTTTACGATAGATTGACCAGTGCTATTATCTCCAAAGATGATGTCCTTCCCTCTTTTCCTTGATAGTGATGCAAAGTATTTAGCTTCTTTTATCATATGGTTTGAGCATCCACTATTAAGGTACCACTGATGTTTAGATTTGATGCATTGATCAACCTACATCAAAATTAATGTGTAATTTTGGGTGCCGGATATATGTCCTAATTTACAGTAATAGTAACATGTGATACGATTATGCCTTGGGTCATGCACATATGCATAATTATGTGTTGGCTTGTAACTATTTTGGTGGCTATGTATGTGTATGACAAAATTGCTTAGAATTTTGATGTTGTGTTGGCTCACCGTAACCAAGTCATCGATTATCATGCCAAGTCATCGATTATCATGATATGATCTTGAATTCTTTGTAATAAGATAACTGGGCACTTCATATTTTTCAACTAATTTTACGAGCTCAATTATTCTATTACAAAGTATTTTTCTAGTCTTCTCATCGTCTTTGGTATTCTAACGAAGAGCGTCTAGAGTAGAATCAAGTATTCTATTATGTTCGAGTGCTTCCTTACAACCTTTCACTACCTCATCAAATTGTCTTTTGCATTCATTTAGATCATCGGTAAGTTTAGCAATATAAACTGATTTCTCATGAATTTCCTTTAGGTTTTCATTATGTGTTGCCAAAGATTTTTGAATTTGTTGTTTTAAGTCTTCATTTTCTTCTATCAACGCATCATGGTCTTTCCTAAATGACTCAAAATTTTCAATATTCAAAGTGTTTTTATTTTTTCAACTTTTGATTTTTAGCAATGCAAAAGTCATGTAATTCATTAGACATTTGCTTATATTGTCTCAACTCACAGCTTAATTTTTTTACATAATCTTTTAAGCCATTACACATGTCAACTAACTCATCATAGGTGGGTTCTTCGATTACCTCTTCTTGAAGTGGTGATTGCACCTCACCATCTCCAAGAGTCATGAATCCAAAATCATTGTATTCTTGCTCTTCACCACTGGAGTCTGAATCTAGCCATGTTGTTTTTAGTACCTTCTTTCTGAATTCTGAGTTTGAGTGATGGTAATCTTTATTCCTTTCTTATGAGAATAGACATTTTGTACGGATGTGTCTGGGCTTCTTGCATTTATAACATACGTCATCTTTGTCTTTTTCTCTTCCTGCTTGAGACCTGCCATATTTTTTGTGTTTGAGATGCTTACGAAATTGTTTGGTCAACAATGCAATATCTTCATCTGATTCTTTACAGACTAACTTTGATTTTGATGGACTTGATTTTTCTGCTTTCAAGGCGATGGTCTTTTCTTCAGTTTTAGGCTCAATCCCGATATTCTGCCGGTACTTCTTTGTTTCGCTCATCTCCATCTTATATCTTTTTAATTTTCCTTGAAAAGTATAGTAGTCGACCCCTTTCTCTTCAAGCATCTTCCTCATTGTGGTAGCTTTTACGTCCCATTCAGGCATGAGACAACATGAGTTTTTCAACATTTCGGTCATCATCTAACCCCTTACCTAAGCTCTCAAGCTCATGAGTGATAATGTCAAAACGGACAAGCATCTGGTCTACATTCTATCCTAGCAACATACGAAAAACATCAAACTTATAGAAACATAGATTAACTTCTGCTTTTACCTCAGATGTGATTCCTTCATGCCGTTTTAGCATATTGTTCCAGATTTCATATGTTGTTTTTCAGTTTCTCCCACATCGCATCGGTTCTTCATTATTTAGACCAACATAGAGTGCTGTTATAGCCTTGGAGTTTGCAGTTTTTAATGCTAGTTCAGCTTTTGTGAAAGCCATCTTTCCGTCACTGACAGGAATATCTGTTGTGTTTATGCAAACGTTTCATACTTCTTCTCCAAGCATCTATAAAAAGTGTGACATACGAACTTTCCAAACATCATAGCATTTTCCACCAAAATAAGGTGATCGTGTTAGACTTGTCCTATTAGAAATAAATGGCTCCGACGAGTACAAGTTTTCGGAGGAGGGATTTCAGCCATTGGACCTTTTTCTCAAGCTTTTAACCTCTTAATGAGCACCTCGCTCTGATACCACTGTGAACCACCCTAGGGGGGATGCATATGGTGATTGTGCAGAAATTAAGAACTTGAATTAAATGCGTAAAATAAATAAAAAGAGTTAGAGAAGGCAAACGCAGTAAGCAGGCAAGATACAACGATATAACGTGGTTTGACCCCAGGTCTACGTCCACACCACCTACTTGTAGCAATTCTTCGCCACAAGCATTCCACTATACTTTAAAACCTTGTACAGTGATTCTCGGAATTCATGCCGAGAGACCTATTACTTACGCAGCGCTTTTACACGCAAGTCCCGCAAAAACTCACCGAAGTGGAAGAAAAAAAGAACTCTCAAGATCTAAAGTGATCTTGACTAAAGAAAACAATAAAAGCTCTCACACTCGAATCGTTGATTGAATGATTAGTTCAGAAGAATTATGATTGCAAGGGATGAAGAATAGTCAGTAAATTCGCCTCAATTTATAGAGCGATGAAATGTATCTTTTCAAAAAAGAAAAGATATTTCCAAAAAAGCCAAGTCTACATGTTTACGGTTGACTGCATATGTGAGCAGTCGACTGTTCATCTTTCAACTTGAAAGTCGAGCGATGACCGGTCGACTGATTCATCTTTTCAACTATGATGAGCGGTCGACTGCTGTGACGATCGATCGACATTTCGTGTGGTCGACCGCTATCGTGCAGATTCAACTTTTATTTAGTGAATCTACTTTATATTGATACAAAAAATCAATCAATCAATCAAACGACCTGTACATAGCATTTTCTCACAAAAACATAAATGAATAATTTAATTATACTTGCTTCCTTGGAGATTTGAAGCCCATGTTTCTTGTGTTGCAATCTTCCTTGATCTTTTTGATTCATGCCTTTTTTGTTTGTATTCAAATCATTTTGGATCTTTATTTTAATTTTCCTTTTTCTATATATCCTGCAAGTCTTAACTGAAAATATTAGTTTGAACATGATACGTTTTGTACACACCAAATTTAGAGTCAACAGAATCAAGACCGAAAGGGTATTATGTGTTTGCACTATCTTAAAAGCGAACTTGTGACCAAAGATTAAATGGTGAATTGGAGACCATGTACATGTTTTTGAGCTGGAATTTTTTTTTTTTTTTTTTTTGATAAAAGATGGACTAGTCCATCGTTTCATTAACGAACAATTAAGGAAACAAAGTAGTACAGAACCTGAATATTACTGAGCTGGAAATTTTAATTGAACAAGAGCTTCTAAGTTTCTCTCGCACACTATCTTAACATCATGTTTTTAGGTTGAGAATTGAACATAAGAGGGAAAGTACTACTCAAATAAATAAATAATAGTGGTTCTCAGGTGAATAAAGTTTCCCTTGCACACAATCACATAGGTCACTTATTTTATTTTATTTTATTTTTGAACAAGGCCATAACAACACATCCACGCCGCTCACACACATGCACTCAAATCCCATAATTCGGGAATTGCGCAAATGGGGGTTAAAACACTTGATCTTTTGCTCATAGAGACTTATCACTAGGCAGGCCACAAGGCCACTTCCGTCAGAGTGGGAACTTGAACAATAGTCTTACGTTGAGTTGAGATCAGTTCAATGCCAATCAAATAAGATGTCTAGGAAATAATACAAAAATAAGGAACAACATTACAAATTAAGGAAAAATTCTTTTTCCAAAATTACAAATCAGTCCGTTCTTAATTGAATTGAACTGAATCAACATGTATAAGAATGGATATAAATAAATCAATCAGCTTCAACATCACAAGGAGAGCAGGGGTATTATGAGCGAAGACATCATTTGTTGAAGAACTCATTATATGGATGTGAATCACCTGCAACACAATCTAACAGTTAGCTTAGGTACTACAAGAAAGTTGAGGTGAACAAAAATATTTACTACTAAAAAGCCAGGAAGGAAAAGTGTTTTGGCCTATAATATGAGAGTTGTGAAGGGGCAAAAGTACTTTTCCAAAACCCCTCGTGAGGTGTGATGGGAAACGGGAAAAAATCCACCCGACAACTACTTTTGGCCAAGTACAAATTCATTCAGATGTACCACACTTGAAGTTCAAACGATGTTTTTGTGCTATTTGACAGTAACACCAAACATAAACTGACAATAGAAGCTATGCCATCAAACCGAATGCTACCAAGAGACTTGTTGCCAAAACTATGACAATAAAGTTCATTGAGATAGCAATCTATTTGCGTAGTGCATCTATAATTGACATCAACTTGAAACGTATAGGAAGAGGCAAAACAAATTTCATATATAAGATACATAATTTGGAGAAAATATTTGCCGTTCACAATTGTCAATTCTTAACGTTGATCAAAAAAACAAAGAGCAACCATGGTTCACGCTGCTGATTATGACAGTGAATTTCTATTAGACCCTTGACTATTTCAACCCTGTCACGCACCCTCCAACAGTACACAACTAACAATAACAGTAGATAAATCTCAAACCAGTACATAATATGTTCCGTTTTTATGAATTATGTACTATTATTGCCGTTGACATACTGAGGAGTTTATAACAGAGTTAAAAGTCAAAGGACCTAATAGAAATTCAGTGTCAAGCTAGAGATCTGAATCATATTTACCCAAAAATATAATATCATAATTTACCGAATTAGGTTTTGGCCTTTGACTGAAAACGTATATTGATAATAGTATGTTTCATCATTATCCATTTATCCAGAATAAGTTTCAACCAATACCAAAGTCTTAATGGAGGGTTACACTAGGATGCTCGAGGCACTGAATAATTTTGTAACGCCCTGTTCTGTTAAAGCAGCTTTCACATTTGAAAGAAAATTATAAATGATAAAATTCTGCAACCTAATCATTGTCCTACTACTTTCCATCCATAGTACTGTTCTCAAGGTAAATACTAATTAGTTTAAACATAATACAGTTACCCTTTAAAGGTTAAAATTTGTCAATTGTCGATATTATATATATATTTTCCCAAAAATATAATAACAACGAGGTTTAAACTTTATCCAATCGGATGTGTGCCTAATACCCATGATTTATAATTCATCTGACACTAGTAACATACTAGTTAATTACATATAATTTAGAATATTATTAATATGCAAAAGATATGAAAAGGATATGACATCATTACCGTGTTCATGATCTAAAAAATTTGCCAACATTAGGGTCTTAATTGCAAAAGCCATTCTCTGCTGCATGTCCTAACTTCTCCGAAGGGAAAGAAGAATCAATCCACCCTGCCTTCTTCGCACGCTCAACATAAAACTTAAACTGCTTTTCCACATCTGGCACATCCAATACGAGATCATCCATGCAGTCTGCAATCCTCCCGAAACCCTTTGTCAATTGATTTGGTGTGATTAGACACGTGAAATAACATTCCTCCAGCAATCTCCACAACCTCTCATTCTTTTTCTCCATAACATTCACCAAAGCCCTCTTCACAACCTCATGGTGGAAGAAGGGCATTCCCAGCTCCTTTATACATCGACAAGCCTCTCTCATATCCCCACCCAAGTCATACTCCTCAATCAATTTAATAATCTTGTCCTTAACATCCTCAATATCCCATCCAGTCTTGCTACTCCCACCACCACCCCAGCACCTCAAAATCCGTTCCCCAGAGAGGCGTGCTTTAAGCAAAGAACGAGCAATATTGAGAACCTTGGTGCCAATTGAATCAGGACCCTCACACTGATTCTCAATTTCTTCTAAGTGAAATGGTGCCAGTACCTCATCTACTATAGCCCTAGCCAAGAACATAGCTAAATCCTCTACTGCAGCAGGAATATCCAACGCAGTGTCCTCTGCAGACTCAATCAATAAGAGAAAGCCTGTCACTACATGTTCTGCAGGGAAACAAAGTGACGTTAGCAAAACAGAAGCCATTTCCTTCTCCCGATTATTCCGATCCATTGCTAAGGTTATCAACTTTTTGATAAAAATAGCATCTAATGAGGCAGACGACAGATTTTTTTCTGACTCTAGGCTGCTAATCACTTCGAGTACATCACCTGTTAAAAAGTACTCTTTGATGATAGATGTAGCCCTACTTTTAAAAAGGGCAGCTGCCTTATCCTCCACTCTGTTCCCTGGTTGGAGATGAAGTGACTTCAGAGAGGAAGCACTGAGCCATCCTTCAGATGCTGCCTTTGAAATCAAGGCCTGCAGGAGATTCCTTGCACTTGGGATATCAAGAGATAAGTCGTCAATCATTTCAATAAGTCGATTGAATCCTTTCGATATCTGGCTGGCATTGATCACCCCTTCATCAGAAGCAACCTTAAGTAAATCCAAGATACATCCCTCAGCTGCTCGTTTCTCCATAGCTACAATCAGTGCTCGTTTCACTATGTCATGGTGAAAGAAAGGAAGTTTGAGATCCTTGATACACCTACAAGCCTCTGTTTTGTCTCCACTTGCAATATACTCAATAAGGTGATTGTTAATCTTAGCTTTCACATCCTCAACACTGGTGCTCTTGCCTTCACCCCATTTTCTGAGTATTATCTCAGCATGAAGAGGAGCTGATAAGTAGCCTTTTTCTGCTCGCTTTATCACCTGAATCCCTATAGAGTCTTCGGTTAACGCAGCCATTTGTTTTGGGAGAAAAGCTGGGGGAAGTATTTCATCAACAATTGCACGAGAGACAAAGAGAGCAAGTACATCTACTGTATCGGGTATATCTACAGATAAATCATCTGAAGATTCAACTAGTTTGGAGAAGCCTTTGGAGACTTGAGGGGGGCTTATCACATACGCGTAGAGAGTTGATAAAAGAACTGCTGCCATTTCTTTCTCCTTATTGTGCCTATCCATAGCTAACGAAACCAGTTTTTTCACAAAATAGTAGTGATAAGCTGGGCAACCCAGATCCTTCAGCTCATTTGCCGTCGACATGATGTCATCGGTTGTGAAGTATTCTTCCACTATTACTGTAGCCTTCTTTCTGAAATTTTCAAATTCAACTGATGTTTTACTAGGGCTTAGTTGGTACCTTTCCTGCAATGTATTTTCATAAACATTAGAATAAGTGAAAAAGTGTACACGTGAGTAAAGTTAAAATAAATAAATATATCCATATATTAAACTAAGTTGGTTCCAGATTTTCAATTTCATCTACTATCGCGCTTAAGCTTAGGGAAAAAGGGATGAAAAAGGAAAGATTAAATACACATATTATCTAGAGTATAAATGAAGATGTGGAATGATAAATTTCAGTTTATCCAGAAATAATGCCAATGCAAAATTTTTTTTTTGGGGGGGGGGGGGGGGGGGGGGGGGTAAAGTCATGAAACCCCCCAACTTTTGGCCCCAAGTTAACCCCGCCGTCAACTTTCCAATTTCAAGGTTAAAAATCCCTAATATGAAATTATGAAAATACCCTTTCTTCCAAATACCCAAAATTGGCTCCAAAATTTAAAACTACAGTAAAATACAAATTCACCCAATCATTTGGATTGAAGAGGTGTCCCAAAAGAAAAAGCACACATCTTTTTAACTATTACTAAGAATAAAAAAAAAGGTTTTCCGCGATGAAAAGATGAATAATGAAACCTTATTTGGTAAAAAAAATATATATATATGAAGAAAGAAAGCTATATGTAGATACAAGACGAAAAAATTGCAAGTGCCCTAATGGCCTAGTGCTAAGCCTCTTCGCTAGTGAGCAAGAGGTGGGAGTTCGAACCCCTCCTCGCACAATTCCCCAATTATGGGATGATTGGGATGAGAGTGTGTGTGCGTGGGGTGGGTGTTGTGGCTGCAGGCCTTATTACAAAATAAATAAAAAATCATATTTAAAAAGGAAAAAAATTGAGCATATCATAGTTTAAAAAAATAGAAAGCTGGGGCTTATATTAGAAATTGTGATATAAAGAGGATATGGAATCATAAAGTTATAATCAAAATATGAAAAGTTAAAGGTGAAAATGAACTTCAAGGATTCAAAGAAAATGCAATTAAGGGTATTTAACCACTTTCTGAAGCACCATAATAAAAATTATTTTCTTAAGCACCAAAGAGGAAAATTTTGTGCAAAGACAAGGAATCCATGAAAGGTCACTATCAAAAATTAGAATGCCCTTAAAATTGTCAAAAATAAAAAAAAAATAGTTCTCAAACAATAATTGAAGTCCCCACTAAAAGTCAGATTATTAGCAGAAGGGTAGAAGATTCGTAACTCTGCTTCAATTAAATAGTTCTCAAGTGCAGCCAGGCGCACGTAGCGCAATAGCAATGCACTTCGCACTCCTGGGTGACTAAGGATCATAAGGCGGATTGTTCCGCATGTTGGCAGATAGGCCCAAATTTCAAAAGGGGAAGGAGGGGGTTGCCCAGCTCCTAACTGCTTAAATATTCAACTCGAAAATTGGAGAACAATTTAAACTGAAAGAAATTTAAAAAGAAGGTGGTTCGCTGTAGAGTATAATTCTAGTTAAATTGGGTGGAAGTATAGATTTTAGGATAATAAAATTTGGTTATGCACATCAGGAGAGGTGCCAAAGCTCAAAGTCTCATAATGCATATAACAATGATGGTTTTAGGTAAACAAGACCTATACAAACATGATCATACTAATAATGTAAATGGGAGTCAAAACAATATGTAAAATCCATTACATTAAGAAATCAACAAAAATGATAATCGATTAAAATGAAAGCAGATAAAGATCACATTAGGAATAAAAAACAAACTTCTTCACACATAGAAGTTGGAGTTTAACACATCTCCTATCCCTACTTCCATGTGAATATGGATCTATCAAAATTTTAGGAATATTGGTTTCAGCAAATGTAGTGGAGATTTATTTACTTTTGTTAGTGAATGAATAGTTGGAGTAAATCTCCATGTCCCCAAAACCTAGCTTTGATGCGTTTAAGTGGAGGTCCTTTTATGAGTAATAAGACGAGGATTTAAAGCGGGATCAACCAATTAATTGGATACCTCAGAGCTATCATAATTTGGATCATGAGGGTCGAAATGAAAACCATCTTCCTTATCAACCATAGCTCCCCATGTCCCTTTGCCACCTGAGCCACCTGTAAAAGGAGATATGATGACTGAAATAGTCAAAACTGAACAACTTCTCACTTAATGTGCGACAGCCTTCTTTTTTGTAGCACAATAAAATAGCTACTTGTCTAGATCGTTAATGAATAATTTAATCATTTCTTTAAATGCACGGATGTATGTTTTATAGGTGTCATATAGTCTGCATGCAACTATGCATAATGCATCTGGGTCCTCCCTTTATCATGGAGGTACGAGATGACACATGGAACTAACTCGTCTCAGAAAGTTACCATGTTAGTGATCATCACAAATCTCTCACCTTCACAGATTGTGTCCCCAGGGTAACATGCGATGCATTACAACAAGGCTAACCCAACCGATATTATGATTTTTTTGCCGTACTAAGCCACTTTTTGAAAGTATTTGCATTTTTGGGCCACTTTCCAAACTATTAGCGATTGTGAGCTAGTTGTTGCAACAGCGGCCGCTATTCCTATTAGTGGCCTCTTCCTTTAGGAGATCGCTAATGGAAATTATTTTTTTTTGAATTTTTTTGTTGTCGCTATTCCTATTAGCGACCTGAGCATTTATGAAGTTGCTAATCGAATTAGCCACCGTAAATTAATGTATTGTAACACTTAGCGAAATCTAAAGAGCTTTTGCTCTCTCAAAAAAATACAAACGAATTTTTTTTAACTGTGATCGCTAGTGGGAATAGCGACCTCATTCAATTGTGGTCGCTATTATATTCCTAATAGCGACCACAAGTGGACCACTCACTATCTAGAGTAACTTTTTCTTCTTGCTATCTAGTACATTGTCAACTGCACAAGTGAGACCACTCCACTATCTATTACACTGTCAACGCCCTTCTCCTATTCTTCTTGCTCCTGCCTCAACTTGTGGTCACTATTAGGAATAGCGACCACAGTTTAAGAAGGTCGCTATTCCTAGTAGCGACCACAGTTAAAAAAATTGTTTTTTTAAAGAGCACAAACTCTCTAAATTTCGCTAAGTGTTTCAATACAGTTCATTTAAGGATGCTAATCCGATTAGCGACTTCATATATACTTTGGTTGCTAATAGGAATAGCGATGGAAAATAAAAATTTCAAATTTTTTTTAAAGGGAGACCGCTATTCCCATTAGCGACCTCATAAAGGAAGATACTGCTAATAGAAATAACGGTCGTTGTTGACGCGACAGTAACTAGCCCACAAGCGCTAAAAGTTTGGAAAGTGACCCAAAAAATGCAAATAGTTTCAAAAAGTGGCCTAGTACGGTAAAATATTCGGATATTCTTCACATTCAAAAGTATAATGTTATATTATAAAGTTGTTCAGGAGGAAAAAAGAACAAGAACATACCCTTCTTAGGGCGACCATCCTTTCTTGAGCGGGAATGTTTATCATGCTTCACTGGACTTTCCTTGTTAGGGGAGTGCTTTCCATGTGGCGTTCTAGGGGATATCGGGGATTTTGGAGACTTTGGAGACCTTGGAGAAGTTATTTCCAAAGGTGATACAGATGCTGGATCTGCACTGTCTAAGGTAGATTTAAGCAATTCTCGATGTTCTTCTGATACAAAGCCATCATTAAGCTCCATCGCGCAATTAAGTAACTACCTCTTCTGCTCACTGATTCCACCAATTCATTCACAGAAGTCTTTACAAATTTTAAAGAATGCTGACACGCCCAGAAAGAAAAGGACTTTAGAGTGATTTGGTTGGTATGGCTACATAGACTATTATCAAATGGCCCCGGAAAGTTTCAGCAAATCATCAGTGACTTGTTTGCAAGAAATCTTCTGTAAGGAAGATGTAAACAGAATAAACAACAAAATAGTGCGATGTGAATTGTAAATTTTATTGCAATGGACAATGCACGTGTGGAATTGTTAGTTGGGAATTGTTTGCAAATAAATTTATGTACAGCTATCTTTTAGGATGAGACTTTCTTATTTCATCACTACAAAAGTACAAATACACATTTGATAAGGCAATATACATTTGTATGAGTCATTTGAGATACACTTTGCTTTTGAATATTAGTTGGATTAGTAAGTCTATCTTAACTAGCTTCTACAATAGAATCAGCAGACCAAAAACATACTTACTAAAACTAGATTTGGTTATTGATTGATTATTGACAACTCATTTGTTTGTGGGTTGAGTACCCTATATCCTGTCTTCTCTCCTACTTGTCCCTTCACTACCCTTCTTCACCAAATATTTTTCCCCATCAAAAAGAACATTCTAAAGAATGTTGCATGCCAATAGTTTGCTCATGAAAATTGTGTGATCAATGGGCACCTCAAAATTTAAAATGTTTGACAGCTTCACTTCCAGTCTCTGAGAAACTTCGACTTGAGGCTACTTGAGTGCTTCACATACTAACCAATGACACAATAAATCTTAATATTACAGTAGTACAATTCCAATACAACATGTGCACCTTAATCACAGATGCAACCTCCAGATTAAAGTGAAGAAAAGTCTTTATCAGGCTGTAGCCTAGCTAATTCATCGGATACACATGCTCTTTACCTAGTTGCACAACCAAATATTTTATTGACCAATTAAAATTGTTATTAATCTGATTTTAACTGTCTCCTAGTTTAACTACTTCTCATGCTAATCTACAGATGAACCTCTCTCTCTCTCTCTCTCTCTCTCTGCGAACAAAACTTGAACTGCCGAAAATTCAAAATCCAGACAATGCTATGAAACACTGACACTGATATTTGAAATCCATATATATATGTTCATCTTTTACATCATCCAATGAGTATAAATGATAAAAGACAAGAACAAATCCCATCCAATTCACAGGCTTACAATTTTTGCATACAAATGTCAAAAGTGAAACAATTCTAACCAAATTCTAACTTTAATCTTACGAATATAAAAAATAATCAGCCCCCAATGTCAACGATTAAGAACACAAAATGCGAAGTTGAAAATTACCAAATTATGGGGCTGGAAATTCCGCAAGATCACAGAGCGCTTATTCTTCTGGATATAATTGGTCAGAGAAAGAAAATTAAAAAAATTAAAAAAATCAAATCAAATCAAATTTGCAATATAACTAAAGAGAAAATTAAAAATAAATTACAATTTGAAGATGCGTACAAGTTGAAGGAAGAGTGGTGGGTTGATCTGCAATTTCCCCAAAAACTCGGGAGTTTTCCATTACTTGTTGTCATGATCCATAATTTTTGGGGGGTGGAACCAGAAGAAGAGAGAGGAGCGAGATTCGGACTCTTTTATTTCCTTTTAAATAATAACAATAACACTTTTATTTCCTTTTAAACAATAACAATAACAATAACAATAATATATATATATATTTTTTAATTTACAGTTTCGGTTTGCTCTTCGATTTCGTGAGTTCCGATGAGATGTAGTCGGTTTCTACGGAAGAGAGAGAAATATCAGTGACGGTGGTTTTCGTTAATAACTAACAGGTAAAAGATAAAACTGGAATATCCTATGCCCATATGATTTTGTATGAAATAAATAATGGAGTATTTGGATCTCATCAATAGAATAAGGTGGTGATTAGCGGTTGACAACTATTATCCGAACCGACCAATCCAAACCAATCCAACTCGAACCGATCGGTTTTTAACTGAACCAATTAGGGGTTTGGGTTGGCCCGGTTCTTGATATTCAATAACCAACTGGGCCGGTTTGGTTGTTGGATGAGGCTTTCAAATAACCGATGAAACCGAACCGACCGTACCTCTAAGCATAAGTCCATAAAAAATATAGTTCTCCTATAATTTCTTGAATATACAAATAGTCATTTCTCATTTTATTGGAGATACAAACTTTAAAAACTTTAATACAAACCAAGCAGTTGTTCTACCTATGCTTTGATTCTCCATAATCATGTGTGTTATGTTGTTGAAAAATGCTTGATTTACAGTGTGGCCCAGCTTAATAGAATCATGAAGTTGATGTAACATTTAGTAGTTACTTTAATCAAGTCAAGCAGAAATTGTATTCTAAATCTTTTTTTATTGTACCTGAATTCAATTTGCTATGGTTATTGATATTTCTTTTATGATAATAAACTAAGATTACAGAAGTATGCAAGTGAAAAAGCAATTTATCTCACCCATTTAAACGTCATCATCTCAAACAATTAGTGCAAAATTCATTAACAACTTGTGGTTTTATGAATCTTCATTTTAAATTCATTTCTGAATAACAAATAGCAGGTGGTTTCTTAAGTTTGATTGAAGTCGATCTTTTAAATTTTAACAAAATTATGAATGATGTTAAAGGTGAAAAGTAGCACGCCAAACCGACCATCCAATCCAATCCAAACCGAGCTTAATCGGCTTGGATGGAAACCGATCCAATTAAGGTTCGGATTGGTTGTGGATGGGAAAATTAAAAAACCGATCTTCTTTGGATCGGTGGTGGATAGTCCATATTAGGTCGGATACCGATCGATGCCCACCCCTAGTGGTGATGAATTGGAAAGATTATACAGAATGCACGTGTCTCAAGAAGTAGTGCACAACCTAAGTACATTTTATATAATACTTTTTCTACGTATATCATATCAGATTGGGTTCTCATGAATATTATACATATGTTGTCGAAATTGTTGCTGCTGATTTCGGGTGTGGGAGCAAACAAACGAATTTGTAAGTTCTTTGTGGAAAACAGTAAAGCGAACCTGTTGACTCCGCCTATGAGGTGACTCGTTCCTTGCCGCTGCCACGAACCTACACAAAGTTCGATACACCGGGATAGATCCCCGCGACGAACCCTCTGACGCACTTGTCAATAACTAGGAAGAGTAAGAAAGAGCATTAGATAGGCAAAGATTCATTATCTTGAAACGGTGGAGGAAGATGGGTATTTATAGTCGCCTTAGGGATCCATTTCAAGATAGGAACAAATCTCTACTTCCCGGTGTGGATGGATAAAAGTGGTTAAAACCACTTCTTAGGGATAATTACGAATCTGAATCCTTCTTTATCCTTCTGGATTGGTTTGTAACGGGTTGGTACTCGTATCCAATAGGACAGATTTATTTATGGGTTACTGGGCTTTGGGGAAGAAACTCAGTTCCCATTTCGGACCCGTTTGCAGGTGAAGTTACCATTTTTTCTCTGTGAGCTTTAAGATCTGTGCCTGATTTGAACAGTCCCGATTTAATCCTATTTTTAGCCATATCACGAGCCCCCCACTCCTAAAGACTATGTGCTACAGCCTTTGGGGAGTAGTTTTACCGTTTCAATAGCGTACGGGACTTTATCGGAGTTCTTAAAGGGAGTTCGGATCTTGTTCGAGGATTAACGATGTTTTTCTGAGCTGGAAACACGCCCAAAATCATTCTTAGGCTCTTCTGAATTTTTTGTGATTTTTCCCGATTTTTTGACTATTTTTTGAATCATTTATTTAATTTTGCGAAGCAACAATCTAGTTTCAAAAAGCACCAATTAATTATTCTAATCAACAACTATTTTTTCCAGAGCTTAAAATATTCTCCCGAATTTATAATTATTTTTTAGAATTTTTAATTAATTTTTTTGAAATTTTAAATTATTTTTCACAATTTTTAAATAATTAATTCGAATTATAATTAAAATAAAAGGATTAATCATGGAAATAATGACGTGGCGCGATCTGGGACGTCCATCGTGTTGCTGGCGCGAATTTCTGAGGGATCTGAGGGAGGATCAGTATGTTGCTGAGGTGGCTCGATCTAGGCAGTCGGATCTGGAGTGCGCATCGGGAGGCAAGCAGTTTTCCACCAATGGGGGTCGGTGGCAAGAGCGCTCGGCAATTGTTGCCGAAGTCCAGGGGTGCGACACGTGGCACTTTGACCGTTGACCGTTGACCAGTCAACACATTTTCTCGCATTTGGACGTCGGTGGGAAGAGCGCTCGGCACCAGTTGCTGAAATCCAAGAGTGTGACATGTGGCACTTTGACTGTTAACCGTTGATCGTTGACCAGTCAACACATTTTCTCGTGTTTGGACGTCGGTGGCAAGAGTGCTCGACACACGTTGCCGGAGTCCAGGAGAGATTTTTTCTCACATTTGGACGTCGGTGGTAAGAGTGCTCGGACAGGTTGCCGAAGTCCAGGGGAGATTTTTCTCGCATTTGGACGTCGGTGGCAAGAGTGCTCGGCACACGTTGCCGAAGTCCAGGAGAGATTTTTTCTCGCATTTGGATGTCGGTGGCAAGAGTGTTCGGCACAGGTTGCTGAAGTCCAGGAGAGATTTTTTCTCACATTTGGATGTCGTTGGCAAGAGTGCTCGGCACAGGTTGCCGGAGTCCAGGGGAGACTTTTTCTCACATTTGGATGGCGGTGGTAAGAGCGCTCGGCACACATTGCCGAAGTTCAGGAGAGATTTTTTCTCGTATTTGTACGTCGGTGGCAATAGTGCTCGACACACGTTGCCGAAGTCCAGGAGAGGTTTTTACTCGTATTTGGACGTCGGTGGAAAGAGTGTTCAGCACACATTGCCGAAGTCTAGGAGAGATTTTTTCTCACATTTGGACGTCGGTGGCAAGAGTGCTCGGCAAAGGTTGCCGAAGTCCATGGGAGATTTTTCTCGCATTTGGACGTCGGTGGCAAGAGCACTCGGCACACTTTGCCAAAGTCTAGGAGAGATTTTTTTCACATTTGGACGTCAGTGGCAAGAGTGCTCGGCACAGGTTGCCAAAATGCAGAAGAGATTTTTTCTTACATTTGGACGTCGGTGGAAAGAGTTCTCAGCACAGGTTGCCGAAGTCCAGGAGAGATATTTCTCGCATTTGGACGTCGGTGGCAAGAGTGCTCGGCACACGTTGTCGAAGTCAAGGAGATATTTTTTTTCGCATTTGGACGTCGGTGGCAAGAGTGCTCAGCACAGGTTGTCGAAGTCCAGGAGAGATTTTTTCTCACATTTGGACGTCAATGGCAAGAGTGTTCGACACAGGTTGCCAAAGTCCAGGAGAGATTTTTCTGGCATTTGGACGTCGGTGGCAAGAGTGCTCGACACACGTTGCCGAAGTCTATCAGAGATTTTTTCTCGCATTTGGACGTCTGTGGCAAGAGTGCTCGGCACATGGTGCCGAAGTCCATGAGAGATTTTTTCTCGCATTTGGACGTCTGTGGCAAGAGTGCTCGGCACATGGTGCCGAAGTCCATGAGAGACTTTTTCTCACATTTGGACGTCGGTGGCATGAGTGCTCGGCACGGGTAGCCGAAGTCCAGGAGAATGACATGTGACACACTGACCGTTGACCAGTCAAAGGCCTGCTGAGTTTTCTTTATTTTCTCTCGTCTTGCCGTAAACAGGCCAGGCCTTTTAGTCTCGATTAGTGTGCCCCCCTCTATAAAACTTCACCCCCCTTCTCATTTGTTCACTCTCTAGTTTTTACTCAGGCGATTATTTTTCACTGGCGGGTGCTTCTGGCGTGATTTTACCGATTTCCGGTGATTTTTCTGACCGTCGTTGTCACATCAAGGTAATCTGACACTTAGTTTATTTTTAGAGAATGCTAGCTTTCCTCCGAGGCAGGAGACTTCCCATACTCTCGCTCGTGAGCCGACCTCGAGCCAAGTTCCTTCAATCGACAAAGGCTAAGCCGTAGCAGGGTCTACTTCGGTCGTAATGGAGACTGTGGTTGAGAAGCAGCAAAGGATAGGGGAGTTCGGGAGAATGCCCGGGGTGCTGACCGGACATTAGAGGGTTTGGGATATTCCGGACGAATAGGCCGAGGGTATAATGTATGTCATGGGGCGGAGCTTCGAAGAGAATGCTGCCAGAGAGACTTCGGAGGTCGACGAGACGATTTCCATACTCAACGAGGCCGATCTGGCGTCGATTCGGGAGTGTTTTCCGATCCTTGAAGAGTTCGAACTGATGTTGCTAGGGCCCGAAGTGAGGGCCAATTCTCCGTTGCCGGTGAACATGTGATTCTAGTTTGTCGACGCCTTCATAGCCGGGGTGCGGCTGCCTCTTCATCCTTTCACCGTCGAGGTGTTGCGGTGGTTTCGAATTAGCCCAGTCCAGTACATGCCGAACGTGTAGAGGCTGATCAACGGGTTCATGCTCCACCGTCAGGTGGCGGGGCTCGAGCCGAATTTGAGGGTGATGCGGACCGTATACCGGGTTCATCAACAACATAAGTTGGAGTTCAGGTTCTACCTGGCCCCTAGGCATGGCGCCAAGCTCATCAGCTGCCCCGACTCGATAAAGCATTGGAGGGAAAAGTACTTCCTTATCCGGAGTCGAGAGCTGTGGATCATCCCGGCAACTTGGGTTGAAGAAGTCTCGAGGAGGGTGAAGGAGAGCCCGGTGCTTAGCCCTAACGAAGACGAGAAGGTTCGGATGCTTCTCTGTAGTGCCCCGAATTTCCAATATAATATCTTAGAAATACGTGGCACAATTCCCAGCATCAACTTCAATGTAATCATAAACATAGTAACCAAATACAGGAAAAATTAAAACTTTTTATTACATTAATTGTTTACAAAGCACAGCGGAATACAAAATACCTTGAATTACAAATTTCCTTCTTTACAACACTTTCTTTTACAAATTACATAAGTCATTACCTCATTTTAACTCAAGCATCCAAATCCCGAGCTATAAGAAATTACCTGTAAAATATGAGGCTAGAGATAACCCTAACCCCCAAAACTAAAGGGGTCAGCCATAACGGTGTGAGTGACATAAAAACAAACAACATAAATAAAGCATGGATTTATCAACAACAGGAAATAAACAAGAGTAAGTGAATATAGGAAAATCATGAAACACGAAAACCCAACAAGTGAAGCTAGACTAAGTGTCAAGTGTAGAAAACAGGAAAACACATGCATGAAACCAAATCAAGAAAATACAAATTCTATTTGCTGACTCTCTAATGCGTACTTGTCGGAGTCTATGCATCCCACTCTACAAAGGTCCGGTGCAAACCCTTAACGTCTCCACATTGTAGGGTTTAATCCCCCGCTATGCAACTAATCCTAACACGATGACTACTACGAGATAAAGATAAACTGTGAGTATTAGCCAATGCCCCGATAATTCCGGAGGTCAATCTTTGTCCACAGATAATTCCGGAGACTATTTCACTCACACCTGGGAGTCTTCGAGAATACCCCACACCGCAAGCGATGGACCTCATCACATGAATACCGCATGAGCGTCGCCTCGACCCCAATAATTTCGGAGATCAATCCCACACCACAGGTAATTCCGGAGACTATTTCACTCACACCTGGATAATTCCGGGGATTATCTCACACCGCAAGCCATACTGAGGTCCATAACCTATGTTCTCGTTCATCATATCACCACTAGTGTCTGTCCTTATCATTTAGGTTATTTAATTACGTTACGAATCTCCTAGAGTTGGTATACCCCACCGTACTTAACTCAACAACTGATCAACTAAAATGCCTCAACAGGCCCAAACATAAATATCTGATCAACTGCCGGTATACTAGGGTCACACACACCCTCTAGCGACTCACACCCAAATATCCAAACCAATCTTCCAACATAAATTTCTCAGTTAAACCAATTGAAAACATATGTTAAGTAGAAGATAAAGTATAGAATAGTAAGTTATAGATTAAAACATTTAGAGAGTAAACCATTTAAAGAACATTAAAATATGCATAGATATATCAGTATCAGTCGACTACAAAAACCATCGGTCGACTATCCAGAGCGAAAAAATTCAATAGCTTTAAGAAAATAATTCTAAGTATGGCAGTCGACTGTAAAAGGTCATAGGTCGACTGTCCAGAGAAAAATCCAACAGCTTTGAGAAAATAATTCTAAGTAGTATCAGTCGACTGTAAAAAGTCATCAGTTGACTGTCCTGAACGAAATTTTAAGAAAAACTAGAGAACACAGCAGCTAGGTGTCGACTGTAAAGTCACACCGGTCGACTGTCGACCTGCATACTGCAGATTTTTGGTTGTGCACATTTCAACCGATTCATAATTTTACTTTATGAAAACGATTTCTACAAAAAAACATATTTCTTATATGACCAAATACAACTTGTAGCATTTATAATAGTCCATAAAAACTAAATCAAAACTACTTGAATTTATAAAAAATAGCGATTTGTTAATTTCTTTCAATCAAACATGAATTGTGCATATAATCAAAAATAAAGTTTCTTAAAAATTAATTATTCATTGAAATAGCTTCGGGTTCAGATCCGAACCATATCAATACCAAAATCTCAAAAAGATCCCCAATTTAGTTGTATTCATCAAACTCAATCCAATTTATCTCAAATCCAATTCTCAAGACATGATCTCCTAATTCATCAGTCCTTCTCAAATCTCAATCACCATTATTAACTCATGAACCTGAACAAATCTAACATTATTATAATGAAGATGCGTCCATCCAAACTCAATGATAATAAAAACTCACATCATCCACATGCAAATCTATCCAAAGATAATTAGGGTTCATAAAAGATCAATTTTTAATTCATCAATCCATCCAATCCATCCATCCAATCCATCATGAACATATTCATACTGAAACCCTAACATGCTTTCTAGTAGATGAAATACCATATACAACACTACCCGAATAAAACGAAACGAATTATATTATTCACATACAACATGCACGAAATAAAATAAAATACAACAAGTCACTCACCTCAATGAAGAAATCCAATCGAATTAATGAAGAATAAGAAAAAAGCCCTTCTTTTGCAAAATCCAAGATCACCTCTTTGAAACTCCAAGAAATTAATAGTAAAAATATATTTTATTTTTGCAGAGGAGAGGGACGCCTGTAGTGACTATAATATAGGCTGAAATCTGGAGTTTCTAGGATTTTACAAGTTTATGGAAACATCCCTTAACAAATTTTTACTTTACATATATAAACATTTCTTTAATAAAGTAGTTAAATAAGTTAAATAAATTAAAACCAAATCAAATACTTTTACTACTGAGTTTTCCAGCAATCCAGCACAGCCCAGAAATAAAGAAAATTTGGATTTGTACTCAGGGTGGCAATTTTGCACAAAAGTCATTCTTTTTGTAATATTTGTAAATACATCATAAAATATTCTTAAAAATTCAGAAAATTCAGAAATAATATCTGATAATAAATATTAGATTTTCCAATTAAAATATCTGACTTTTTCTTTCCAGGAAAACATTTGCATAAGATCCAACATAAATTCCATATTTGCAAAAACACCATATTTGTTTAAATCTTTACCAAATCAACTCTAAATGAAGTTTAAATATATTTTATTTTCAATGATGACCATGGCAAGTCCAAAAATCAGTAAAAAATGAATTTTCATTATTTATTTGAGATCCAAACGGCTTTTTACATAAGAGCCCCTCTCTTTCGAGGTATTTATAAAAAATAGTTTCTTTATTTAGAAAAATCCCAAAATTTAGGATAGACTCAATTATAAGTAGGAGAATTTAATAAAAATTTAAAATTGGATATTTGCACCAAAATATTTGCACTTGTAAAATCGACAAATTTGTAAAATAGTCAAATTAATTTAAATAAAACTGAAAATTAAAATATCATAAATAAATAAGGAAAATCAATCATTAACCATAATATTTTAAGAATTCAAAATTCATACTTTGCACGTGTGTTGCACGTGCATAATTGCAGTTTCAAGAAAATAGTCAAAATAGTCAAATTTACAAATTTAATATTATTTACTAATGTAAAATAAATCATTTTATTTTGCGAGGTATTACATTCTCGATCGGCCGAAGTTCGATTGGAGGGACCTGACCGGGGAGGTGCTCTTTAGGGGGGGGTCTCTGCCGTATAAACCCTAGTATGCGATTTATTTTTAGCATCGCGTTCTTCTTCTTGAGTCTGGTACATAACCCTCTTCTCCCCCCCCCCCCTTCCCTTTTCTTGTTGTTGCAGAAACTATGGACTTCGACCATATGTTGGCACGGCGTGGGGTCCTGAGCAGTAAGGCCCCGAGGAAGAGGAAGAGGGTGGTCTCCAAGGTGTCCTCACCGAGGGTGAAGACAATTACCACTGCCGTGGAGCAGGCGGCGGTGCAGGCCGCCGTTGTTCAGCGGTCGCCGACCCCCGCAGCGGCGTCAGCCTAGGCAGAGGCGGGGGTCCTTCCCCTTAGCAGTGACTTTGGGTTTGGAGGCCCTGTCGTTGACGGCCGAGGCCGAGGTGTTCTTGATCGAGGAGCTGTAACCCTCGTTCCCGTTTATATGGATTTGTATTTTTCTTTTCTTGTATTCTAGTATTTAAATTTTTCCTAAAAATTTCTTCTACTCTTTTGAGCCCAAATTTTTGTATTTATTTAAATACCCGACTATTTTATTTGAACCCAGAATTTCAACCTACACTATTTATCACTTTTTGATTATTTAACTTCTGATTATTATTTTATCACTATTATTATTATTATCAGCATTATTATTATTATTATTATTGTTATTATTATTACTGTTATTATTATTTTTTTTGTTATTGTTATTATTATTTTGTTAAAGCCCCTTGTTTTGATCTATATTATATTATCTATTATGAAGCCCACCATCTAAAGCCCAATTTGCATTCATTTGATTTGCATTGCTTATTTATTCTAATTTGTGAAGCCCAAATATAAAGCCTAATTGTTTTAAGCCCAAATCCACCTCAGTACTCATATATATTTCTATAAGCTCGAACCTATGTGATTGTATACAAATCCCCTCACATTCCCCCACTCTTCACATCTCGTAACTCCATAACCCCCCACTCTCATAAAGTACCCATTATTATATTATATTTATTATTTTATATTATAATTTTATTTATAACCCCCTCCCCGTACTCTCTTTTTCTTTGTTTCTCAACCAACACAGAAAACCCCTCCTCTGTGTCCATCTTCCTCCCGCTCACTCACTTCCTCTGTTTCCAAACCCAAAACAGAGCCCCTCACTACCATTGTTCCGTTCCTCATTGGAGCGCCGCCACAACCAACGCAGTCGCCTCCTCCTTGTCCTCGACTCCGTCGTCAAGCCCAACCTCCGAACACCCCCTCGTCATCCCCAATCTTCGCAATGCCATCTTTGCTCCACCGTAAACCATCGTCTTCCTCCACCCCTCCGCTCGTCACCTCATTCTCTCTCCATTGTCGAACCCACCTTCGCCTCTTCGGTGAACCCATCTTCGCCTTCTCCTTCGCCTTTCTCCCCTATGCGCGTCCTGCCTCTCGTCACTGCACCTAGTCAGCGGCAGCCTCTGCGTGCGCTCTTGACTTCGGCAGCTAGCGAGGAGTGTACTAGCCTTGCTTGGTTGCAACAGTGATAGTGCATCGCCATTTTGTTCTCGTCCCCATCTTCCTCCCGCCATCGATCCGCCGTCGTGACCTTCAATTGCATCGCCTCGCCGTGGTTGCCGCAGCGTCGCGTCGCATCGCAGCCCGTCTCTTCCGCCCTCGCTCTCTCTCTCTCTCTCTGTGTGTGTGTGTCGATGTGAAGAAGAAGACAGGGTTATTGGTGTTTGTTATTGGTGTTTGTTATATGAAGGGGGATCCTGTTTGGTGTTTAGGATTGGATTGCTGTTTGGTGTTTGTGGAGTAGGGGATTGTTTTGGAGTTTTTTGTTTTGGAACAGGAGTGGTGTGTTGATTGTATTGGTGTTTGGTGTTCTGGATTTGGGGGATTGTGTTGGGTGTTTGCTGTTTTGGAGAAGGGTTGGTTTGTTGTTGGTGTTTGGTGTTTGTGTGAAGGGGGATCTGATCCGGCGTGTTGTATTTGTGTGCTTGATTGTTGTTTGCTGTTCGGGTGAAGAAGGGGTTGTTTTGCTGTGTTGGCTTTTGTTGTGTTGCTGTCTCTTTGTGCACGTATCTTGCACATAAGTCGCTGCCCGGGATTCTGATCCCGTATTTCTTGTATTCGGTATCATCCTCGTCGGTTAACAGGCAAGTACCCCCTTATACAACTCGTTTGTTCTCGTACAAACTTTCTTTACAAAATACTGCAAGTATATTCTTTGACTCTAATTTGTATTCATCGGTCGAATTGAAATCTGTTACTATACATAATCCGTCGATCCCGTATTCGTACATGATCGCGAATACTTTGTTATCATATGCATTACATGAACACGATACACACATATGTACTCTTAGGATTATACATGATTATGTGTATGCATGTTTACCCGTGATAGTAGTTAAATATGATATATGTTATTGTTGATTAAAATTAATAAAAGTAACAAGCCGGGATTTAAGGGAAAGACCATAATAGTGGACAATATAGGTAAGTGTACTCGGAAGGGGGCCTGTGTTTTCCATGATTACAAGTTATACGGAACTAAGTGCCACGTAGAACTAAATGCCACGTTAGGGGTTGATGGGGGCCACCTCTAGAATCTACGGAGTCCACCTCTAGAATCCATTGCATGATTACAAGTTTACATGTTTCATGCTATAAGTTTACACTCTACATGTTCCACGTTACAAGTTTGCACGTATCTCGAACAAGATACAATTGACATGTTTTTCCCGAGTACGTGACCTATAAAATCCACCACTAGGCCTAAACGTAACTGATTGTATGTAGCAACCATATAGTAAAAGTATGGATGCATGAAGTGCTACATTAGATAGAATTAATAAAAGACATAAGATTAACACGTGCACATGCATGGCCCAATTACATGTACATGTTCATGTTGACTTGTTTACTTGATTACTTGTTTACATGCCACTTGTTTCATGATGTCTTGTTCATGATCCTATTTACATGTTGTATTCTCCTATTACATGATTCTTGACTCTATGATCTTTTTCCTGCTTCTTGTTTTATTTTATATCTGTCCCGTTAGCTTGTACCACTTGCGGCCCGTGACTTGCATTAACGGGTATCTTCTTGTTTCTTCTTTTGTAATAATGTACTTGCAGTCCCGAATGGAGAGTTACCAGAAGGTATTGCTGATCAAGTATTTTAGTCTTGTTGATTATCGTGTTATCTTTACTTCATGTTTTATTCATGCTACTCTTTACTGTAATCCGGGCATGTTAAACTCGTAACTATGTTTTTTTTTCAAGCTGTTGGTTATGTTATGGACTATGTCATGTACTTATGTTATCCTATTATGGTTTTACATGTCTGCGTGGTTTGTTTTGCTATCTTGTTGTTGAGTTACTTGTACAGCTTATGAATGGTGTATCCGCATCATTCGCTGGGTCTCAGTTACGGACTCATATTCTCGTATTTTGGGAAGCATGGCGTGACAGGAGAACAAGAAAATCTTCGTCATGGACTGGCTAGTCCGCAAGTTCGACAGGTTTCTAGGGGACTCGTCGTCCAGTATGCAAGCTGTTCGGCACCTCGCTGCGCCGAAGGACAGAGCCGTCATGGACGTCGACGGTGTTGGTGATTACGCGCTCGAGGTCGCACGAGCGGTGGTGTCGGTAAGTATTGTGGACTTGTGGTTTTCAACTTTTATAAACTATTCTTTCCGAGTTAGTCATGGTGCTCTGCCTTCTTTTTGCAGATAACTTGCTACTTCGGTCATCTGATGGAAAAGATGACCAAACTAGAGAAAGACTTGAAGCAAGAGACCGATCGAGCTCGGGCAGAGAAGGCTCGGATTGCCAAGGAACTCGAGCAGTTGAGGGCCAAAGCCGAGGGGAAGGCTGCAAGGTTGGAGTAACTCGAAAGTGTTGTGGCGAAGCTCGAAGCTGACAACACTCTACTGCTCCAACAAAACGAGCTGGCGGCGAAGGATAAGGAGGACGCCATTGCCGTCGCGGCTAAAGAGGCCGAGGCTGAAGCCATGGAGGGGGCAAAAAGGGTACCTCACCGTCAATATGGCGAAGGCCTATTCCCGTGCAATTGCAGAGGTGAAGGATACCTATCCGGAGGTAGACTGCGCCGGATGGCACCTATTCCCCAACCCCGTCCCGGGGTTCGATGATGCCTCCGAGGATGGTGAAGAAGAGGACGAGGTGGTCGAGGTAGAGATCAACGAGGCAGAGGTAGAGGCCATGCCTCTGGCGATCGTCGCCACCACATAGGGTCGGATCCCTCAATGACCAGGGATCACGTTAAAGAGGTCTGCCCTTGACTTAGTTGTAGTTCATATATGTTTTCAACCAAGAAATGTTGCCTAATCGTGGACTGGCCACTGCTTGTACTCGTTGAATTTCAATGAAAAAATAAACAAAATTGACAAGCATTGTGGCTTCGAAAGTGTATGTTTGCTTTACTTCCGAGCTGTCCCGTAGTAGCTTCGTTTAGATGTAGTATCTTCATGTTGGTTCTTCGGACTTAAAGATTCATGCCCCCTCTTTTTTTTTGTTCCAACTTTCACAGATTAGAGAAGTGTCTCGTTTACGGTCTAACCCGGGCGTTGCCAAGTTGGGGCTCGCGCGATCTCGAGAGAGGCTTTATAAAGTCGAGTCGGAGTTATGTTATCTAAAGCTGACATTGGCCCATCGAGACACCGAGCTGAAACACCTAGAGGAGAAGGCTCGCGAAGTGCCCTCTGAAGGGGAGGAGACATGTCCCTCAATGGTCGTCAGCCAAGGCCTGAGACTTAAGTTCCTTCGTTAGTCTCTATTCGACGCTAGGGCTAAGAGAGACGGGTTGAAGAACGTAGTGCTCGAGAAGAGCTTGGAGGCGGTGCACCTTCGGAGGGCTATCTCCGAGGCTTCTCGTGGGGGCAGCTTGAGCCGAATGCCTCGCCTGAAGGTCAGAGTGACAGACGACTCGCTGAAGGAACGGGTCGTGGAGGCAGAGGCGGAGAACCTTCGTCTGCGATGGCTTTCTGAGGGAACTAATGTCAGAAGCATTTCCTGCCCCCGAGGTGAGTATGCCCAAGGAAGATCATTTCATGATTTAGCTCTTCGTTCCCCGTCTATCTTGCGAAACCCTGGGGATGCGCAAAGCGGAGTGACCGGCTTGTCTAGTGGAGCGTCTGTCGGGGCGACTGTTAGGCTCCTAGGTGCTAGTGATGCTACTTGGCTCGCCGGCTTGGAGCCTTCTATGGAAATGAGACAGCAACACAGCGCTCGCCGACCCCGAGTATCGCTTAATAGAAGCATTCCGTTCCCTAGGAGGGGCAAGGGAGAAATTTTGCAATCTTGTAGTCTCCGTTTCATGAGTCTTGCATCTTGATGTAATAATATGAGTTTTTGGTCTAACATTAGACTTGTACCTCAAATTTTGATTAAGTAATATACCCATTTCTCCGGCTTCCTGTGAGAATTTGTATTTCGTTTATGTTCGCAAGGGTATCAACAATTGTGGGAGCAATTCCGAATGGTGAGCTACTTTGTACTCGCTCATTCGCAAGTAGAAAAAGTTATATCGGACCAAGTGTTGGACTCCAAACTTGTCGTTTAGAGAGTATCAACAGTTGTAGGAGCAATTCCGAATGGTGAGCTACTTTATACTCGCTTGTTCGCAAGTAGCAAAAGTTGCATCGAACCAAGTGTTGGACTCCGAACTTGTCATTTAGAGAGTATCAACAGTTGTAGGAGCAATTCCGAATGGTGAGCTACTTTGTACTCGCTCGTTCGCAAGTAGCAAAAGTTGCATCGAACCAAGTGTTGGACTCCGAACTTGTCGTTTAGAGAGTATCAACAGTTGTGGGAGTAATTCCGAATGGTGTGGAACTTTGTACTCGCTCGTTCACAAGTAGCAAAAGTTGCATCGAACCAAGTGCTGGATTTCGAACTTGTTTTAATGAGTTTTTTTTTGTAAGCCTAAAAGTAGTACAACCAGAATCTTTGGAATAGATAATTTCCAGGGGGGTAGATCACTTTTATTGGAAAACAACTAGGCGGTTGCTTCTAAGTTGCGAGTTGTTATTACACTTGATAAAGAAAAAAGAGAAACTTTAACATGATTTAAGGAGAACGCTATTGGAGAAGTTGCTTGGAGCGGTGTTTAAACACCCTCTTGGTACTTTAACAAGTGCTCTGCGTTCCATGTCCTCGACACCCTCTTGCCCCCCCGATTTTCAAGTTGATAAGCATCCGGACGGACAAATTTGGAGATCCTATATGGTCCTTCCCAATTTGGTGCCAATTTGCCTTTCATGCTGATAAAAAGAAATAGACAGCTTCCTGAGCACCAGGTCTCCTTCTTTGAGATTGGTAGGGCAGACTCTCCTGTTGTAGGATTGCTCGATCCTACGCCGATAGATTTCTTGCCGAATGGAGGATCTTCCACGGAGCTCATCAATGAGGTCCAAGTTGCCACGAAACTTGTTCGCGTTTTGCTCTTCGTTGTAAGAAATCAAGCGGGGGGACGGTAGACCCACCTCCAAGGGGATTACGGCATCGGAGCCGTAAGTGAGGTTGAAGGGAAATTCTCCCATGGGGGTCCTCTTCGTAGTGCGATAGCTCTAGAGCACATTGGGGAGCTGCTCTATCCATAACCCTTTAGCCGACCTACTCAGTCTCTTTTTCAGGCCGAAGAGAATTTGCCGATTGGTATTCTCTGCCTGACCATTGGACTGGGGGTGGGAGATCGAGGAGAATCATTGCTGAATGCCAAGATCTGCACAGAAAGCGCGGAATGCTGCCCCCGTGAACTGAGTTCCGTTTTCCTTTATCAAAGATTTGGGGCACGCCAAATCTGCAGACAACGTTCTTCCAAAATAAGCACTGCACCCTATTCTCCGTGATCGTTGCTAGGGGTTCGGCTTCGATCCACTTAGAGAAATAGTGGATGCCATGACGAGGAACTTTAGCTAGCCTGGTGCTGGAGGGAACGGCCCGAGCAAGTCCATTCTCCACATTGCAAAGGGGGTCGAACTGGATAGAGAGGAAAGCTAAGCTTGCGGTAGGCAGCAGATTGTTGAGAATTTTTGGCAAGGGTCGCATTGTGAACGTGTTTTTCAGTGTTGCAAAGGAGAGTAGGCCAGAAATATCCATTGTTTAAGATTTTGAGAGCGTGGGACCTTGCTCCAGAGTGAGCGCCACATATCCCTTCGTGCACTTCCTTCAAAGCATACTGGGCTTTGTCCAGGAGAGACACCTCAAATAGGGTCTGCCGTCTACTTTGGTGTAGGAGCGTTTGTACAAGACTCCCTCGATGAGGGTGTACCGCTCAGCCCTGGTTCGGATCTTTCGGGCCTCTTTAGGATCTAAGGGAAGGATCCCATCTCTGAGGAACTCGAGCGGAGGCCTTATCCAATTCTCCCTGAGTTGTAAGGGCATTGTCTCCATCGGTTTGGGGCCTTCTTCCTCAATGCTGGGCTTCAGTAGAACTTTTATTAAGACAGTTTGTTCGAGCCCTTGGAGGGAGGAGGAAACTACTTTTGAGAGGGAATCCGCTTGCGCATTCTCTACTCAGGGGATCTGCTGGAGTTTTGCCTCCTCAAAAGAGGTCATCAGGTCTTCGACCTTGGCCAAGTACTTGGCCATGTGACCGTCTCACTCTTTGTATTACCCTAATACCTAGTTCACCACCTGCTACGAGTTGCTAAATATCTTGACATGCTTTGCCCCTACCTTGCGAGCCATGCGCAAGCCTGCTATAAGGGCTTCATACTCGGCCTCGTTGTTGGACGCTCTGAAGTTGATGCGGAGTGAGTACTGGAGGATGAAATCATCTGGGCCCGCCAGGATGACTCTTGCTCCACTCCCATCGGTGCATGAAGACCTATTTACGTACACCGTCCAGAAGGGGGGTTCCTTCATTGCTTTGTCGACCTCGGGAATTATACTCTCCACTATAAACTCAGCTAGGTCTTGAGCCTTAATAGCGGTTCGAGGCTGATATCTGATGTCATGTTGGCTTAGTTTGATGGACCACTTCATAAGGCGTTCGGAGGTCTCAGGCTTGTGGAGGACCTGTTTGAGCTGCTGGTCGGTAAGAACAACCACCGAGTGAGACTGGAAGTAGGCAAAGCTTTCGGGCTGCTATAACCAAGGCATATGCCATCTTCTTTAGCTTCGGATAACGAAGTTCGGTGTCCCTAAGGACTTTACTCACATAGTAGATGGGCCTCTGCGTCTTGTCTTCTTCTCTTACCAAAACAATGCTAAGGGTTGCTCCGAAGCAACGAGGTATAGGTAGAGGACCTCCCTGGGCCTTGGCTTGCTAAAGAGTGGGGGGTTGACTAAGTATGCCTTGAGCTGGTCAAAGGACTTTTGTTGTTGTTGCTCCCATTCAAAGCCTTTAACCCCCATGAGGGCCTTGAAGAACGGGAGGCATTTTTCCCCAGATTTGGAGAGGAAATGCCCTATCGCCGCAAGGCACCCAGTGAGTCTCTGCACATCTTTAACATTTAAGGGGGGAGCCATGTTGAGTATGGCCTTGATCTTTTCTGGGTTGGCCTCTATGCCCTTTTGGCTGACCATGAATCCCAAGAACTTGCCGGATGAGACTCCAAACGCACACTTGTACGGGTTCAGTCTCATATTGTACCTCCTCAATACGTCAAAAGCTTCTTGGAGATCGGAGACATGATCTGATCCGCTGATGCTCTTCACCAACATGTCGTCCACATAGACTTCCATGTTCTGCCCAATCTGTTCCTTGAAGATCTTGTTAACAAGGCATTGGTAGGTGGCACCAGCATTCTTAAGCCCGAAGGGCATGACCCGGTAGCAATATAGGCCCTGATCGGTGATGAAGGAGGTCTTCGGGATGTCGGGAGGGAACATTCTTATTTGATTATCCCCAGAGAATGCATCCATGAAGCTTAAGAGTTCATGGACCGAGGTTGCATCAATCAGGGCGTCGATGCTCGGGAGCGGGAACGGATCTTTTGGGTAGGCTTTGTTTAATCTGTGAAGTCGATGCAGATCCTCCAGCTCCTGTTGGCTTTCTTGACCATCACGACATTGGAGACCCACTCCGGATATTTGACATCCTGTATGAACCGAGCTCTAAGAAGTTTCTCAACCTCTTCCTTAATAGCTTGCTGGTGCTCGGGGGTGAACTTGCGTCGCTTCTGTTGAACGGGTCTTGCCCCCGAGACGACACTAAGGTGATGCATAAGGAGCTTCTCGAAGATCCCCGACATGTCAGTTGCAGTCAGGAGAAGAGGTCTCAATTTCCCCTTAGGCACTGGATAATGTCGGAGCGAATGGGAGGGGGAGGACTTTGCTAAACATAAATTTGTGGGTTGGATCCCCTTCTGAAAAGGCCACCTCTCTGAGCTCATCAACCAGCTCCGATATAGGTGGTCTACTCCCTTGGGGGAGTTCAAGAGCTTCTAGGGAGAGGACAGGTCCTCCCACCGAGGTCATCTAGCACTTACGGGCTGCCTCCTGGCTTCCTCTGACTTCTCCTACGCCCGCTATGGTGGGGAATTTCATCTTCATTTGGTAAGCCGAGGGTATGTCCTACAGAGCAGCTAGACCTGGTCGGCCTAGGATGACATTGTAGGCGGCTTTCACATCTACCACCATGAAGTCCATTGGCTTGGTTCGGGTGGTGGGAGTTTTGCCAGCGGTTACGTCGAGAGTTATGACAGCCTTGATCGTCACTGGCACTCCCGTGAACCCGTGCAGAGTGTAGCCGGCGGTCTTGAGCTGATCCCTGGATAGCTTGAGCTCCTGGAAGGCCTCCAGAAAGAGAATGTTGACCGAACTGTCGTTGTCTACTAGGACCCTGTGCACGTCAAAGTTGGCCATGTGGAGGTTTATCACCAATGCTTCGCAATGGGGGGTTCGGACGCCCTCTAGGTGTCTATCTGAAAAAGTGACTGGGATGCCTAGGCCCCTGGGGGGAGGACGGTTCTGCACAGAATTTACTTCACGAACGAAGGTTTTTTGGAAGGAATTGGAATCTCCCCCCATTGGACCTCCATGGATGAGATGCAGGATGGCCTCTGGCTCGGAGTCCGAGGTCTCTGCGTACCGCTCGGATCGCTTATTAGCCCCCCTGGGGGCGGAGGAGGATCGGCCATGTCCTTCCTCACGAACCTAGAGAGCTTCCCTCTCTGAATGAGGGCCTCAATCTCGTCTTTCAGGGCCCGACAGTCATCCGTGTCGTGGCCGTGGTCCCTGTAGAAGCGGCACCACTTGTCCTGGTTCCTCTTCTTTCCTAGGGTGTTCATCTTTGGAGGGGGCGAAAGAAGACCCTCTTTCCCAACCTCCATCAGGATGGCGGAGACACTCGCGTTGAGCGGAGTGAACTTCTCAAAGTGGGGAGGAGAGCGACGCTGGCCTCCGTTATCCTTTTGGAGCTTCTTAGCTCCTTCTTCTTCAGCACCCTTCCGTTTATTTCCGGAGGAGGTCCTTCAGTATCTGGGCAGGAGAGGGCTTCTTCTGCTCGGATGTATTTCTCACTCCTAAGCAGGAGTTCTAAGAAATCCCGAGGGGGCTTCTTGGCAACGGATGCTCAGAGGCTGTCGTTAGCGACATTGGATTGGAAGGCAGCGGAGGCAACGGACTGGTCCAGGGAGGCGATGGATCTGGCCTCCGTGGTGAAATGTTTGACATAGTCTCGCAGCCGCTCGCCCTTCCTTTGGTGAAGCAATAGCAGGGAGATGCTTATTTTTTCGGCTCAGCGACTGCTCATGAAGTGAGTTAGGAAGAGGCCTTCGAGCTGATTGAAGGAGAAGATGGAGGCTGGGGCTAGACGGGAGTACCATTCCCTTGCAGGCGCCTTCAGAGTGGCCGGGAAAGTCTTGCAGAGGATGGCGTCCGACGCCTGATGTATCATCATGAGAGTTTTAAAACTCTCTATGTGGTCAGCGGGGTCGGACTCCCCGCTGTATGATTCGAAATGAGGACGCTTGAAGTTATCCAAGACTGGTGCCTCCATTACAGTCCGAGAGAATGGGGGTCAGCTAGGGTGGAAATTCCTCGCCTGTTGCTCATCCTCTCTGTCCAGTCGGCCAAGGCGTCTCTCCATCTCGTGGAGACGGCGGTAGACCGAATCTTCCCTCCAATGATACCTTGCTGAGGCCCAAGATTCTTCCTCGCACGGAAGGGGACTAGAAGTGCGATGCCGATAGCTCGGGGCCGCTTGAGGGCTGGGCGTACAATGCCTACAGTCTTGGGCAGGTTGAGGACTGGGCGCCTGCTGACCGTGGTCGGGGTCAACGTTGAGGGCCCTCAAGATTGCCTCTTGGAATTGCTAGAACTTTGCCCTCGTGACGGGGACCTCCTGCTCTCGGTGGTCCCGAGGGGCGGGTCGGCCCACTGGAGAGTGAAATCTCCTCTGACGACGCTGGGGCGACTCCCTCCGCCTCCTAGGAGAGTTCGACCTTCTACGATCGGGCCTGCGGGGTGACCTGGCGCTAGGGGACCGGATCGTTGGACCCCTTTGATGTTCTTGGTGGGGTATCCCATCTTGGATCCGCCTCTCATCTAAGCGGATCCGAAGGTCTTCCCTATACTACCTGTTGATGATGATGTTCCGGAGATCCTTTGGTGTTGGGGGACTGTGCGAGGCCATGGAGTCCGGCGAGGGGTTGTGTATTGATACATGGTCGTAGTGAGGAGGTTGCAATTGCCGACTTCGGCGGGAGGGTCCTGTGGAAGCCTCTTGTGGCCCTTAAAGAGCTTGCTGGGCCTATTGTTGTTGAGGAAGAGGACGTCCAAGCTGCGGTTGTTGAACCGGTTGATGGAGAGGTTGTCCAGGCTACTGGATTTGTTGTGTGGGTTGAGGGGGAACCTCTAGTACTGGAGAAGGAGAAGGTGCGGGAGTTTCTCTACGGTTAGAGACCGTGATCTTCCCCTTCTTAGGAGGCATGGCTCAAAACTAGTTTGGCTGATGAGAGAGGACTCGATTGCTACTTCTGTTTCCCATAGACGGTGCCAATCTGTTGCTGCTGATTTCGGGTGTAGGAGCAAACAGACAAATTTATAAGTTCTTTGAGGAAAACAGTAAAGCGAACCTGTTGACTCCGCCTATACGTTGACTCGTTCCTTGCTGCTGCCACGAACCTGCACAAAGTTCAATACACCGGGATGGATCCCAGCAACGATCCCTCCGACGCTCTTGTCAATAACCAGGAAGATTAAGAAAGAGCTTTATGTAGGCAAAGATTCATTACCTTGTAACGGTGGGGGAGAGGGGTATTTATAGTTGCCTTAGGGATCCGTTTCGAGATAGGAACAAATCTCTACTTCCCGGTGTGGATGGATAGAAGTAGTTAAAACCACCTCTTAGGGATAATTACGAATCTGAATCCCTCTTTATCCTTCTGAATTGGTTTGTAACGGGTTGGTACTTGTATCCAATAGGACATATCTGTTTATGGGTTACTGGGCTTTGGGGAAGAAACCCAGTTCCCATTTCGGACCAGTTTGTAGGTGAAGTTAACGTTTTGCCACTGTAAGCTTCAAGATCCATGCCCGATTTGAACGGTCCCGATTTAATCCTATTTTTAGCCATATCAGAAATCCTCTGCAAAATTCTCGTAAATAGAGAAAAATTGCTTACATGTTATCCTCATATTGTATATGTTACTTGTACTCTTATATTCTTTAAATTATATTGGTTTTTCTAAGCTCATGAGATGTATGAGCCTTTCTTTTTTCTTCTTGTATCTCTCAGATAGGTTTACTGAATTTTGTTTCGTTACACTTATTAATGAAATAAGATTACCAGGTTCTGTATTCTTTTTAAGAAAGGAAGGAAACAAAAGTCAAATTTGAGATGCAAGTACCCTTCAAATCTCTAGTCGACACAATTTTTTTGGGTTTAAATTTTGGCATGCTTTGATTTTCATGGTTTTAAATGTTTTTAGCTAGGGATTTTTTTAGAGAGGTGGGAGTGAATCTCTGAATTAATTATGGTTTACTGATTAGAGAAGTTAGATGGGAGACAGACAAACGAGTTGAGCATATATGATGGATATGAATGTTGGTGGTGGTTTAGACACTATGATATAACTTTGGGATGTGTCCGGTCAATCATTGACTAAATTATTTTTTTTTTTGTTGAATGACGGGGTTTGAGCTGTGTTAGAAATACGATCATTTATGGAACTTATCGTCTAACATAGAATATTTTGAAATTTTTTAGCAAGGATATATACTCTTTGTGAGCACAATATTAGAGTAGATTAGTGATGCATAGGTGTGGATTTGAGGGTGAAAGTGGGCATTGATATTTTAGCCGTGCAAGGGCAAGATATGGGAGGTTGCATGAGCTAGTTTTGGCATGCAAACACGTTTGCGAGAGTTGTGGTCCTTGTGTGGTGAGTGGAGAGACATATAATTTGTAAGAATAGGAGCATAGTGTATGATATTACACTTGCAACTTTTTTATGGACCATGCAATTGGGTTGGAAAAATCAATGGTTTCATAATGCTATTCTCCTTTTCAGTTTGCACGAATACTAAACGTTCACCTCAACCCATCCAGAAAAAGACGTTCAACTTATAAGCTTCTTTGATTAGAAAAACTTGTGTTCATGCACAACCTCTTCTTAGCTGAGACTACCATGGGATCAAATCTCAGCCAACAATGAGAAGCATTTGCCGAGTCAGATTCAAAATGTGCCTAGCTGATTCTCCCAAGATGTACGATATTACAGAGAAATAGAAGTTGATACACAATACTGAAAGTCTCAGCGAACAATGAGAAGCATTGGTTGTAACTCCCATTTTTGATTTGTGCTGAACTGTATCCCTTTCCTCTCTTTGTATTATTGTAATTACATTTTCAATGCAAATTTTCATTTCTTCTCTTGAACCTAAGTTGTGTTTCCATTTCATTATTTTTGAACTCAATTCCTAGCCCATACTCCTAATTGTTTTAAATCATAAGCTCAAACCCAGCCCAACAATATCATTATCCTTATTTATTAATGTAAGCCCAACTATTAAACCCAAACCTGCATTGATGTATCCAAACCTATTGATTCTGAATCATATTATTTCATGGCCTAATTGTCTATTATTTGATTGTCTACCCTGTTGGATCCGGATTCTAACCCTATCTATCTTATTTAGACCCAAAACCCAATCAATCCGCCCGATTGAATCCTAAACCCGCTATCCAATACCCTCTTCTTTTACCCAATCTCCCTCAAATCTTTACTCACGTTCTCCAAATCTATCTAACAAGCAGATCTTTCTCCCCCTTGATTCCTCAAAATCCTAACTTGCCAAAATCACATTATAATCACAACCAAATTTGTTACATTCCTCTCGACAGTCTTTATCCCCTAAACAAACCCTAATCTCTCTCCCTCTCTATCTCTCCAATTCATTTCTCTCTCTCTCTCTCTCTCTCTCTCTCCCCCTGTTCCCCGACTGCCCATCGTCCGACCACCGCGCCGTCCTCTGACAACCGCGATCACCCCTGCGACCCCCCCGACGTCGCGCCGCTTTGTGCGCCCACGCCAGCACCCCCCTTCTCGGCCTTCATTCAACCCCGCAAGCCACCCCGATGCCACCTTCCATCCTGTCGATCCCGCCATCGCGCTGCCGTCCTCCCCTCACGACTGCCATCGTCGCCATGCTGCAGCCTACCGCCGTCAGAACCATTGCCGTTGACTCTCAATCCGCAAGCCCGCTCGTATTCGTGCGCCGTCGTATTCGTGATCGTGTGCCGGGATCCATTTCCGTTATTCTATTTCTCGTCGAATTCGTCATCTACATCAAGGCAAGTAACTTGTATAATATTTTTATTTGTATACAAGTACAAATTACCGCATGTAGTCTCGCTCTCGTTTTTGTGTTCGTCCTCATGATGATCCCTTGTTAAATCTTGACTCCATTCGTTTGATCCATTCGTAGTCATGATCCATCATAATAAGTTGTCACCACTACATGAAAATAATTAGATTTAGATAGTTTTCTTTAAGTATATGTATACTTGCCCGTGATCTATTGTATGATGTAGATTTGTTGCATGATTGGTGTGCTAGATATGTTATGTCGTTGTAGACTTCTAAATACCCATGCCATGTTGATATGAACATCTAATATATTATGTTTTGCATTATATTCTAATTTGGATCTATTGCATATGAGTTTTTCGATTAAATGCATGAAAAGAGATTTCATTTTGCTATTTTCCTGATTTGGTTCAACGTTTTAGACCCTGTTAAGGTCAGTAAAATAAATTATTTTGTGAATATGATTCATAGGTCTCGATGTCTATTTTTTATAACTTTCGATGGATATCAATTTCGATTTTTGATGTGTGAGTTATCACTGTTTTACTGCAGCTGTGTCGTAATTTTCAGATTCTGAACTATGAGATTGCTGCATGTTATATTATTTTAAAACTGATGTTAAAAGTGAAATTTAGACTTAATATTTTTCTGGGTATTATTAGACATTACTGGGATCAACCCATAATTTTTGTAGAATTGTTTAATGACTCTTATAATTTATTTCATGCTTGTGAAACAAATCAATATAATTCCAAACTACATGTTGTTCAGTAAAGAACTCTGTTTCCAACCTGATTCCAATCACTGTTGATTAAAACTTTGTGAATATGAAATATAGGCTTGTATGTCTATTTTACAATCCTTTTGACGGATTTGGATTTCGAGTTGTATTTAGGAACTATCACTGTTTTAGTACTGCTCTGTCTAAAATTTCAGATTCATAAGTTGTTGTATCATTGTGTTTTCCAGATTTATTCGACTATGCTATCTGTAACAAAATTTAATGAAATTTTATATGCTGAGACTAGATATGCTAGGAAACCCTCCAGATTTTTCCTAAATTTAATTATGTTGTTTTATACCCTTTTCATGCTTGTAAATAAAACTTTGTATTTCTGGCTGAACTTGAATTTTGTGTAAAATGCTGTTTTGAACCCTGTTGCTGTACTTGTTATGTGACTTGTGTATATGCGCTGGGTTCGGCTGAGAGTCTAGTTTCTATATTTTCTAACGGACCCAGGTTTGCATTCTTGTGGCAACGGAAATCTCAGATTTTGTGCAGCTATGTCTTGCTATTCAGAATTGAAAGTCTCGTTGTCCTAGCCTATTATGAGTTATTTTGTCACCTGTTCATGTATTCTACTCAACTTGAACTTGTCCCTTATTTCTTGCCATATTATCTTGCCCTGTTTGTGAACGTTCATGCTTGATCTAATAATAATAACAGAAAATCAAGCCGGGTTAAGGGAAAGATCTAGTAGTGGAAAAATGTAGAAATGTGTACTCGAAAAAGGATCCGTAAATCCTACTTGATACTTGATACTTGATACTTGACATGAAATACTTGACAAGAAATACTTGACACTTGAGTAGTTAACACGTGACCACTTGATACTTGCTACCTGAGTATACGGCCCTAGATGATCACTACGAAATCTAAACGCAACTTGTCTGAATGTAGCAACCATGTTGTAAAATTTGGGATCCATAAAGTGCTACCTAGATAGGATTAAATACAATACTTGAAAATAACATGATCACGTGCTCATCCTTGTTGCTTACTTGAACATGCTACTTGTTACTTGCTTGCATGCTCCTTGATACTTGATACTTGTTACATGCTACTTGCACCTTGTTATCTTATCATGTTAATTGATTCTGTTCTTGATTAAGAGTCAGTTGCTCTATTTTGCTGTCACATCCCCTCCATGCTTATTTTAGTACTTGCTTCTTGTTGTTACTCTGTATATTCTTTATCTGTTTTCCGTACTTGTTGCCTGCATTACATGCGGCCGTAACTTGCACTGACAGGAATTTTGTTTCCTGTTATCTTTCCTGCAAATTGTTAATTTGCAGACTTTGGTGGCCAGCTGCCTGAAGGTGTAGGTGACAAAGTGTTCTAGGCTTGGCTAGAGCTCCTGTTTGAGTTATTTCTTGTTTTTTAATAAATTGTAATTATTTCTACTTGAATCTTGTATTGGGCGTTTTTGTTCCAGAACATGTGACTTGTTGATTCTAGATTTGATTATTTGAGAATTTTGCATTTGATTGAAGTAATTCTGTTGATCATATTAATTTGTTTCATGCATGTATGGATAATTATTTCATGTTTATTCTTGTTTATTCTTGTGTATTGCTGTAAAGATCCTTACTACTCATGAATGGTGAAAGCCATTCGCTAGACTTTTGTCGCATATCCGTATTCTGTATTCCTTTTTGGGAAGCGGTGCATAACACGTTGCCTCCCGTGTGACCGCTCGAATGACCCTTCCTTCTCCACCCTCGCTCCACCACTGAAACACCACTTCTGCCGCCTAACGCCCTGCTCAGCCACCGTCGTCATTCCGAACATCATCACTGCCTTCCACCATTAACGCAACTCTCCCCCTTACACCTTCGACCACCAACTCGATCGACCATCCCGTAGCCTGCCCCTTGCCGCTGTTCATCACCGAGTCTCGCCATTGCTGCTCCTCGCCATCGCCGTTGTTGTCTTGCTGTAGTCGTTGTTGTCCTTACCGAGTTGCCGTCGCTCTTGCTGTGCGTTGCCACTGCTGCCTTGATGTCCCTTACTATTATGGCTGTTGCTTTCATTGCACGTGCTACCATTGCCGTTGTGTGCATGTGTCTTTGTGCCATCGCTCACACGTGTTGTCGCCGATTCTCCGTCTCGCTCGTTTTCACCATATAAAAGGCAAGTATCCCTTTGTACACTCTTTTGTTCTTGTACAAGCCTTTGCCTTGAATCCTGCAAGTAGTTTTGTTTGAATCGTCATGACATAATTTCATTCTTCACTCCTTCCACATGTTGATTAAATCTTGGGCCATTAATATCTATTATCTTACTCGGTTCTTGTAAATCTCGTACACGTAAATTAATCATGAACATCCTTGTGCATTACATGAACACATGACAAGAAGCATAAGTAGATAGATACACGTCAAATGGATGATTTTAAAGGGTGGTAGTATAAATATTTAATTCAATAATTATTACCGTAGAAATGAGGAGTTTTTATATTGGTCATTGTACAAATACCCTTGAACTTCTAGTCATGAATGGTCTGTTAATATCTCGTGGTAGTATATGAAATTGTACATCTCAATTGTCGTTAGATAAACTTACCATGTTGCTGTCCCGCTGCCTAGCCTATATTGTAGTGGACTTTAGATCCCGTTGCTGTTAGAGTTAGATCAACTCTTATAAATGAAAGACAGAGCCTATTGAATCTAGTTTCTGGAACATTCGACGGGTCTGAATTTCGAGTTGTAGATAATGAGTTATCATGTTTTTCGTATTGCTAGGTCTACATATTCCAAATTGTTACTTATAGCACACTAACATGTTTCACAAATTAAAATGTCATGTTAATTGGTAAATAGGACTTGATATTTATCAGCATACTACTAGACTTGATCAGGATTCATAATATAATTTTTATAGGATTTTTGAATAGATTTTCAGACCCATTATATACTTGTAAACTTGGCCCTAAACTACTGTTAGAACACTAGACCAGTAAAGACCCGAACTTAGACCCAGTAGAAGTTAAATCATTCAGAGCAATTTAAATAGAAGTTGTAGCCTTCTGTGTAAGGAACCCAGATCACTTGACGGATTCTTAATCTGACTTGTAGAATGCAAAATATTTGAGTTTTACTACTATACTTTCGAAATTCTAGATTGCTGTTTATAATTACACTGCCATATTAAATTAATTGGAACATTAGGATAACTTAAGAAATTAGACCTGGGGATTTTCAGAATGTTAATTACTAATATCAGGAACTTAATTATAATTTTTGCAAGAGTTTTCGTAAGTTTTTAGGTGAATTATCCACATGATAGCTTGATGCTGAGTTGCGACATGCACAACAAACTCATAAAGAACTAGCTGGTAGACCATATTTCTGTAGTTGAAATGGATCATGTGAATATGCGTCAGAATCTGCAGGGAGTCTAGTTTCTAGAACTCCTGACAGAATTGATTTCACTTTCCTGTAGCAGCGGGAAAGTTAGGTTTTGTGCAGCAGCGTTTTGCTGCCCAAAGTTATGCCTTCATGTTTTTAAATACATATGTCACGCCCCACTTCCCAAAAGAATACGGAATACGGATACACGACTCAACCCAGCGAATGATTTGCATCATCCATAAGCTGTTCAGAATCTTACAATAAATCTCAGAATAATCAGAGTCGGAAGCCAAAAGAATCATCCTCGCACAGACATGTATATCTCAAAACAAAACAAAGTGCTAACAGAATTTAATTGAAAATCTGTCATGCCCTGCACCCAAAAATATGGAATACGAGTGCATGACGAAGTCCAGCGAATGATTTTAACATCATCCATAAGCTGTAGGATCGACTCAGCATCACAACAAGAATATAACAAAATATATATACATCCAAGCATGCATGAATAATTTATTAAGCAACAGAAAACAATTGAAAACTAATAATAATGTCCACATAGTTTTCAAGTCTGGATCAAATGTAAAACTCGGGAACGTAGCCCATTACAAGTCTTGAGTAGCAAGAATAAATAATTCAAGAAAAGCAATTAATCTAAACAAGTCTTGCCTCCACTTGAAAGCTAAAATTTCTGCTCACCAATCCCAGTAGGTAGCTCATCCCCAAAGTCTGCTTAATAAATAAAAAGGAAAAAACAGGGAAAACAAGAGAAAATGTCCTTAGTGCAAGTTAGGGCCACAAATAGTAAAAACGAGTACAAGTAATGGGAAATAAGAATTGGAATCAAGAATGTAACAGGGATACAACAAGTAGTGGAAAACTAAGAACTAGCTAGCAAGAGGGACATCTTACAGGGGTGTATTGGATTGGAATTTGAAAAGAATTTAAAAGAATGTGAAAATCCTAATGTATTCAATTAGGATTTTAAAGGAGTTTATAAAAGTCACAGTGTATTCAATTGAGACTTTAAGTGATTCAATTCAATTCTCGGTGTATTCAATTGAGATTTTAAATGACCCCATTCAATTCTCGGTGTATTCAAAAAGTTATTGATTTTGGTAGAATTAACAATTTGGAGGATTTAGATGGAATCTAGGGTTTGAGGTATAAATATCAAAAGCCTTTGCAATTCTTGCCTTCTCTGTAGAAACTTTCAAGTCATTTGTGATTCTCTCTAGACGTTCTTCCTTCCCCACAGTGCAAGCAGCTAGTTGCATCCACCCCTCTTGTGAAGGTATTGATTGTCAGTATTTGTATATTTTCATTAACTTGATTTTGTATACTGGTGAGTATGATTTCCTACTGTTCATCTTCTTGCCCAACACCTACCATCTTCTTCTGCGGCGACTCGTCGCCGAAATCCCCCAAACCATCCCACTGTCACTGATTTTGTATATTTCTCAAGTCTTCTTCAAAATTCTGATTACAGAAGAAACACGAAAGAGAAGAGTAGGAATGGTTGCTAAAACCCTGGCTCTATAACCCAATCACTTCTTCTTTCTCCACCACCATCGTCGTCCTCTCCCTTCTCTACTTCCCGTCACCTATCTCCGCTTCTTCTCCTCCACATCCGCAAATGTCGCCGGCGACCAAAACAGTAGCAAACCCACCGAAGAAATCCCATCAAAATCAGTCAGTATTCTCCCCCACATTACCTCTTTCCTGTTTGCATGCTCTCAAACTATTTGTGGAAATGCCTATGTGAACATAAACTTCAAACCCATTTTATACATAGCTAACTTCTTTCCTTCTGTATGAGATAACCAGTTTGTGGAAATGCCTATGTGAACATAGAATTCATATTTGTTTATTAGTAGTGGCTGTTGTATATAGTTCAGTATGAAAACCCAAAACCCATTTGAGTAAAATACCTTTACTTGAATCCCAATCCATAGATAGTTTATTTCCTTCATTTTGTATGTGCTGGACCCATTTGTGGAAATGCTTATGTGAACATACAACTCAAATTCTCATGCTTAGCAGAGAGGGTGTAGTTAAATGTGAACACAGAGAAGAAAAATAACAACCTTTGGGATGAATCAGGCATTTGTTGTTAATCTAGAAGTTGACTCGTAAGTCGGAACAACTTTATTTTTGTTTGATTGGAATTTTTAAGTACTTGCAAAATGGTTGCATGATAATGGCCTGGATAGTGTTTGCTGAAATGCCTAGACGAACAACCACCATTTAGATTTGGATAGAAAAGAAGTATATGGTCTATATTCTTATTTATAGGATAGATTTTGTTGTACAATGGTTGACCCACAAGTTCACTTCATGGTAGTTTAAATATAGACCCTTTGTGATGTTTACTTTTACAATTGAATCATGTATTAAATTGATTGACTTAAAAAAAAGATGTTAGTATACAACTGTATGATTCCATAAGTTATTATATATATATATATATATATAGCCATGAGGTAAATAGAATGTGATTTCCTTTCATATGTTATTGATTGTATACCGACATTATAGATGGGAAGTTCCGGAGAAGGTAGTGGCAAGCAAAAAGCTAAGTATAACTCTTGGAGTGACTGTGAGAACGTTATGTTACTGGAGCTATTATATAATGCTGTTATAAAGGGAGGTCGTGATTCAAGTGGTGTGCTAAATAAGAAACAAGTAGAGAGAGAATTACTTTCTATTCTTAATGGAAGCCTTGGGTGCAACATAACTTATATATGACCAATATAAGAATCGTATGAAGACATTAAAGAAGAGTTACATCAGTATTATTAATCTTCAACATCATTCTTCTGGATTTGGATGGAACCCACAAACAAAGCTGATGGAGGCTCCAGATGAGATATGGGAGAGTTATTTTCAGGTTAGATATTTAATTATCATATTTGTGTTGCATTATGTATTGATATTTTTATTGCACTCCACTGAATTTAATTTTGTTTACAGGGTCATCCAACTGCTTCAAGAAAAATTCGTGATGAAAAATTTGCAGACTATGAGTATTTGACCGTTATATTTGGCAAATCAATGGCTTCTGGAAGACACTCAGTTGGACTTGGTAATAGTACTGATGCTAGAACAAATGAAGCAGAGCCTGCTATGAAGGAGGTAGCTAGACCTGTTAGGCAGGAGGCGGTTGTGCTTGAGAATAATAATGCTATTTCATACAAAACTACACCACCAAGATACATTAGTTCATCAGCTTTTGAAGACACAAACTTGGATGCTGCCATAGGGAATACTTTCTTGGAGAAGCCTCCAAAAGAGAAGTATATTCCAAGAAAGAAAAGTAAAACTTCAAATGAAGAAAAGAGTAGCTCAGCTGTCAATGCACGAGCCGATCTTTATGAACAAGTATCTTGGGGCATGGTATCAATCAAAGCTACTACCACTGAAATTCAAGGGATGCGTAGTCTAATGGAGAAAAGAGACACAGAGAAAAAAAATAACAACCTTTGGGATGCTATCAAGGAGACCCCAAACTTGCACAATCACTCTCCTTTTAAAGTGCTCGAACTAGTTACGAACATGGGAATAAAAAATGAATTCCTTAGTATGTCACCCGAAGAGCTCAGATTGGATAGCATACAATTTGAATTGATCGTAGTCGTATCATTTTGTTTTGTGATTTTGGACCTGTATAAGTATTTTTAGACTATATATATTTGACATTGTGGATGATATTTGCTTTTGTTAGTGAATGTTTTGTCTCTTCTCTAATTAATATGTTATTAGCTGAATTTTTTGTAACTATGCTCTTACTATTCAAGTCATTTAATTTAATTTTATTATCTTTATCAAAATTATTCCATTGAGCTTTGTAAAGTAGTATATCTTCTTGAGCCTTTAATTCATTCTCTTTTTATTTGTTGTCGCCTCATTTGTAGAGAGAGAGAGAGAGAGAGAGAGAGAGAGAGAGAGAATGCCAGGATGGTGTAGAGTTATATTCTTAAGTGAAGGGGGTTGGGGTAAACACATCACCTTAAATCAAACCTGCGTTAAAACTTCAATTCACTTTTGCTGCAACAATTTGATGTTATCAAATTGAAAACTATGTGTGATGGTGCAATTTTCTCAAGTTATCACAAATGATTCTACTATGTTATTAACTCCAAATAGATATTATTTGTTTTTTATCATGCAAGCCTTGTAGAGAAGCTTCTCTGTTAACTTTTCTTTTTGCGTCCTACTTTGGTTTAGGTACGCTTGGTGTAATATTTTTCAGGCAGGATACAACGAACCTGACTATATTGGTCGAATTGTTGAGTTTTTTCAGTCGTTAGACCACCAGATGTATTTCACAGCACAATGGTTCTTCAGGGCGGAGGATACGGTATATGCCATGATAAGTGTATTTTGTTGACACTAGCTAGCTTTTTGTTAATATTTTTTCCTTCTCAGGTTATCAAAGAGCATTCACATTCCCATGATGAAAAAAAATGATGGTGCTCTGTGTTGCATAGTTAGAAAGATTCAAATTGTTAGGAAATGAATTAATTATAAAGTCTATGAAAGTTCAATCATCATCGAATTCCTTCGAATTTCATCAAATTCATAATAAGAATTCCATCAAAATATTTTAAAATCCTTATAAATCTTAGTCAAAGTTTTAGGTGAATTCTCCCTAAATCCCTTAAATACTGGGATTCTCAATTCTTTTAAAATATTTTCAAATCTCAATCCAATACACCCCTATTAGTAAACAGGCTGGATAATAAATACTAATAGTGGAGCAAGTGACAAGTGAACCTGTAAGGGTATCTAACATCAAGTGACAAGTCTCAATTCTAGTGTCAAGTAACAAGTATCAAGTCTAGTGTCAAGTTGTCAGGTCTCAAGTATCAAGTTGTAAATGTCAAGTATTATTTTCAAGCGCCAAGTCGCAAGTAACAAGTTGTCAAGTATCAAGTAATAAGTGAACAAGTATCGAGTTCAAGTTTCGTATATCAAGTTTCATGTATCAAGTAATCAAGTATCGTGTAGCATGTTTCATGTTCAAGTCTTGTAGTTATTACTATCTAGGTAGCACTTCATGCATCCATACTTTTACTACATAGTTGCTACAGTCAATGCAATTTCGTTTAGGCCTAGTAATGGAGTCTATAGGGCGGTGTACTCAGGTATCAAGTATCAAGCAGGCACGGTTCATGAATACGAAAATAAATAACAGGTTTACGAAGCAAGTTCGTGAATACTAACAGGTTCATGACCCACACAGTGGGTCCATGAATACAACAGGTTCATGAGCCAAGTAACTGACTCCATGAATACATCAAGTGCAACAGGTTCATGAACCGAGTACTGGAAAACACGGGCCCCCTTCCGAGTACACTTACCTATATTGTCCACCACTATGGTCTTTTCCTTAAACCCCGGCTTGTTACTTTTATTAATTCTTATCAAGCAAGCATGCAGGTGTGTAAAACAAGGTACGAGAAAGTGGTGGGGACATGTGTCCAGCGAATTACATAGTTAATGTGTTCAAGCAGAATTTATGAATCGAAGTTTAAACATGTGAAACAGGGTCGAAATATCATTAATTAATTCTAAGAAAAATTGGGGATGTCCTATAGGGTGTCCAGCAACCGCATATAAAATTTCAAGTCAAACGCTTGCTGTTAACATAGTTAAATTAATTCGTAAAGTAAAGGTGTGCAGCAGTTTTGTGAATCTGCGTCTACCGACACAGCTGCAGTAAAACTGCAATAACTCCTAGACCGTAACTCCGAATTCAAAAGTTTCGGAAGCTATTGATATCTAGACATCTATAGCTACATTTTCTATTCAGGGCTCGGGTTCAGATTCTAATGTTAAATGGGTCAAAACAGCATAACAAGATTCAGGACAGCAACATGTGGGAATATCTTACTAGTATAGGTTACATGAAATTTGTTATTAGGCATCTAAGTTAATGTGTGATATAAATACATGGAAATGGTTATCAAAACAGCAAGTAATAATTGTTTTTCAAGCCAAAATGGTTGCAAGACCATCAAGTACAAGATATAACATATGTCTACACATCTAGGGCTCCTTAATTCATATGTCCATGTGTTCAGGGGGTAAAATGAGTCCAAGTAGTTATAATATAATACAATGAAATTATTGTGACTCTTAAGATTATAAAATTGGGGAGGTTAATATTTGATCAACAACGACAGTCAAGGAGGAGTCACAATTTCTAACTATTTGCAGTATTTTCAAGGAATGTTTGTACTAGAACAAAAATGTGTACAAGAGGAATACTTGCCTTGATGACGAAGAATCCGAGCACGAACCAATACGGGACGAGAATCCCGAGAGACGAGGTACTAGCACGGACGCACGTACGAGACACGTACAAACACCCACACAAGATCGGATCCGGAGCCAATCTTGACAGAAGATCAAGATCAAGGCGATCGGACGGCTGGATCTGCTTAGATCTGAGTTGAGGATCACGATCGGATGGACGGCTGAGATCTGATTTGGCTGAAAAGATCAGATCTTGATCAAATCCAACGGCTCAGATTGAATCCTGGCTCCTTCTTCTTCTTCATTCTTTTACTGAAACAGAGAACGAGAGAGGGAGTAGCGCCGGCGAGTGCTGGCTGCCAGGCTGGCCTAAGGCAGCGGGAGGACGACGACGGATAGGCAATGGGATGGCAGGAAGCGTTCACCGCTGCTGCTGCCAGTCGTCGGAGATGCCGGTGCTCGGGAGGAGTAAAACGATAGAACTGGATCGTTGGCTATCGTCAGCATGGCATCGCAACGGTGCAGGGGAGCTGCGCGCTGCTGATGTCGGGACGGAGAGACAGCGATAGGCAACCAAGTGGCGGCACTGCAGCTTGCGGCGTTGCAGCTGCATCGCAAGGCAAGACGTTGTGATGGACTGCACTGGCTGTCGACGTGGTGGAGGGCGCACAAGGGAGGCGCACGGAGACACTGGCTGTCTGGGTTACGAGGGCGACGCAGGGGAGGATGGGAGAGAGGACGAGCGGGAGATGGAGGCGCTGTGCGGAGGGGAGCAGCGGGGGAGTCGATCGGGATCTTGAAGACGGTTGAAGGAGAGAGAGAACGGGAGGACGATGGGTTTTAGAAGATGAGAGGATGAGAGATCGGGAGAAGGTGACGATGGCATAGAAAAGTATTGCGGCTGAGAGTTTTTAGAAGGAGAAGGTGAACAGGGTTAAAGTTTATATAGGGTATAAATTAGGGTTAGATGGTGACTGGGTTAGGGTAAACGGGTAGGAATATAAGTGTGGGTTTGGATTTATTTAAAACAGGGTATTGGGTATTAGATTATCCAATAAGGAAAAATAGAGTTCTAAATTAAAATGATAAATAATAATAAATTAATAAAATCATGGTATACATAATTCCAATAGTATATAAAATCCAATAAGGAGATAAAATAACTAATACAAGGTAGGATTATATAACAAGGTATATTTGTTCTACAATATGAGAATTATTTGAATACTACAATACAATTATCGATTGAGATAGTTTTTAATTTAAGAATCAAGGGTGAAAGATAAAAATAATAATCATAATCATAAACTCAAACATAATAATCAAGGTAATAATAAAATATTTGTATCATAACAAAATATAATTGGGAATTAGTTATAAATAAAACTATGGAACAAAAAAAAAATTTTTTAATATGAGAACTAAGAATACATTTTATCAAAAAGAATTTGGAAGCGAAAAGAAAAAAAATGATTTACAAAAATTTTAAATACAGAAAATACGGATTTAGGAAAACATGAGTTACAAATCCTACCCACCTTACACAAAAATTTCGTCCTCGAAATTTGCTTAGGCGGTACATAGGATAGGGTTAAGCAAAACTGGGGGGTAAAAAGGCAGAAATTTAAAGGGGAAGGAACAAGCAGTAGCAACACTAGAAGAATAAGGAAGTGGATAACAACGATGTCATGTGGAATGCATGAAGGGAAATAAACAGTATAAAAAGGGGTGAAACAACACAAGTTGACCGAGCAAAAGGTGAAGTAGGTAGAGCTGGAATCAGAGAGAGAATGGATAGGGAAGAATTGAATCAAATAATGAATGAGTGCATGATGGCAAAATGGAATGCAAGAAAGAAGTAACTGGTATCAAAATGAAGAAGAACACCACAATGTCCGCAAAACAACAAGGCAAGGAGATGAAGAAATAGATGGAGCTGGAATCGAAGAAAGGATGGACAAGAAAAAGATGAACTAAGCAATGAGCCAACGGATGAGAACTAATGCAAAGAATGGAACTAACGAACAATACAATGGAGGAGAAGCAACGAGAGGATTCTGGGACCTGTGGGTTATGGGCCCACCATGCTTCCGCTGCGCCACTCTGATGGTGACGTTCCAAGCTTCAGACATGTCGTTGTAGACCATGTGACACCAAGCGACGATCCGAGCAGAAAGAAAAGAATGAGGCACAGAGATTATAGAGAATATAGTCCCTAAATAGAGATAAGAAATAATGCAAAATGGATATAAAGCTTGAGCTCAAATCTTCATAATTAAAAGATATAATACAGGTCAAAACTAATGGCTTTAACAAAAATAATAATAACAACAAATATCAATGATAATAACATCAATAGTAATAGAATAATAGTAACAATAATAAAAATAAAAATAACAATGATAATAATAGAAATAGTAATAATAATAATAATAACATTAAAAACATTAATAACAAGAATGGTACAAGTAATAATGACCATAACAAAATAATAATAATAACAAAAATAATAACAACAATAGTAATAGTAATCAAAATCGTCATAATCATACATGCAATAATGATATAATAAAATAAAAATATCAATAATATCGATAATAATGATAATACATTCATGACAGAATAGAATTCAACACATTCATGAAAATAATGCAATAATAATGATAATGATAGCATTAAAAATAATATCAACAATGATAATAATAATAATGATAATAGCAATAATAATAATAATAGCAATAATAAGCTTATACAGAAAATAGAGTAAAATCAACTACACGAGTTCAAATTGTATGGAAATATAAAGAGTAACAGTATAAACAAAATGTCGTAAAGAAATTATTTCTTTACCTTTAGGTTCCTTATATAAGTAAGAAGTCTTGAAATATCAATTAGTAAATAGGTAGAAAATCTTGCCTCCTTAACATCAAGTTGCATGTTTGCCTTCACGACATCAGGTTGCAAGTTGCCGTCCGGATATTCGGCTGCACATTTTGCCTCGCCGATATCCAGTTGCAATTTGCCTTCATTGACATCGAGTTGCATATTTGCCATCTCGACATTAGGTTGCACCGAAGTGGTGAAATGTATATAAAATTGAGTATGCTCAGGCTCAAAATAAATTAATAATAATAATAATAATAGTAACGATAAAAATAATAATACCAATAACAATAATAATAACAAAAAGTCCATATTAATAACAATAAGAATAACAATGATAATAACAATGATCATAACAATAATAATATCAGTAATCGCAAAACGAATGATAACAATAATATCGAAATATTAACAACACTAGAAAAAGTAATAATGCAAGACAAGATATAGTTTGGCCCAAAATTTTTGTGGAAGTAATTTAATATTAACAATAATAATAAAATAATGAAAACAACAATAAGAATATCAATGGTAGTAACAACAACAATAATACTAGTAATGATAATGAAAACAATAGCAATAACAATAATGGTAGCAACAATAGCATTATACAACAAATAAGAATTTGTCTTATCAAAATAATCCAGTAGAAATATATAGTCGATCAAAAATAAAAAGTGAAGTTAAAATACACCATTGTTCGAAATAACAATGTCTTTGTTGAGAAATATTTTTATAGAAGATCAAAAATAAATATAACAAATAATAATCGAAATATAGAAAGTATTTGGGAAAATAATTATAAGGAGAAAAATAGGTAGGAGAAAAATGAAGCTATACCCAATAAAGAGTTAAAGAGGAGGATGACTAGAAGAGACAAAAGAAAATTAAGGAATTGAATACGAAGGAAGAAGGACGAGGGGCAAAATCGGAATTGAAGAGAATATAGCAGGGAAGAAATAACCAACATGATACTCAATATGAATCAACAAATAAAAATGAATGCGGGGCAGGGAAAGCAATGAACGATACACAAGTTGAAGTAAGAAGAAATTAACGAGGCAAGCAGAAAATAAGAGATTGTCTGCACTGGAATCAAAAGAATATGGGTACAAAAAGAATAAATTGTACCCAATAAGGAATCAACAAATCAGGCTGACTGTAAGAGATGGAAGGAAACAATGAATCAAAGAATTGGATATGAAGGGATCAAAATTGATGGGATAAGACTTGTGTCCAGATCGAGTTAATTATCAAATTATTCATATATTTGCATGGCTTGTTTAATGTTGAGTTAATCCTGACTGAGTCAAGCCTGTCTAATGTATTAGTTAACTAACACATTAGCCAAACCTGAGCTCTGATACCACTAAAAACCTTGTCACGCCCCGCATCCCAAAAATATGGAATACGAGTGCATGACGAAGCCCAGCGAATGATTTTAACATCATCCATAAGCTTTAGGATCGACTCAGCATCACAACAAGAATATAACAAAATATATATACATCTAAGCATGCATGAATAATTTATTAAACAACAGAAAATAATTGAAAACAAATAATAATGTCCACATAGTTTTCAAGTCTGGATCAAATGTAAAACTCGGGAACGTAGCCCGTTACAAGTCTTAAGTAGCAAGAATAAATAATTCAAGAAAAACAATTAATCTAAACAAGTCTTGCCTCCACTTGAAAGCTAAAATTTCTGCTCACCAGTCCCAGTAGGTAGCTCGTCTCCAAAGTCTGCTTAATAAATAAAAAGGAAAAAACAGGAAAAATAAGAGAAAATGCCCTTAGTGCAAGTTAGGGCCACAAATAGTAAAAACGAGTACAAGTAATGGGAAACAAGAATTGGAATCAAGAATGTAACAGGGATACAACAAGTAGTGGAAAACCAAGAACTAGCTAACAAGAGGGACATCTTAGTAAATAGGCTGGATAACAAATACTCATAGTGGAGCAAGTGACAAGTGAACCTGTAGGGGTATCTAACATCAAGTGACAAGTCTCAAGTCTAGTGTCAAATAACAAGTATCAAGTCTAGTGTCAAGTTAATTGTCAGGTCTCAAGTATCAAGTTGTAAATGTCAAGTATTATTTTCAAGCGCCAAGTCTCAAGTAACAAGTTGTCAAGTATCAAGTAACAAGTGAACAAGTATCGAGTTTAAGTTTTGTATATCAAGTTTCATGTATCAAGTAATCAAGTATCGTGTAGCATGTTTCATGTTCAAGTCTTATAGTTATTACTATCTAGGTAGCACTTCATACATCCATAATTTTACTATATGGTTGCTTCAGTCAATGCAATTTCGTTTAGGCCTAATAATGGAGTCTATAGGGCGGTGTACTCAGGTATCAAGTATCAAGCAGGCACGGTTCATGAATACGAAAATAAATAACAGGTTCACGGAGCAAGTTCCTGAATACTAACAGGTTCATGACCCACACAGTGGGTCCATTAATACAACAGGTTCATGAGCCAAGTAACTGACTCCAGGAATACATCAAGTGCAACAGGTTCATGAACCGAATACTGGGAAATACGGGCCCCCTTCCGAGTACACTTACCTATATTGTCCACCACTATGGTCTTTTCCTTAAACCCTGGCTTGTTACTTTTATTAATTCTTATCAAGCAAGCATGCAGGTGTGTGAAACAAGGTACGAGAAAGTTGTTGGGACATGTGTCCAGCGAATTACATAGTTAATGTGTTCAGGCAGAATTTATAAATCGATGTTTAAACATGTGAAATAGGGTCGAAATATCATTAATTAATTCTAAGAAAAATTGGGGATGTCCTATAGGGTTTCCAGCAACCGCATATAAAATTTCAAGTCAAACGCTTTCTGTTAACATAGTTAAATTAATTCGCAAAGTAAAGGTGTGCAGCAGTTTTGCGAATCTGTATCTAGCGACACAGCTGCAGTAAAACTGCAATAACTTCTAGACCGTAACTCCGAATTCAAAAGTTTCGGAGGCTATCGATATCTAGACATCTATAGCTACATTTTCTATTCAGGGGTCGGGTTCATGTTCTAATGTTAAATGGGTCAAAACAGCATAACAAGATTCAGGACAGCAACATGTGGGAATATCTTACTAGTATAGGTTACATGAAATTTGTTATTAGGCATCTAGGTTAATGTGTGATATAAATACAAGGAAATGGTTATCAAAACAGCAAGTAATAATTGTTTTTCAAGACAAAATGGTTGCAAGACCATCAAGTACAAGATATAACATATGTCTACACATCTAGGGCTCCTTAATTCATGTGTCCATGAGTTCAGGGGGTAAAATGAGTCCAAGTAGTTATAATATAATACAATGAAATTATTGTGACTCTTAAGATTATAAAATTGGGGAGGTTTAATATTTGATCAACAACGACAGTCAAAGAGGAGTCACAATTTCTAACTATTTGCAGTATTTTCAAGGAATGCTTGTACTAGAACAAAAATGTGTATAAGATGAATACTTGCCTTGATGACGAAGAATCCGAGCACAAACCAATACGGGACGAGAATCCCGAGAGACGAGGCACTGGCACGGACGCACGTACGAGACACGTACAAACACCCACACAAGATCGGATCCGGAGCCAATCTTGATGGAAGATCAAGATCAAGGCGATCGGACGGCTGGATCTGCTTAGATCTGAGTTGAGGATCACGATCGGATGGACGGCTGAGATCTGATCTGGCTGAAAAGATCAGATCTGATCAAGATCAGATCTTGATCAAATCCAACGGCTCAGATTGAATCCTGGCTCCTTCTTCTTCTTCCTTCTTTTACTGAAACAGAGAACGAGAGAGGGAGTAGCACCGACGAGTGCTGGTTGCGAGGCTGGCCCAAGACAGCGGGAGGACGACGGTGGACAGGTGACGGGATGGCAGGAAGCGTTCACCGCTGCTGCTGCCAGTCGTCGGAGATGCCGGTGCTCGGGAGGAGCAAAACGACAGAACTGGATCGTTGGATGTCGTCGGCATGGCGTCGCAACGGCGCAGGGAAGCTGCGCGCTGCTGATGTCAGGACGGAGAGACGGCGACAGGCAACCAAGCGGCGACACTGCAGCTTGCAGCGTCGCAGCTGCATCGCAAGGCAGGACGTTGCGATGGACTGCACTGGCTGTCGACGTGGTGGAGGGCGCACAAGGGAGGCGCACGGAGACACTGGCTGTCGGGGTTGCGAGGGCGACGCATGGGAGGACGGGAGAGAGGACGAGCGGGAGATGGAGGCGCTGTGCGGAGGGGAGCAGCGGGGGAGTCAATCGGGATCTTGAAGACGGTTGAAGGAGAGAGAGAACGGGAGGATGATGGGTAGATGGTGCGATGGGTTTTGGAAGATGAGAGGATGAGAGATCGGGAGAAGGTGACGATGGCACAAAAAAGTACTGCGGCTGAGAGTTTTTAGAAGGAGGTGAACAGGGTTAAAGTTTATATAGGGTATAGATTAGGGTTAGATGGTGACTGGGTTAGGGTAAACGGGTAGGAATATAAGTGTGGGTTTGGATTTATTTAAAACAGGGTATTGGGTATTGGATTATCCAATAAGGAAAAATAGAGTTCTAAATTAAAAGGATAAATAATAATAAATTAATAAAATCATGGTATACATAATTCCAATAGTATATAAAATCCAATAAGGAGATAAAATAACTAATACAAGGTAGGATTATATAACAAGGTATATTTGTTCTACAATATGAGAATTATTTGAATACTACAATACAATTATCGATTGAGATAGTTTTTAATTTAAGAATCAAGGGTGAAAGATAAAAATAATAATAATAATCATAAACTCAAACATAATAATCAAGGTAATAATAAAATATTTGTATCATAACAAAATATCATTGGGAATTAGTTATAAATAAAACTATGGAACAAAAAAAGATATTTTTAATATGAGAACTAAGAATACATTTTATCAAAAAGAATTTGGAAGCGAAAAGAAAAAAAAATGATTTACAAAAATTTTAAATACAGAAAATACGGATTTAGGGAAACAGGAGTTACAAATCCTACCCACCTTACACAAAAATTTCGTCCTCGAAATTTGCTTAGGCGGTACATAGGATAGGGTTAAGCAAAATTGGGGGGTAACAAGGCAGAAATTTAAAGGGGAAGGAACAAGCAGTAGCAACACTAGAAGAATAAGGAAGTGGATAACAACGATGTCATGTGGAATGCATGAAGGGAAATAAACAGTATGAAAAGGGGAGAAACAACACAAGTTGACCGAGCAAAAGGTGAAGTAGGTAGAGCTGGAATCAGAGAGAGAATGGACAGGGAAGAATTGAATCAAATAAGTCATATAGTGTTTTAGAAAAATATAACTCAAAACTGATTTGAAACCAAAAAATACGTTCAGCCAGAAATCAGTAAATCGAATTCTCAGTCAGGAAAACATCATCAAAACACCTCAAATAAATCTAGGAACAATCTGGGGCATTCCCCTATATGTCTAGTATCTGAATATGAAGTTTCATAATTTTTCAGTAAGATTAGTTTAGCCAACAAAAATAAGAAAACATCAAGAAATGATAGTTTGGCAAATCTGGAATTCCTAACCCTACTGTACGAAAACTGTAATATTTCGCAAACCGTGAAACGAAATCCAAATCTGCCAAAGGGAGACGAAAATAGAAAAAATAAGCTAACTTTCATATTTCATAAATATTTTTCATACAGGAAAAGGAATTCTGGTGAAAATACAAATCTTTACAGAACAGCGATCAAAATCCAGCAAGTATAGTTTTTATGAACAAGCATGAAACGGCATATAAAAATCATCAATAAAATCCACAAAAAGTATGGGTAATTCCTAAATAGATATAGAAATACTGTGCACAATTTCAGATCAAAATAATATGCTTAGCACTGGTATCAAAATAGTTTAGTCATCTAAATCATCAAAAAACGAAATATGGAAATGAAATACACCTCTGTAGTAAAACAATCATATCTCACACATACGAAAACGAAATCGATCAAGGTCAGAGAGTTTGAAAGGAAGATGGATTTCTCTAAAAATCATGTTTAATAATGAAGTTAAGATACTGACCTTAATATGGTCTAAAATAGCAATCAGAACTGATCACTAACAAAATACAGATTTTTCTCTTCATAACAAATCAACATACAACATATGAAACTCGTCCCAAACACACCCAAACATGTTATAGAGTCTACTAAATGTCCAAACATCATGAAATAAGGTATATAGCATATCCATAACAAGTATATCACATGGATCCAAACAAACACAAGATTCCTCATAATTATCCCACAAATATAATCATATCAAGAACGGTCAAAAGCTAAGTTGTTTCATATCAAATTTGTGTCGTGAGGCAAATATGGTAAATAGCACTATAGATTCAATACTCATCAAAATACAGCACACACGAGTTATCTCTAGAACCCAACTACACTACAAGCGGAATTTATGACTTGTATCATACAAAGGAATTGAGTACAAGTTACTTGGCATAACCGAAGACGAAACAAACACCAAGAATAACGGGCCTTGGATTCCCGACAACTAACAAAAACCACGAACCAAGCAATCACATGATCACACATGTGAAAACCACGTGCACGTGCAAGCCAAGAGAGAGAGAGAGAGAGCGGTCGGGGTAGCAGGCGGCGCTGGCCCTTGCTGGCGTTGATGCTGTTGCTGTCGCCGGTGGATGGGGAAAAGGACGGAGGGAGAGAGAGATGGTGAGGACAATGATGGTGGAGAGGTGGTGCTTGGCTTGGGGGCTGATCGGGTTGGGTGGTCGGCAGCAAGAGGGGGGTCGGAGTAGGGGTTGTGTGCAGCGGTAGGGATGAGGGCAGGTGGGGGAGATGTTGGCAACGGCTAGGGTTAGGAGCACGGGGCAATTGCATGGGTTAATATATATATGGGGTAGGGGATGTGCTAGGGTTTCTGAAGTGGGTAACGGGTAGCATAGGCTCAAGTGGGTTTCGGGTAGCATAGGGTTTAAATTGAGTGGGTAGTTAGGAAATGACAGGGTATAAGATTAGTTTAATGGGGTAATTAGAATGGGTTGGGGATTAATTATTAATTGGGTTTAATAAGATTTGAAATAGGATTTAGAATAATTTGGCTTTGGTAGTTAATTAGGGATCAAGAGCAATAGGATTAGCAATAGGATAAGCAACCAAATCACTACGAGTACCCAGGAACAAAATAAAGAGAACAAAAACCAATGAAAAGCGAAATAATAATAAGGATCAAGAACAAATCAAGGGACAGAAAAATAAATCACAAGAAGATCAAAAATGAACAAAAATGAATATATATTGAAAACAATTCCAATATACGGTCCAAAATATAACGAGAGTACAATTACTGCAGAAAGAAGAAAAATACACCAAGAATACGAAAAACGAAAAATAGGGGTTACAATCCTACCCACCTAACAAAAAGAATTTCGTCCTCGAAATTCAAAAAGAAGATACACAGGGTAACCCCGAAAGAAAAAGAAAGAAAGAAAACAAAGCAAAGCAAAACAAAACAGCCACTACATAAACAAATGAGGAAAATTTTGCAGAATCTCCTCCTCCAGCTCCCAAGTCGACTCATTAGGTGAGTGAGTATTCCAAGCAACACGAACCAGCTTGATGAACTTGTTCTTAAGCACTTTCTCTCGCCGATCCACAATAGCAACTGGCAGAATCTCACAAGTCAAATCCGGCCGCACGGTCAACTGAGAGTAGTCGATCACGTAACTCTCATAGTGAATATATCTCCTGAGTTGTGAGACATGGAAAACATCGTGCACTCCTGATAATGCTGGCAGCAAAGCGAGATGATAGGCCACCCTGCCTACTCGCTCCAAAAACACAATGGTCCAATAAACCTAGGGCTAAGCTTGCCCCCTCCACTAAACCGAATGACACCGTGCCACGGCCATACCTTAAGAAAAATATGGTCACAAACAAAAAACTCCAAAGCCCTCCGATGGACATCAGCCCACCACCTCTCCCTATCCTGAGCTGCCTGAAGATGCTTTCTGATCTGAGTCACAGCATCAACTGTCCTGGTGATCATCTCCGGACCCAAAAACTTCCTCTCACCAATGTCATCCCAGCACACTGGTTATCTACACTTCTGCCTATAAAGTGCCTCGAACGGAGCAGTTTTAAGACTGACCTGAAAGCTATTATTGTACGAGAACTCTACGAGATGCAAATGGTCCTCCCAAGATCCACCGAACTACAACATACAGGACCGCAACATGTCCTCAAGGATCTAATAGTCCGCTCTGACTATCCATCAGTCTGGGGATGAAAAGTTGTATTGTACTTCAACTTACTCCCCAAACTAGCCTGAAGACTCTCCCAGAATTGAGATCTGAATCTCGTATCCCTGTCGGATACAATACTGACTGGAACCCCATGAAGTCTGACAATTTCTTGCATGTACCGCTCAGCAAGGCTCTCAGTAGAAGACCGAAACGAAAGGGAATGAAGTGAGCACTCTTCGTCAAACGGTCGATAATCACCCAAACAACATTGTGACCCTTAGGACTCCTCGGCAAAGCGGTCACAAAATCCATGGTGATATGTTCCCACTTTCACTCTGGAATAGGAAGCGGTTGAAGAACTCCAGCGGTTCTCTAATGCTCTGCCTTAACCAGTTGACAGATCAAACATTGAGCAAAAAACCGAGATACAACCCTTTTCATACCATGCCACCAGAAATGAAGCTTCCGATCTCGATACATCTTAGTACCACCAGGATGGATAGAATACGAAGACTGATGAGCTTCCTTAAGCAACCTCTAACGAACTTTACCCTTAGCGACACAAAATCGGGAACCAAAATGAAGCGAACCATTGGCATGAATAACCATGTCCGTTATGGACCCAGACTCAATCTCAGCTCGAAAACCTTATAACTGCTCATCACTAGCCTGAGCCTCTTTGATCTAATCAACAAGAGAAGACTGAAGCTGGAGCGCAAGACAACACCGACCAGAACTCGGCAACAAAACCTCCTAATCCAACCTCCGCATCTGCTCAATGAGATCACTCTGCTGAGTAAGAAACATAACTGCCGGTCTCCTGCTCAAAGCATCTGGCACCAAGTTTACTTTACCAGGATGGTATTGCAAACTGATGTTATAATTGGCCATAAGCTCCAACCATCACCTTTGCCTCATGTTTAATTCCTTCTGGGTGAAAACATATTTGAGACTTTTGTGGTCTGTAAAGATCTCCACTCGGTCTCCAAGTAAATAATGTCTCAACAGCTTCAAAGCATGATCACTACCGCTAACTCCAAGTCATGAGTAGGATATTTCTTTTCATGTGGCCTCAACTGCCTCGATGCATATGCAATGACACGGCTCTTCTGCATAAGAACTGCCCCAAGATCCTTACCTGAAGCATCATAGTGAATTACAAATCTGCTTGAACCACCTGGAATAGTCAACACAAGCACTGACATCAATCTGTTCTTCAACTCAAAAAAATCCTCATTGCACTCATCAGACCAACCAAACTTCTGATCCTTTCCTGTCAGTTTAGTTAACAGCCCTGCAATCTTCGAAAAATCTTGGACGGATTTTAGATAATAGCCAACGAGACTGAAAAAACTCCGCACTTCAGAAACTGACTTAGGAATAGGCCAATCCTTCACAGCAACAATCTTAGAAGGATCTACAGAAACACCATCGCCAGAATGATGTGCCCTAAGAAAGAAACCCTGTTGAGCCAAAACTCGCACTTGCTGAGTTTTCAATAGAGCTGATTCTTTCTCAAAGTCTGTAGAATCACCCTAAGATGCTCAGCATGATCTTCACGATTTCGAGAATACAACAAAATATCATCGATGAAGACCACCACAAATCTATCCAAAAACTAAGAGAAAACCCGGTTCATAAGATTCATGAATACAGCTGGTGCATTAGTGACCCCGAACGGCATCACAAGATACTCATAGTGTCCGTATCTAGTCCTGAATGCAGTCTTCTATATATCCTCTGTCACGCCCCGCTTCCCAAAAAGAATACGAAATACAGATACGTGACTAAGACCAACGAATGATTTTCATCATCCATAAGATGTTCAGAATCTTTACAACATTTCACAAGAATAATCAGAGTCGGAAGCAAAAGAATCAACTAAGTATGCACATATGAATCAAAATACCAACAAGAATACTTGAAACCAAAATATGTTAATCTCAAATAATCCACAGCTGAATAAGTCAAATATCATGGATCATACTGCCCAAATACAAAAACATATCCAAGTACCAAATACAATTGTTCAAAAATAAGCAATAAGAATTAATAATAGCAAATCCAGTACTAATATCTCATCTCGCCTATTCTATCTGGCAGCTGACCTCCAAAATCTGCAATTTAATAAATTGCAGGAAAAGAAAAAAGAAACAAGATTCCCGTCAATGCAAGTTACGGACCGCTTGTAGTGCAGGATATAAGTACAGGGAAACTAACTAATAACATGGAATATGTATGATAACAAAATATAACAATTAGCATAGTAAGATGAACAAGTGTAAGTGGCATGTATCAAGTGTCAAGTAAACAAGTATCATGTAAAAACAAGCAACAAGTATCGAGCAAGCAGGTAAACAGGTAACAGGTGTTAGGTAGCATGTACAGGTAAATAGGTAACAGATAGATAGGCATGCAGGTAACATGTATCAAGCAAGCATGTAACAGGTATCATGTTCAAGTGTCAAGTATGTCAAGTTATGTCATGTCAAGTCTTGTATTTATTACTATCTAGGTAGCACTTCATGCATCCATTCTTTTACTACATGGTTGCTACATTCAAACAGTTGCGTTTAGATTTCGTAGTGGAGTCCATATGGCAGTGTACTCAGGGATCAGGAAAATAGGAACAGGAAACAGGTTCATGAATCAAACAGGTACACGAATCATCTGATTCTTGCATCAACAGGTTCATGAATCAATAGGTACACGACCAACAGGTCCATACATCAACAGGTAACAGGTACATGAACCAATAGATCCATGCATCAATAAGTAACAGGTACATGAACCAACAGGTCCATGTATCAACAGGTAACAGGTACATGAACCAACAGGTCCATGCATCAACAGGTAACAGGTACATGAACTAACAGGTCCATGCATCAACAGGTAACAAGTACATGAACCAATAGGTCCATGCATCAACAGGTTCATGTATCAAAATGAATCAAAATGGAAAACACGGGCCCCCTTCTAAGTACACATTTCTATATTTTCCTCTACTAGATCTTTCCCTTAACCCCGACTTGGTTATTTTGTTATTATTAGTCAACAGGCATGTATATGTCACAAACAGGTCAATAATAATATAGTATGATCATGTAACAGGTTCAGGTTGCAAGATAAACATGTACAGGAGAAAGGTAACTCATAACAAGATAAAATAACAAGATTTCTAGTTCAGGAAAGTAAGACCATACTGCAGTAAAACAGGGATTCTCGTTGCTACAAACATGCAAATCTGGATCCGTCAGAAAATCTGAAAAATAGACTTCTGGCCGAATCCATCAAGTATAAATAAGTTATATATTGTTTCACAAAAACATGAGTAAAAACTGATTTGAAACCAGAAAATACGTTCACCCAGAAATAAGTAAATTGTATTCAAGATCAGGAAAATAGCATGAAAACATCTCAGTCAAATCCACGAAAAATCTGGGGTATTCCCCTATATGTCTAGCATCAGAATATAAAGTTTCATAATTTTTCAGCAAGATTAGTTTGGTCAAGTAAAATCAGAAATCATCAAGAAACGATAGTTTGGCAAATCTGGAATTCCCTACACTGCTGTACGAAAACTGTAATACCTCGCAAACCGTGGAACGAAATCCAAATCCGCAAAAGGGAGAAGAAAATAGAAAAAATTAAATAACTTTCATATTTCATAAATATTTTTCATACAGGAAAAGGAACTAGGGTGAAAATATACTTCTTTACAGTACAGTGAGCAAAATCCAGCAAGTATAGTTTTTATTCGAAAGCATGAAACGGTATGTAAATCTTATCAAATAAATCCACCAAAATTCTGGGTAATCCCTAATCAAGTATAGAAACACTGTCCAAAATTTTAGATCAAAATAATATGTTTAGCACTAGTATCAAAATAGTTTAGTCATTGAAATTATCAAGAAACGAAATCTGGAATATGGTCTAAAATAGCAATCAAAACTGATCATCGACAAAATATAGATTTTCCTCTTAACAATAAATCAACATACAACATACGAAACTCATTCTAAATACAACCAAATATGTTATTGAGTCTACTAAGTGTCCCAACATCATAAAATAGGGTATATGGCATGTCCACAACAAGTATATCACATGGATCCAAACAAACACACGATTTCTCATAATATCCCACAAATATAATCACATCAAGAACGGTCAAAACCTAAGTTGTTCTATGTCAAATTTGTGTCGTGAGGCAACTATGGTCAATATCACTATAGAGACAATACTCATCAAAATACATCACATACGAGTTGTCTCTAGAACCCAACTACACTACAAACGGAATTTATGACCTGTATCATACAAAGAAATTGAGTACAAGTTACTTTCCTGAAAGACGACGACAAGAATGGAGTAAGAACAAAATAACGGGAACGGATCTCGGGGCACGAACACAAACACAACGAACGGATCACGAACCAATCACGAACACACGATCACGAACAAGATAAAGAGGATTGAGATCATGAACACAATCGGACGGCTGAGATCGAAGATCAAGATCAAGATGATCGGATCAGATCGGACGGTTAGATTTCTCTGATGATGAAGATAATGATGAAGATCAAGATTGATCGATCGAACGGCTGCGATCAAAGGAAATTGATGATCATCATGATCGTGATGATCAAACGGAGATCGGACGGCTAGGATCTAATCGGATGATCAAGAGGAGATCGACGGCCTACATCCAATCAAGCATGATGATCAAGATCCAACGGACGGGCAAGATCACCCCGATGGTGATGATCAAGATCAAATCAATGGATGGCTAGAAATCAATCAATCAAGATCAAGATTACAATCAAACGGATGGCCCACAATCAACAAGATCAAAACCCACTTGATCAAAATAACCCAAGCCACTGGATGGTGAGACGACAGCCGGCGACAGTGCGGTGGGCAGGCGATGTACAGGGCAGCACCAACGAGGGCGGCTGGCTGCAGTGCTGTTGTCGACGCTACAGCAGGAAGCACAGGGAGATCACGACAGGGGTCGCTGGCATTTCTGTGGGTGGCATCGATGCTGTAGGCTGATGACGTCGCAGGCAGGCAGGAAGAGACGGCAAGAGGTCGATGCACTGGCTTGATAGCACGGGGGAGGGTTGACGAGAGGTGCAAGGGCTAGGAGGTAGAGGGAGAGGATAGACGGGAGTAGGGAGACAGGGCGAAGACGAAACGGTAGGGAAAAGAGGCAACTGCATGGGTTTGGAGGCAGCTAGGTGAGATGCAGGGGAAGAAGACAATGGGTCAAAATATATATAGGTGAAAAAGAGTAGGTTAGAGTTAGGGGGAGGTGACGGCTACAGGGTAGAGGTATTTGAGTTGGGGTTTTAATAACGGGTAGGGTTATTATAATAGGTAGTGGGTAGTTATGAACAGGGTAGGGTAATTGGGTTTTGGGGATAGAAGCTAATGGGTTATTGGGTATAAAATAGATAATGGGTAATCCAATAAGATAATAGGGAAAAATAAATATAAATAAAAATAGGATATAGGGTTTATAAATGCATATAGGGTTTTATAGAAATACTACTAATAATAATGAAAACAATAAAAATAACAATAATAATAATAATAACAGTATAAAAAAATAACAGTATTAATAATAATACTGAGAACAATAATAATAAAAAAATGATAAAAATAATAATAGTACAAATAATAACAGTAGTAGTATTAATAATAGAGGTCAAAGTAACAATATCAAAATTAAGATTTGTATTACAATGTAAAATCCATAGAAAATAGTTACAATAAAATTATTGATCGAAAAATTAGATTTTAATAGAAGAGTCAAGAATACATCTTGACAAAAGAATTTCAAAACCGAAAAAATAATTTGCGAAAATTTTAAATAAAGAAAATACACAAAAAGACATTTTTGGGAAAACAGGGGTTACATCTGCAGCCTTCACCTTGACTTGGTGATATCCAGAACGAAGATCCAACTTCGAGAAAACAGCAGCCCCACACAACTGGTCAAACAAATCATCGATCCTGGGCAAAGGATGCCGGTTCTTCACAGTAACACTGTTCAGTTCCCGATAATCAATGCATAGACGACGACTGCCATCCTTCTTGTTGGCAAAAAGGACCGGAGCACCCCAAGACGAAATACTTGGTCTGATGAAACCCAAATCAAGCAACTCTTGAATCTGCACCTTAAGCACTACTAGCTCAACTGGTGCCATCCCGTAGGGACTCTTCGATATCGGCGCAGTACTAGGCTGAACATCAATACCAAACTCCACATCCCTATCAGGGGGTAAGCTAGGCTACTCATCTAGAAAAACATCCAAGAAATCTCGAACTACTAGAGGCACAGCCTCACAGCCTGAGTGCAATTCCATCGCACAATCCACCTGTACCATTGCAGTCTTTGCTTGGCCAAGGGAAGACTCCCCAGCATGGAACTCAAATTTTGCTCGATCTGGAATTATGAAAACAACCTTCTTGGCACGGCAATCAATAATGGCATGGGCTTCACCCAACCAATCCATACCCAGAATGACGTCGAATCCTGAATTCCCAATTATAATTAGGTTGGTTTTGAAATCTATGTCCCCAATAACAACGGGATATTGCCTGCACTCACGAAAATAAATGACAACACCACCACCTGTCAAAATTTTCCAAGCCTCAAACATGTTGCTGCAATCCAACTGATGGCGAGCCAAAAATCGAGAGGAGACAAAAGAATGGGTTGCCCCAGAATCAAAGAGAACATGGGCGGGAAAAGAACAAACAAGAACGACACCTAAGGAAACAAATACAAGGAGAAAAGAAAAAGCAGACAATCAAGGGTGAGGGAAAACAATAATGCAAAAGATAACAGAAAAAAATAAAGTAAGACCAAAAGAAAACAAAGAAACGAACAAAAAGGGAAAGCAACAAAACAACAAAAGCAAAATATACCTGCCACAACTTCTTCAGCTGTCTCAGCATCCACAGCAGTCAAGTTGAAAGTCTGACCTCTCCTCGGAACAATGGCCTCTGACCGGCAATCTGTTGTCGAGGAAGAAGCGGTGGCCTAACTGGACCACGAGCTGGAGCTGTTTGCTGGATAGGACCCCTGGCTGGAAGAGCCACAAGCTGCTGCGGGCAATCCCGGCGAGAGGCACGAAAACAGTTCTTACGCTCATGCCCAGAGATCTGGCAAAAGTCGTAAAAACCACCCCTCAGAGAACAAGCAGAAGGATACGGAGCCACCCTGACAGGATGGGCAAGCATAGGCCTCCGAACAGGACCAACAGAAGGCCTAGCAACAGCAGCGGAAACAGTCCGCTAAGAAAAAGTCGAACCACCACTAGCTTGCTCCTGAGCTCGAGCCGCCTCAAGAGCTTCAGCATAAGTATGCAAACGGAGAGAGACAAGATGCCTCTTGATATCCTGCTTAAGCCCATTCAGAATCTACGAGCCCTATCCTCTTTGGTAGCCATAAGAACGGCAGCAAAGCAGCTAAGTCTAGTAAACTCAGTGGCGTACTCATCTACAGACCTGGAATCCTATTGCAAGAAGTCTCATGTTACAACATTGTTTGAACAATTATGTAACAAATTCCAAAATAGAATAATGACTTAACCTATTTAAGGGCCAGGAACTGCTGCTTCATCTCAACTTGAGTACTACTAGGCAAGAATTTCTCCAAGAATTCCCGAGTGAAGGTAGCCCAAGCAATAGGCCTCTCAAATCGCTCGGACTCGGCCATCCACCAGATACGAGATAGATCCACCAACTGGATGGAAACCACATCCACCCTATCAGCCTCGGCAACACGAGCTGCTGACAGCAAGCGCTCAGTCCGGATCAACCACTGTTCAGTCTCCAAAGGCATCTTAGTGCCGGAAAAACGATTGGAATGCAGCCTCATGAAATCCGTGACTGTACTTGGATGAGGCAGAAGAGCTGCCTGCACAGGCATAGCAAGAATCTGACCCCGAGAAGCTTCCAGAGCAGCCATCACTAGATCACTGTGGTTCTGCTGCTGATTAATCAGCCGCTCGAGCACAGTAGTGACAGCCTCAATTGGATCAGGCTGAGACTAAGAAGAACCCCTACGAGCCATAGTCTGCACAAAAATCAAAACAGTCAGCATTCAAATTCGAGTGGTAAAAATTTCATTTTGCATATATATATCTGTTCGGTTGATGAAATGTTGTGCAAATCCTAGTACGAGCCAAGCTTGTCTAATATATTATTCTGACCAATTCTAATTTGTAACAAATAGAAGAAAACTCAATTGTAGTAAATAAAATATTTCTTCTTGTTTCTTCTTGTTCTTGTTCTTGTTCTTGTTCTTGTTCTTGTTCTTGTTTGTAATGAGAAAATTGATGAATCCTCTCTTGTGACCACCACCCATGTTACATTTGTTTATCATAGATTGTATTGGTTGACAATTCATTTTTGAACAAGATTACGGAGAATATTACGAGGAGTGCACTAACTCTAGCTCATAGTCTTTTCAGATCATCTAAAATCATTAGGTAATTAGGCCAACGTCGCCGAACATAAACTCTCATTAAATCTAGCTATCATCTTTCTCCTTGTTTAGATATTTCTTTTCCTCATTAGTCAAGGAGATTTTGAAAAACACCGGAAAGTCTTTCAGAACTATGATAAATCATATCTCTTGTCCATAATTATTTTGGAATGATTATCCAGCATTATTTTAGAGACACGGTTGATGTCAGTGTTACAAAAATGGATGTTTTAACATCATCATACGAACTAGTTTTGAGGCAATTTTTTGAGTAAGATCCACTATATATTAGTGAGAGATCTTTATGGATTTGTGTTCTCCTTCATGAGTACATCAAAATCATATATTTACTTGCTCAAAACAGTTAAGGGGTGAATGAGAAATTGTCTCTCGAAGTGAGATACTTGATTTCTGAAAAATGGGTTAAGGACTTTAGTCCCAATATCAGATAAATCATAAGAATTAGAATGGTATATATAATAAACCCTTTCTTGGCTTTGTAAGAAAGCAAGCTAGATGACTCTCTCGCGGGCGCAGGGGGTGAAAATCTTGGACTGGATTACATTCAGCTTGTGTGCACCTGCACGTCCTGCGGACTCAAATATCGGGCCACCTTGACGAACCCCACCGACCCCCATGCAGGATTATTTTTGGTTTTTCTGATGTGTAACGGAACGAATCAATGAAGGAAACGTTTTGTCTACTGCATTGATTCGAACGTTTTTAAACCGAGAAACGGTTTTGTCTGTCGTTATAATCTTTGCATTGATTCACACATTTTCAAATCGAGAAAAGTTTTTTTTCTACCGTTACACCCGAACTGAAATAGGTTCGAACTCTATCACCGACCTTGAACAAATGAACTGAACAAAAATCTATCACCACCCGTGCGAGGATTATTTTTGATTTTTCTGATCTGTATCGGCCGTAATAAATGCAGAAATAGTTTTATCTATGTAACTGTAAGACCCCGCAAAATAGTATATGTCTATTTATATTTTAATTCGTGCACGATTGAGAGTTACATGTACTAACAGATTTTTCTAAATTTTAATTGTCTAAGTATCGAAACAAATGATTATTCGATATGTTTTGAACTCAACAAAGGTGCAATTGAAGAACCGGAGTTGAGATATCTTCTCAATTAAGTCGTATATTAGTCTTGACTATAATTGAGTTAGGACTTATAATATTGAATTATTATTTTGTATGGTAATAATATGATTTCAGGTGTGTTATTACAAATTGTATGTACAAATTGTATTGACGTTATTTGTGTTTCAATTTTTATTTGATTGAAATTGTGTGTGAGAATGTTGTGATTTAAACCATCTAATTAAACCCAATATGGCTTAACTAGACCCAAATGAACTCAATTGACCCTAACTTGACTTGTACACTTGTAGTGCAACATGTCATGAACCCAAACAAGAAAAGAAATGTGCATGCATAGCATGGCCAGCCAAGTTAGAAAGTGGAGGGAAGAGCTAGGGTTTGGGGGGTTCTAAAATTTGAAAAGATTCATTATGATGGAGTTTGGGAACCCTAGGGGTTTTTTCCACTCCAACTCTCCAAGCCACCACCCCACTCCCCCAATCCCCTCCATGGAATCCACCAGGCCAAATCCCATAAAAAACACCCCCTCTCACTCTATATCTCTCCCCCTCTCATCTCATTCAACTCATCTCACTTCATACTTATTTTACTATTCAAGAGAGAAAAAAAAGACCTTCCTACACTCTCATTGCTGCTGTTTGAGAAGTTAAGGAGGAGCTAAAGAGGAGCCAAAAAGGAGCCAAGGAGAAGCTAAGGAGGAGCCAAAGACTGAAGCACTAGGAGCAAGAAGGAACTAGGAGTTGGAATTCATCTACAAGCAAGGTGTATGTTTCAAAACCTTTGAAGTGTTTAATTTTTGTATGATAAAATTTTCATATAGTCTTAACAGCATGAGTCATGAAATATGGAATTAAGTGGTAAAAAATGGTTGCATGCTAGTTTATTAGTGCAAGACTAGATGAAAACACAGTAAAAAGGTAAACAAAATATTGTGCTACGTCTAGACATTATAACTCAAAAATAACTTGGAGTTTGAAGTTGAAATTTTAAATGTAGATTCTTATGCATGTTATATACCTTGCTTCCAAATTTCAAAATTTCTTGAATTTATTTGCTATTTTACTTAAATACGAACTTGAACTCTGCCTTTACAGAAACTAGACTTAGCTTGTGTTCTGACTATGATTTTCTAAAACTCATAACTCTATAACCACTTAAGATATATGCCTAAAATTTTAGTATGTGTTTCTAATATGTGTTAAATTCTTTAATATAAAATTTTATAATTTTTTGACATCATTTTCTATTTTCACAAAATCTGAAACCTTTTACTGTTCTGAACGGAAAAGACAGAGTGAAGATAATATGTTCTGTTTTTAGCTAATTTTTAAGAGTCATAACTTGAAAAGTAGTTGATGGAATCTCTTGAAATTTGAATATGTTCTGTCACCATGTATATATAGCTTATGTTTAAAATTTCATGAGCTTTAGAGACCATTTGATATTTTTAAAGCAATTTTTTTTGTTAGCAATGGTTAGTTGTTGCTCTGTTCTGAAAATAATTTCATGCATATTAAAAAATGAATTATTTGACCACATTAATGACATAATCTGAAAAAGCATGTAACTAGAAGGTTGTAGTAGACACATAGATTATTCTGTAATGTCTAAGAACGAAAGATTTTGATCAGTGTACGAATTATAATGAATTTTTCAAGTGACAATAGAAATACATAGATTCATAAACCTCATTGTTTTGCACTATGTCTATGAGATTGAGTTTGAACTTGTAGAATCTGAATTTTTAGTTGCTATTTGTGAGTTATAAATCATGTTGTGGATGTGAGAATTAATTAAGGCTTAAACTTACTAAGTTCTATGTTGTGAGTAGCTCATATGTGCTTGTGGAAATACAATTTAGACATACTTGTCCAATGTCTTGAAGTGGATGTTGTGTTAAGTAATTGTGTCTTGATTTTGACCATTTTGGGATGAGATTCATGCCCAATTGGTGCTTGTACTTGCTGTCTACTTTGAGTAGAAATATGGGGAGCACCCGATCGCGTTTCTCCAATAAAATGGGACCGGGAATGATTCCATTTTGGCATGAAGGCCAATTGTATGCTTGCCGTTTGCAAATATGATTTCCCATTTTTAGAGCTTTTTAGCTTTTTTTTAGGTATTCATGGTATATGGTTTATTCGTAGAGTGTCTACCTTTGTTGAGCTTCATTGGTTGAGTTTGGGACTCTAAGAATAAGTCCAATGGTATATCTAGATGGGTAGAATAGGAACCCGTATTGCATCGAACTCGTGGAAGGAGATGACTCGTGCACCGACGTGCTCACCGTTCATGGAAAGATTCTATAGTTGTGTTTGATGCTACCACTTGTCGTTCCGTGGAGCATGAGGATGGCCGGAGCAACGTGTTTGAGTCGGACCGAGGTTGCGATCGAACTCCAAGCGTAGATGGCTGTTGCAGCGATCGACGAAGTCAGTTCGTCGTTGGTTCGGGCCAAGTGTGGGCTGAGGCGGGCCAACCCTTAGGCCGGATTTTGAAGGCTAGGTTGAGCCCTATTGTGGAATGGGTTATGTCCTAATAATGAAAAAGGTAATTAACTAGAAAAGAGTCCACAAGTAGAGCTTAACTAGTTGATTCATAATAAAAAAAGTTGTTTACTAAGTTAGGGTTTGGAAATACTTGATAGGTTGCCTAACTAAGAGAATTGGTTAAAAGGAAATAGACCTAGACTCGTTCATACATCTTATGAGATAATGAAAGAGAATTAAAGATTGATTAGAGTCTTGGAATTCAGATAATTAGATTAGCAGATAAAAAGCTAGTAATCGAAATTATTAACCTTATTCTTAGTCTTGGTCCTAGAGTGGGTTAGCTCTTGTAACTTGGGTTTGTGGTGTTATACGATTAGTTCGAGTCATTGTAGAATGTAAGGAAAGGCACTAGCAGGTGCTGTACTCATCCTGTCAGAGGGACACGCGTGGCACCATCTTACCTAGCTAGGGGGACACGGAAAGCGTTATCTCGACTGTTAATTTCTGGAGTTTAGTGATGAGAATGGGACGCGAGCACGCTTAGCGAGTCATTTGGAACTTAGGAGATGGACCCTTAAGCTTCTGTTTATGTTCATGATAACTTTGGGTAGAGGCATGAATGGAAAAGGACCATGATTCCGGCTGAGCCACGGCGGAAGCCGAATGATCACCGGCCTGACTAGGAATGGAGAAGGACCATAATTCTGTCAGAGTGGAGAAGGACCACGATCCAATTGCACAAGAAGGATTAGACCGCACCGATTGCAGACTCTACCAATCACTAGAATGAAGGTCAGGAACAATGGGGAGAAGAGTTTAACTCTGCGGCCTTTGGCGGAGTAGGGGTGGCCCTACGATTTTCCTTATGTTCACGATAACTTTGGGTGGAAGCAGGAATGGAGAAGGACCATGATTCCGGCAGAGCTGCGGCAGGAGCCGATTGATCACCGGCCTGATCGGAAATGGAGAAGGGCCATGATCCTGTCGGAGTGGAGAAGGACCACGATATGAACGAATAGAGTGACCATGGTCGTTCAGAGTTGAGAAGGACCATAATTCGATTGCAGTAGCGGGATTAGACTGCACCGATTGCAGACTCTACCAGTCACTAGGTTCATATGAGGAGCACGGGACGAGTACAAGGGTAGGATGCATAGCGAGGGATCGAACTCTTGGGAATGTATGTAGTATGGGATGCATACATTTCCATTGAAGTTACATTTAGTAATGTATGTAGTATGAGATACATACGATCCCAAATGAATTGCATTAGAGTAAGTGCATCGTGTACATTCTTTGTTTTGTGCATTAGAATTTAGGTCATGGCATACACAAACACTTGATTTGACATCACTTTTTCTTTTTACATCAAATTTTGGTTGTTGAGGTTTAGAATCGCTATATTATAGCATAACGAGGATCGCTATATTATAGCATTGCGTCAGTTGTATTCAACTGACGTGCCCACAGTCTGTTTAGTTGCAGGATTACTGATCTTGGAGCAGGAAACTCGAGCTACGTTGAGCATTCAAGTGGAGATTTCTGATCATTGTAATATGCAGATTATCGAAGAAATTCATGATGTAACATTTTTTGTAACCAATTGACTTTGTAATAACATTTGTGGTAATAAAAGTTTTTAATTTCCTGTGATTGTACTGTTTTTGGACTCATTTGAATGAAAGATTCTGGCTTGTGTCACGGGTTCCAGGTATTGGAAACTCGGGGCGTTACACTAACGGACGAATCAATGGCAGAAACGTTTTATCTGTTGCATTGATTCGCATGTTTTTAAATCGAGAAATGGCTGTGTGTCGTTACAACCTGTGCATTCATTCACCTGTCTGCCCCATCCCCTATAAATTAAGACCCCTCTCTCCTCTTTCCACATACTAGAAAAATATCTTCTTTTCTCTACTCTATTCTGTTCAGTTCGGTTCATTTGTTCAAGGTCGGTGATATAGTTCAAACATATTTCAGTTCGGGAGTGTGACGTGGTGCTTCAGTCAACTCTCCTCAGCTGTTGTACCCTGGGAGACAGATGCCTCTGCAAACTCCAACTCCCGGACGAGGCAAATATGTTTTAAGGGTATTGTGTGATACACAAGCCTTAGCTTTAATCGGTTTGAGTTTATATTTTGTTATTTCACTTCCTTTATAATTTGTTCGATTTTCAACATCTTCTTCTCCTTCTTTGTTTTGTGCCTATAAATCAAAGTTATTTTTATTGCAAACTTTTTGTGTTCAGCATGAGTACATGAAACTACATCACTTTATTCTTCTCAGTCCAACGGTGTTGCTGAGTGAAAGAATTGTACCTTGAGGAACTGATGAATACAAAGTTAATAAGTTCTACTTTGCCACCAAACTTTTCGGGGGAAGCTATTTTTCAGTTAATTACCTTTTGAATAAGGTACCCATAAAGAAAGAAGAGAAAACTCCATACGAACTATGAAAAGGAAGAAAATCATCATACAATTACTTGTGAATATGGAGATGTCTTGCCAAGGTGGCAGTACCTCCACCTAAGAAAGTGCAAATTTGACAAAAAATAATTGATTACATTTTCATTGGCTATGCACATTATAGTAGTGCTTATCAGTTCTTGGTATACAAATTCGATATCCCTGATATACCAAAGAACACGATAATGGAGTCTACAAATGCATCATTCTTTGAAGATGTATTTCCATGTATGTCTAAGGATGAACCAAGTTCTTCCAAACGAACACATGAGACTATTAGTGAAGATAGTGAAAACCAAGATAAAGAAGTTGAGAAGGAAACTAGATGTAGTAAAAGAACAAGAATGAAAAAAAAAGGTCTAGATTTCTTGACTTTTTTGCTTTAAGGTGAACCCCAAACATTCAAAGAAGCGATGCGCTCTAGTGATGGTCCTCTTTGGAAAGAAGTCATTAAGAGTGAAATTGATTCAGTCATGCCCAATCATACGTGGGAACTAGTGGATCTTCCACCAAGTAGTAAACATTTAGATTCCAAGTGAATTTTCAAGTGAAAAGTAAAAGCTGATGGATCATTGGATAAATACAAGGCAAGGCTTGTAATCAAAAGTTATAGACAAAAGGATGGTCTTGATTACTTTGATATATTCTCCTGTGATGAGAATAAATTCCATTAGGATGGTACTTGCAATAGCTGCTTTGTGCAATCTTGAAGTACATAAAATGTATGTGAAAACTATTTTTTTAATGGAGATTTAGATGAAGAAATCTGTATGAAGCAACCTGAGGGTTTTTCAGCTCCAGGACAATAAAAAAAGAAAGTATGTAAATTGATGAAATCATTATATGGCTAGAAACAAGCTCCAAAATAGTGGCATGAAAAATTTGGCAACGTCATGATGACAAATGGTTTCAAAGTCAGTGAATGTGAAAAATGCATGCTTGTCAAAGACACAGAAAGTGGATATGTCATAATATGTTTGTATGTAGATGATATGTTTATTAGTTAGAAGCAATGATAAGATGATTAAATCTACTAAGAAAATGTTGAACTCAAGATTAGACATGAAAGACACAGGACTAGCTGATGTTATATTGAGAATTAAAATAACAAGAACACCATAAGAGCTTGTTTTAAGTCAGTTACATTATATAGAAAATATTCTTGGAAAATTTGATAGAGATAATTATGGAATTTCCAGAACTCTGATAGACCTAACTTCACATTTATCCAAGAATAAATGTGAGAGTTAAAGTAGAATACTCTAGAATCATAGACAGTCTAATGTATTTGATGAGTTGTACAAGACCAAACATAGCCTATGCAGTTCGTAAACTAAGTAGATATACGAGTAATCCTAGAACGGAGCATTGACAAGCGATTACAAGAGTACTGAAGTACTTGCGTTTTAATCATAATTATGGGTTGCATTATACAAAATATCCGGATATACTTGAAGGATACAGTGATGCGAATTAGATATCTAGTGATAATTCAAAATTTACTAGTGGCTATGTGTTTACAATTGGTGGTGCAGCAGTTTCGTGGAAATCCTCGAAACAAACAGTGATAGCTAAATCTATGATAGAATCTGAATTTATTGCACTGGACAAATATGAGGAAGAAGCTGAATGGTTATGCCATTTTCTTGAGGATATTCGAAGGTGGACAAAGCCTATGCCTCCAATCTGCATCCATTCATATAGTCAATCTAGAATTTGTAGAGCACAGAGCAATATGTATAATGGTAAATCTAGATATAAAACCATTAGACCACTACTATCTACTGGGGTTATCACTGTGGACTATGTAAAGTCAAAGAATAACAATGCAGATCCGCTAACGAAAGTGTTAAACAGAGAGTTAGTTGATAAATCATCGAGGAGAATGAGACTAAAGTCCACAAAAGAATAAGTCAATACAATGGACACCCCACCTAGTTGACTAGAGTTCCCAAGATCTAGGTTCAAAGGGACAACTAAATTGTAAAGACCATTTTGAATCACTGTGAGAATTGTCTCATGTCCATTCCCATGATGCCCGTAAGGTAAGTGATTAACCTAGGATTTTAATGATTATTATGCGTCGGAAATCCAAGAAAAGTAATGTGGGTTACTCTTAACTAAGAAATCACCTATGTGAAAGGGATGAAGGGCTGCTTCCAAGGGAATGATGTAGGGCAACATTCCTGATAAACTCTCACAGAACCAGACTTATGTTCAAGGCCAAAACGAATAACAATGAGAACTAAAGTGCGTTAGGAAGATTCTTGTGCAAGATATGTCATCGTTTACACAAATGAAAGAATAGTTCAAAGACATCACGTCTACTGTTTAGTTAGTAAAGTAAACATATTTTTATAGGGAAGGTTCAAAGGGTAACACTTACCTATCCTGTGCAAGTTTCAACCGTTGAATTCTATCACCAAGTCTGTCGTGTCTGAGGTCGTCAATTTCATTCATGTGGGGAATGTTAGAAAAATGAGTGTTTTAACACCATTTTAGGAACCAGTTTTGAGGTAATTTTTTGAGTAAGATCCACTACATATTAGTGAGAGATCTACATAGATTTTTGTTCTCCTTCACGAGTAAATCAAAATCATATATTTACTTGCTCAAAACGGTTAAGAGGTGAATGAGAAATTGTCTCCCGAAGTGAAATACTTGATTTTTGAAAAATTGGTTGAGGGCTTTAGTCCCATATCGGAAAAAATCAGAAGAATTAGAATGGTATATATAATAAACTCTTTCTTGACATTGTAAGAAAGCAAGCCACAAGGTTCTCTCTCGTGCGTGCAGGGGGGTGCAAATCTGTAGCGCCCCGAATTTCTAATAAGATATCTTAGAAAATACGTGGCACATTCCCAGCGATCCACTTCAATATAATATTAAACACAACCAACACCACTAAAATTTTCAACATTTATTACAACAAATCCTTTTACAAATCACAGCGGAATTCAAAACAAACTCAACTCAATATTTTCTTTATTTACAACACAAACTTATCTCAAAACTGTTATTACAGTTTCACACAAATTCTTATGAATCAATTATATCTCAAAACCACTCAAGCATCCCATCTCCAGCTCTAAGCAACAACCTGCAACATGTGAGGCTAGAGATGATCCCTAACCCCCAAACTAAAGGGGGCAGCCATAAATGGTGTGAGAGATATAAAAACAACAAACAACATAAAAGATCATACCTCATAAATTCTTAAACAACAGGTACTAAATAAGAATAATGGGAAGTATGAAATGACAGGTAACATAAAACATCAAGTGGAGCTAAACTAAGTGTCGGGTGTAGAAAAACAGAAAACCACATGCATAAAACCAAGTCAAGAAAACACAATTTCTATATGCAGACTCTCTAATGCGTATTTGTCGAAGTCTATGCATCCCATTCAACATAGGTTCGGTGCAAGCCCTTAACGTCTTCACTTCATTGGGTTCAATCCCACGTTATGAACTAATCCTAACACGATGACTACTACGAGATAAAGATAAACCATGGATAGTATCTCATGCCCGATAATTCCGGAGATGGATCCCACACCCAAGATATTTCACTTGAATAATTCCGGAGATCATCCCACACCGAAATATTGACACATCCCCACACGAATACCACATGTGCTTCACATCGACTCCGATAATTCCGGAGATCAATCCCACACCACAAGTAGTTACCGTGATAATTCCGGAGATTGTCCCACACCACAAGACTGTGATAATTCCGGAGACATATCCCACACCACTAATAATCTACTGTGATAATTCCGGAGATTAAATCCCACACCAAAAGCCATACTGAGGTTCTTGACCCATGTTCCCGTTTATCATATCTGTAGCACCCCGAATTTCAAATAAGGATAAATTCGAGATTTCACAGGATCTTTACTTCACTTCGTACAATTTTACAAGGAATTTAAAAACTTTTTATTCACAATACATCAGAGTTTCTTTACACTTGGATTTTACACAGCGGAAGACTGAAAGATTACAATAATGAAAACAACTTGTATAACTTTAACATCATTTGCAACATCTTTAACTTCTAAACAGCAACAACATATCCACTTTATAACTCCATGAATGATCCTTTACCTGCATGTTAATCTGTGGGCTCGTCAGTTACTTACAACTGACGAAATGTTATACACGGCTATCCTCTCTATGCCGGGAATAGTATAACGATCTCATACTTTAACAAATCACAAAAAGATTAAACGAACATATAAAGTGTCAAAAGTGATTATTCTAAACATAAGTGTATGTCATGCCTTAATGCCTAATGCACACAATTCTACACTAGGATGACACTAATGCACACTTGTTCGGATTCTATGCATCCCATACTACATAGGTCCGAGGGCAAGCGCCTACGTTCTTCACAATACAGGGCTCGATCCCTCGCCATGAAAACTACCCGGTAGCAAAACAAAGTTCAGACTATTCCACGAATGTGAATCCCAGCCTTGGAGTCCACCGCCAGCTGTTATAACAGATTCCACATCGTACAAACCGTCCCGTATGTGACCCTCTAGCCCAGTATATATATATATACATTGGAGACGGTAAACACAAAAATCCATCCGTCCGACTACTCAAGATCCCGGAGTCCACCGCTGACCCGTCCTCATAGTCCTGGACTAAAATATAATAATCCGTCTCCCACAGGGCAACCTCAGTCCACCAACTGGGTCTATAGTCTTGGAGTCCACCAACAACTATATAGAGCACCCCACTTACGTTTCTCTAAGTTTACTACATCTTCACTTATGTGCCTAAATTTTCCTAAGTTCAAGACTTGAATAATTTCTACTCATAGAATCAGTTTTTCCTCCTACCGGACTTAATCAACAAATACGAGATAGCTCCTTAGCTATATCTCCGAATCATTCCTCAAATCTTTTCTTTTAATAATGCCGGTACCGAGGTCTTACTAATTCTAAGTCATAAACTTTCATGTACAAGAAAACATGGGTATTCACACCCTTTTGTAATCATGTCTTAAACTTATATAATTTCATCTTTCAATTCACTTCACAAAAATAATCAAATCTTGTCTTAACACTTATCCACAAAGTAATCATTTCATAGTCTTGCCACTATTCGTGATCTAGTTATTCATAATAAATAATAATTCATTCACAATTTCAAATTCATACGATGTCTCATTTTAACACGATTCAATGTCTCATCTTTAGCACTAAACATGATTTACTCATTCACAACAAAATCTTTCATGATCTCAAAAGTCACATAACTCAACCATATTGCATTTCTAGAAATAAAGAGATTTCAATTCACCCTAAATCATTATTTTGTAAATTAAAAGTCATGCTATTTACTAATACTTTTGTAGTCATTCATCTTTCTTCCTATCTCAAATCCTCGTTAAAACTTATCAATTACACAAAAACAATCTTTAAGAAATAATTTCTTTATTTATGTTTTATGAATACTAAATTTTTCCCAAAATGAAACACTTTTGAAAGTTTTTATCCAACTGACCCACTCTCGAAATTATTTACCAAATTGACCTACTCACTATCAAAATTACAGATCTAGTTCCACGGAAGTTTTTACCAAACTGACCCACTTTCGAAACTATTTACCAAATTGACCTACTCGCTATCAAATTGCAGGTTTAGTTTCAACGGACCCAAAAAATTAAATAAAAAGAAAAAGGTGGTGGGGTTTGATCCCATGATTGAACAGCCCAGGCCCAAGTATTAATCCGCTAACCAATAGTCCACTGTGACTAGGTTGTCATAGAGAAGGATTTAACTTCTGAAATATCAATCTCGGCCTGTAGTTTAATTTTAACCAAAACAAAAGAAAAAGGGAAACGTATGGTTCAAACTCGGGACCTCTGATTTCATACGAGCTACAGTGACGTTCTTAAGGACCCCCAACTAGCCAGTTAGTCCATTGTGACTACTTGGCATGAGAAACAAAACTAATCTTTTGTCCAAACTTTCTGTCTTTTTGTTCATTCCAAATGCTTGATTCTTCTTTTAATCTAATCTTCTCATTAGTCTACAATAGTAAAATTTTAAACTGAAATTTACTTACTAACAGAAACTTATAGATTAGAAAAATCTCATATTTTAGACAATAATTTATTTCTCCGTATTAATAAGCATGAATTTGTATTTACTCAATTTAATCAAAATAGCACATTAGATCTTTTATGAACAATCAAATGGGTCCCATAGTATCAAATTTCACTTTACCAAAAATGTATTTTCTTATTAAAAAGGAAAACTCAACAATTATCAAAATCTCTAGATTCATGTATATTAGTGCATGACAATAATAAATTCTTTTCTCATTTATCAACTAACAAGTTGTAATTTAATCTACTAATCATAACATGATTCACCACATCCAATAGCATAAATTGTTCTACTTATCATAATCAAAATTTCTATACTATTCATCTATAATTACTAGCATGCATAGTTCTAAATTAGAAAGCATGAGAACCCACCTTATGTTTGAAGGTTGAAAACTACAAGTGAATGGCTCCTAGCTTCTCAAGCAACTCCTAGTCCTCCTCTCCTCCTAGCAAGAGCTCCAAGCAAGAGAACCTCCAAGCACAATACCCTTCTTACTCTCTTTTCTTACACTCTTTTCTTTCTCTTATTTTTCTTTCTTTCTTTCTTCTATTTTCTATTGCTTGATTTGCTTTTTGGTGTCAAGAATGAGAAGAGAAATGGTGGCTATTTATAGGATTGTGCTAGGGACTATATTGCAAAATCTCCCACCTAATAACTTCTCATTTTAATTCTATTTTTAATTCTCACATCTTCATATTTTTAACTCCTAAAACTCCCATCCTTTCACATTCTCCAACTCTTCAAAAACTCAATCCCTAAAACTCCCAAACTCTCCAACTCCCCACTTCTACAAAACAAAAACATTAAATCCTACCCTCTCCACTAGCCAAACCGGCCAGCACACAAAGTGTGCTGTGCATGATCAAGTGGGCCCCCTAAATGCCATTATACCATATATACAACATATTTTTATATTTACCAAACCAAGCCCACCATTCATTCAATTTCTATTACACACATTAATCCAAATACCTTAAGCCCAAGCCCATTAGCCAAATCAAACAAAATTTTGTCCAAGTCGTGGGCCCCCTTCACCACTTTCAAACCATTCACCATCCATCTCACATTTAAACTATATACATATTAATCCACTTTTCTACTATATATATACATGGACACTATTCACTATTGAGCAAAAATTTGTTAAATTAAATTTTATAATGCAAAAATAAATGAGCACATATTTTATTAAATTTATTTCGAGAAAGGATGCGCGCACCGAAACACGTGCGTCGTACGTAAAATATCAAAATGCGAAAAATCGATTTTATTGATGAAAAATTATTAAATATAATCGAAAACAATATACGCAAAATTATATTTACTAGTTTATATATATTTCATGATGAAATCACAACACGTAGAAAGCACGTGCATTATACGTGCAGAAAGTCGAAAAATACATTTTAATCAAAACAAGGGGAAATGAATTTTCGTTTTATAAAATAGATTTATAAAAATAAATAATTTAAACCTATAGAAAATATTATACGTAGTGGTGGAAGCACGTGCATCAAAACACGTAAAAAGCACGTAAATCCCAGGGATTGAAATATTATATTTTAGTTGACTGAAGTCAATACAGAAAATGTATAAATAGTACGAATCCAAAATATGTAGTGAAACGCATTACAAAATATACGTGCGTAACACCCAGGGGCAAAATTGTAATTTCAATTTTGCGGGGTGTTACAATATCACCACTAGTGCCTGTCCTTATCATTTTGGATTATTTAATTACTTAACGAATCTCCTAGAGCGGTATACCCTACCGGCCTAAATTCAAATCTAAATAACTGAAATGCCTCAATGGGCCTCAACAAATAACTCAACACCGGTATACTAGGGTCACACACCTCTAGAGACTCAAACTCAAAAGTCTAAACCAAAGTTTCACTAAACAAGAGTGGCTCAGCTGCATATCTTAATTCAATACTTAACTGAATCTCAAAGTCAATTGCTTAATCAATTACTGAACTGAATGTCAAGTACAGACTAAATTATCTGGAAACCAATCATTCGAAATAGCACTAAAGTTTACAAAGATCCTTCAGTACCAATCGACTTATACTGTCGTAAGTCGGCTGTCCAGAGGACTAATATCCAAGGTTTTACAAAAATAAACTAAGTCATATAACAGTCGACTTAAGAAGGGATCAGTCGACTTACCCGAGGTAATTTCCAATAATCTTCTCAAAATTATTCTAAGTATACAAGCCGACTTAAAGGAGTCATAGGTCGACTGTCCAGAAAGGACTAATAATTTTTCAAAATAAATTTCTCAGAGGACCAGTCGACTGCCTAGAGGCTAGGTCGACTGTCCAGAACGACTATTTCAAAGATTCTAAAAATACAGTATCAGGCTCATACCAGTCGACTGTACAGTAGGCCAGTCGACTGTCGGCCTACAGATTTCAAAATTTAGGTCTAATTACAAAATCAAGTCTGAAGTTTTTCTAATGATTCAATGTTTATGAAAATAGTTCGTATTCAGGAAAAATGATAAATCTCAACAAATCCTCATCATGTATATGTATATATTACTCAAACATCAAATATGTCAAAATTCAAGTTCTCATGTTCTAAATCACAATTTCTTTCATTAGGGTTTTACAAGATCTAAATTTCTTTCACGAATCTACATCAAAGTCTGATTTATAAATCTAATGTCCAGATGTTCATACTCAAATCTCAACATGCCTTTAGCAACACAATTTTAATAGTAAAGATCTACTAGTTCATCCACAATTTTTTTCACATGATTCATACCACAATACAAGATCTAAATCGTTCACAACATCAAATCAATACCTCATTGATACTTGCACACATAGATCAACAACAAGACAAATTTCTATCATTCACAACATCAAAACAAACAACAAAACAAATTTTTATATCACTCACATGAATCAAATAACAAAACAATTTTTATATATCTCACCCTGAATTGAGAAAAGTCCACGAAAAAGTTCTTCCTCTTTGTTAGATCCAAAATTCTCTTGCTCCACCAAAATAAATCTCCACAAATTCTGTATTTCAGAAATGACGGCTGGAGAAAAATTCTCTTAAATATCCGGGATGAATATTAGGGATTTACCCCACTTTTGCAAAACAATCCTTTCCAAAATACAATTTACATATATAGTTCTATCCTTGGAAATTCCATCAAAACTCATTTAAATTAGGATTTAAAAGAAAATATACATTCCAAATCTCAATCAATACTGTTCAAAACGTCCAGAATGCACATTTTGCACTTTAACCCCTAAAAATGTCAATTTTGCAAAAAGACCCTTCTTTTCTCAAAATTGCAAATAGTTCCAATAAATTTCAGAAAAATCTGGAAAAATACTAAATAAATCCCAAATATTAAATAATGATCTTTCATAGAGAAAACTAAATTTTCATACTTCTCATAAAAGTATTTGCACGTGTTTTGCACGTGTACAAAAGATAAACTTTTCTGAAAATATTCATTAAATTATCCAAAAATCAATTTAAATTCATTTTCAAATATAAAAATAATATTCGAAAATACGGGGTTCTACATCACTCCCTCCTTAGAAGAGTTCTGTCCTCAGAACTACCACTAATGCGTCCAAACAATATATCAACAAAGAAATCAACATCTCATAATGGAAACATAGCTCAAACAATTGCATATGACAATTCAATCAAAATAGAAGGAATACAATTCAAATCAAAGTACCATCATTCACAAGAATTACAATCACATAATAGAAATACACTCATACAAAAAGTTCAGGGAAATCCTTCTGCATGCGATCCTCTGGCTCCCAAGTAGCCTCCTCAAACTGCTGATTCCTCCACAACACCTTGACCATAGGTATCACCTTGTTCCTAAGGATTTTCTCTCTACGGTCAACGATCTCAAAAGGCTGTTCCTTGTAACTCAAGTTCACCTGTAGACCTTCAGGAATCTCTACCAACTGATGATTCTGATCTGGCACATATTTCCTCAACAATGACACATGAAATATGTCATGCACCTGTGCTAACTCCTCTGGAAGTTTCAATCTATAAGCGGTCTTGCCAATCCGCTCCATGATCCTGTATGGACCAATATATCTCGGCGCTAACTTGCCTCCCTTACCAAACCTGATCACTCCCTTGGTCGGAGAAACCTTGAGGAAAACTGCATCCCCAACCTCAAACTCCAAGTCTCTTCGCCGAGTATCAGCATAACTCTTCTGCCGGCTCTGAGCCTCAACTAACCTCTTGCGAATCAGCTCAATCTGCTCTGACGTCTGCTGTACGATCTCAGGACCATACATCTGCCTCTCACCAACCTCATACCAACAAACAGGTGTCCTACACCTCCTCCGGTACAAAGCCTCATACGGTGCCATCCCAATACTCGCATGGTAACTGTTGTTATAAGCAAACTCAACCAATGCCAAGTATCTCTCCCAACTACCACCCAAATCCATAACACAAGCCCTCAGCATATCTTCCAGCACTCGATTCACCCTCTCAGTCTGACCATCTGTCTGTGGATGAAAAGCTGTACTGAAATAGTTCTGGTGCCTAAAGCTGCTTTAGGCTCTTCCAAAACCTTGAAGTAAACGTTGCATCTCTGTCGGATACAATCGACACAGGAACTCCATGAAGTCTCACAATTTCACCAATGTACAACTCCGCCAATTTCTCCATCGACCAAGTAATCTTCATGGCTAGAAAGTGAGCCGACTTAGTCAAACAGTCCACAACAACCCAAATCGAGTCATTGCCTTTCGAACTCCTCGGCAAACCCGTAAAGAAATCCATACTGATATTCTCCCATTTCCACTCCGGAATGGGCAACGGCTGTAACAAACCTCCAGGTCTCTGATTTTCGGCTTTGATCTGCTGACAAGTCAGACACCTTGCCACAAAATCTGCTACATCCCTCTTCATACCAGACCACCAAAAATGCTGTTTGATGTCCCTGTACATCTTCGTGCCTCCTGGATGAATTGACAACAATGTACTGTGTGCTTCCTGCAAGATACTCTCTCTCAAATCTGCATTATCTGGAACACACAACCTCTCACCCATCCAAAGAACTCCATCTTGGACACGAAACTCTGATAACTTGCCTTCTGAAACCTGTTGCAACATCTTCTGAATCTCTGAGTCTGATCTCTGACCTTCCACAATCCTCTCTCTCAAGGACGGCTGCAGCCTCAACTGAGCCAAAGATGCCTCTAAACCTTGCAGTACCACCTCGATACCTGCTCGATCGATCTCTGCTGCCAACTCTCTTCGAGTAGTGATCAAACTCGATAAACTACTCTTCCTGCTAAGTCCATCAGCCACCACATTTGCTTTGCCCGGATGATACTTGATCTCGGGACGAATGTCTTCCAATACTTCCAACCACCTTCTCTGCCGAAGATTAAGATCCTTCTGTTGATAAATGTACTTCAGGCTCTTGTGGTCGGTGTACATATTAACCTTCTCACCATAAACATAATGCCTCTACAGCTTCAAGGCATAAATGATATCTGCTAGCTCCAAATCATGCGTCGAGTAATTCTTCTCATGCGGACGCAATTGCCTCGAACCATAAGCAATAACCTTGCCTTCTTGCATCAAGACACAACCCAAACATCTGAGAGATGCATCACTGTAGATGTCATAATCCTTTCCAGCTTGCGGCAAAGCTAAGATAGGTGCAGTAGTCAACCTTTCCTTTAACTCAAGGAAAACTTTCCTCATACTTATCAGTCCATACAAATGCCACATTCTTCCGGGTCAAACCTGTCAAGGGAACTGTAATCTGAGAATAACCCTGGATAAATCTCCTGTAGTAACCAGCTAAACCCAAGAAACTTCTGACTTCCTTCACGGATGTTGGCCTGGGCCAATCCTTCACTGCTTCAACTTTCTGAGGATCAGTAACTACTCCCTCCTTAGAAAGGATATGACCAAGGAAAGCTACCTCAGACTTCCAAAACTCACACTTCGACAACTTGGCATACAAGATATGCTCCTGCAATTTCTGTAACACCGCTGTCAAGTGCGTAGAATGTTCCTCCTCCGACTTCGAATACACCAAAATGTCGTCGATGAAAACCACCACGAAGGAGTCAATAAATGGCCTCAAAACCCGATTCATCATATCCATGAAAACTGCTGGCGCATTCGTCAACCCGAATAGCATTACCAGAAACTCATAGAGTCCATGACGAGTCCTGAAAGCTGTCTTACTCACATCTTCCTCCTTGACTCGAACCTGATGATACCCTGACCTCAAATCAATCTTCGAAAATACAGCTGCTCCTCGAAGCCTGTCGAACAAATCATCAATCCGCGGCAGTGGATACTTGTTCTGAATAGTCACCCTATTCAACTCCCGATAGTCAATGCACATCCTCATTGACCCATCCTTCTTCTTGACCAATAACACTGGCGCTCCCCACGGAGAAGAACTCGGCCTAATAAGCCCCTTGCTCAACAGCTCCTCAATCTGCTTCTTCACTACATCCTGCTCTACAGGTGCCATCCTGTACGGAGCCTTGGAAATCGGCACACTCTCCGGCTGAACATTAATGCAAAACTCCACATCTCTCTGCGGTGGTAATCCTGGAAAATCATCCAAGAACACCTGAGGAAAATTTTTGACAACCGGAATGCCTTTGACTTCATCTGAAATAGCCATCTTGGATACCATTGCAGCCACCTTCGAAATCTTCTTCTTCCCTTGGAAAGTCACTGCAGGTCCACCTGGTGCTTTCACCAACACCTCCTTTTGCTTGCATTCGATCGTGGCATCATATATTGCCATCCAATCAATGCCCACGATGACATCCACTCCCAAGACTTTCAGCATCATCAAATCAATGCCAAACAACCTCCCACCAATCTCGATATCACAGCCCTCGTAATAACGATCCGCAATCAAATCTTCACCTGACGGCGTTGCCACCGACAAAACCCTGCCTGAAATAACTTAGGTTCCACACCTAAGATCTTTACAAAACTTGGCGATACAAAAGTATGCGATGAACCAGTGTCAAATAAAACCTTTGCCTTTATACCATTAATTAAAACAACTCCTGTTACAATAAGAATGATACTCAATCTTAAATTGTTCTCAAATAAAGGTTTCATTTATTACATTGATTCAAAATAAAAAAATCAGAATTCTTGCATACCCTGTATTACATCTTCCGAGTTACCAGCATCTTCCTCGGTTAATGCAAATACTCGCCCTTGCCTCTTCTGAAATTTGCTCCCACCAGAACCATCCTTCTTCAATTGTGGACAATGAGACTGAGAATGTCCTGCCTGCCCACACTGGGAAAAAACCTGCTTCGCCAACTTCGGACATGCTGACCTGTAATGTCCTGCCTCCTTGCAGTAATAACAAGTCACTCATTGAGCTGCAGGTGCCTTCTGCACTGGATCACTGAATTTGGCTTGCTTCGCAGGGAATCCCTTCCCACTCTGGCCTGATGCGGGCCTCTTGTTCCGGTTCCATGTATCTTGCTTCTTCTGGAACTGGTCCATGTCCTCTTCGGTCATAGCTGCTCTCCTGACCAGCTTGTCGAACCATCTGATACCCAATGGAATCATCCTCGACCTCAAGTTTGGCCTCAAGCCCTACTCAAACTTTTTGGCCTTCTTTGCCTCGTCAACAACCAACTCTGGTGCATACCTCGAAAGTTGAGCAAATTTGGTTTCATACTCCCGCACGGTCATGCTGCCGTGCTGAAGGTTCAAGAACTCAGTTGCCTTCTTCTCCTGAACATCTAGGGGAAAGAAGCGATCTCTGAACTCCTCCAGAAAAGCTTCCCAAGTCAACGACTGGTCTCCCAAAGCCCTTTTCACTGACTCCCACCAGACACCAGCATCCTTCTCAAGCTGCATCGAAGCTAACTTCACCTTGCTGGCTACTGGAGTCTCCGATACCTCGAAGATCGTCTCTATCTTCCTAATCCAATCATCTGCTGCTGTTGGATCAGCTTGCCCCTCAAAGACTGGCGGCCTCATCCTCTTAAAGGATTCAATCTGCTTAATAGGGTCGGCGTTAACCAATCCCTGTCCAGCTCCATAATTTGGCTGCTGAGTCTGCTGCTGCGCTTGCTGCTGCGCCACGTTGAATGCCATCAGCGTATTCAGGGTCTGATACACCTTGGTGAATTCAGCCTCAAGGTCGAGCCCATTTCCTCGGGAACTACCAGATCCATCCTCATTGTTGCCACCATTCCTGCCCCTGGGTGCAACCATTTTGGATACTGCAAAACGAGGAAAAAGTTAGAGCATCACACACAATTCAAACTCACATCAATATCCTTTGGCAAAATCTCAATTGAATCCCAAAGGTAAAACATCATATTCAGTTCTATGTGATACTCACTCTTTAATGTCCACACCTAGGTACTCACACTCTAGTGTCCATACCTAGGTTATTTTTTATGTCATGTTTAGTATTTCTATTGAAGCATGCTCTGATACCAATCTCTGTAGCGCCCCGAATTTCTAATAAGATATCTTAGAAAATATGTGGCACATTCCCAGCGATCCACTTCAATATAATATTAAACACAACCAACACCACTAAAATTTTCAACATTTATTACAACAAATCCTTTTACAAATCACAGCGGAATTCAAAACAAACTCAACTCAATATTTTCTTTATTTACAACACAAACTTATCTCAAAACTGTTATTTCAATTTTACACAAATTCTTATGAATCAATTATATCTCAAAACCACTCAAGCATCCCATCTCCAACTCTAAGCAACAACCTGCAACATGTGAGGCTAGAGATGATCCCTAACCCCCAAACTAAAGGGGTCAGCCATAAATGGTGTGAGAGATATAAAAACAACAAACAACATAAAAGATCATACCTCATAAATTCTTAAACAACAGGTACTAAATAAGAATAATGGGAAGTATGAAATGACAGGTAACATAAAACATCAAGCGGAGCTAAACTAAGTGTCGGGTGTAGAAAAACAGAAAACCACATGCATAAAACCAAGTCAAGGAAACACAATTTCTATATGCAGACTCTCTAATGCGTACTTGTCGAAGTCTATGCATCCCATTCTACATAGGTTCGGTGCAGCCCTTAACGTCTTCACTTCGTTGGGTTCAATCCCCGCGTTATGAACTAATCCTAACACGATGACTACTACGAGATAAAGATAAACCATGGATAGTATCTCATGCCCGATAATTCCGGAGATGGATCCCACACCCAAGATATTTCACTTGAATAATTCCGGAGATCATCCCACACCGAAACATTGACACATCCCCATACGAATACCACATGTGCTTCACCTCGACTCCGATAATTCCGGAGATCAATCCCACACCACAAGTAGTTACAGTGATAATTCCAGAGATTGTCCCACACCACAAGACTGTGATAATTTCGGAGACATATCCCACACCACTAATAATCTACTGTGATAATTCCGGAGATTAAATCCCACACCGAAAGCCATACTGAGGTTCTTGACCCATGTTCCCGTTCATCATATCACCACTAGTGCCTGTCCTTATCATTTTGAATTATTTAATTACTTAACGAATCTCCTAGAGCGGTATACCCTACCGGCCTAAATTCAAATCTAAATAACTGAAATGCCTCAATGGGCCTCAACAAATAACTCAACACCGGTATACTAGGGTCACACACCTCTAGAGACTCAAACTCAAAAGTCTAAACCAAAGTTTCACTAAACAAGAGTGGCTCAGCTGTATATCTTAATTCAATACTTAACTGAATATCTCAAAGTCAATTGCTTAATCAATTACTGAACTGAATGTCAAGTACAGACTAAATTATCTGGAAACCAATCATTCGAAATAGCACTAAAGTTTACAAAGATCCTTCAGTACCAATCGACTTATACTGTCGTAAGTCGGCTGTCCAGAGGACTAATATCCAAGGTTTTACAAAAATAAACTAAGTCATATAACAGTCGACTTAAGAAGGGATCAGTCGACTTACCCGAGGTAATTTCCAATAATCTTCTCAAAATTATTCTAAGTATATAAGTCGACTTAAAGGAGTCATAGGTCGACTGTCCAGAAAGGACTAATAATTTTTTCAAAATAAATTTCTCAGAGGACCAGTCGACTGCCTAGGGGCTAGGTCGACTGTCCAGAATGACTATTTCAAAGATTCTAAAAATACAGTATCAGGCTCATACCAGTCGACTGTACAGTAGGCCAGTCGACTGTCGGCCTACAGATTTCAAAATTTAGGTCTGATTACAAAATCAAGTCTGAAGTTTTTCTAATGATTCAATGTTTATGAAAATAGTTCGTATTCAGGAAAAATGATAAATCTCAACAAATCCTCATCATGTATATGTATATATTACTCAAACATCAAATATGTCAAAATTCAAGTTCTCATGTTCTAAATCACAATTTCTTTCAATAGGGTTTTACAAGATTTAAATTTCTTTCACGAATCTACATCAAAGTCTGATTTATAAATCTAATGTCCAGATGTTCATACTCAAATCTCAACATGCCTTTAGCAACACAATTTTAATAGTAAAGATCTACTAGTTCATCCACAATTTTTTTCACATGATTCATACCACAATACAAGATCTAAATCGTTCACAACATCAAATCAATACCTCATTGATACTTGCACACATAGATCAACAACAAGACAAATTTCTATCATTCACAACATCAAAACAAACAACAAAACAAATTTTTATATCACTCACATGAATCAAACAACAAAACAATTTTTATATATCTCACCCTGAATTGAGAAAAGTCCACGAAAAAGTTCTTCCTCTTTGTTAGATCCAAAATTCTCTTGCTCCACCAAAATAAATCTCCACAAATTCTGTATTTCAGAAATGACGGCTGGAGAAAAATTCTCTTAAATATCCGGGATGAATATTAGGGTTTTACCCCACTTTTGCAAAACAATCCTTTCCAAAATACAATTTACATATATAGTTCTATCCTTGGAAATTCCATCAAAACTCATTTAAATTAGGATTTAAAAGAAAATATACATTCCAAATCTCAATCAATACTGTTCAAAACGTCCAGAATGCACATTTTGCACTTTAACCCCTAAAAATGTCAATTTTGCAAAAAGACCCTTCTTTTCTCAAAATTGCAAATAGTTCCAATAAATTTCAGAAAAATCTGGAAAAATACTAAATAAATCCCAAATATTAAATAATGATCTTTCATAGAGAAAACTAAATTTTCATACTTCTCATAAAAGTATTTGCACGTGTTTTGCACGTGTACAAAAGATAAACTTTTCTGAAAATATTCATTAAATTATCCAAAAATCAATTTAAATTCATTTTCAAATATAAAAATAATATTCGAAAATACGGGGTTCTACAAAATCTTGGACCGGATCACATGCTGCTTATGTGCGTCTGCATGTTCTGCATACAATGTCAGGCCACCTTGAACTCCACCCTGTGTGGGATTATTTGTGACTTTTTTAATCTGTAACCGCCGAAATAAATGTAGAAACGGTTCTATCTGTGTAATAGGCGAATCATTGGCAGAAACATTTTGTTTGCTGCATTGATTCCCACGTTTTTAAACCGAGAAATGGGTTTTTCTGCTGTTATAACATGTGCATTCATTCACCTATCTGCCCCGTCCCCTATAAATTGAGACCTCTCTCTCCACTTTCCACACACCAGAAAAATATCTTCTCTTCTCTGCTGTGTTCTGTTCTGTTATGTTCATTTGTTCAAGGTCAGTGATAGAGTTCGAACCTATTTCAGTTCGGGAGTGTGACGTGGTGCTTCAGTCAACACTCCTCAGCCGTTGTATTCTAGGAAATAGACGTCTCTGCAAACTCCAGCATTCGAATTAGACGAATATATTTTAAGGATATTGTGTGATACATAAGCCTCATCTTTAACCGGTTTGGGTTTATATTTTGTTATTTTATTTTCTGTATAGTTTTTTCGGTTCTCAACATCTTCGACTTCTTTGTTTCATGTATCTAAATCAAAATTGTTTTTATTGTAAATTTTTTGTAACAATCAGGTCAACAATCAGTGATAAGATTTGGCAAATTGTCATGAGAAGAATTCAGGTTTCTGTTTTTACGAAGTTCGTGAAATTTGTCAGACATTTGTTTTTCAAGGTTTATCATGATTTGTAGTAAATGGATGTGTGGAGCATCTTAGATATTTATAATCAAATTAATGAAACCATAGTACAGAATTAATGCATTCATTTGAGGCACATACTCAAAATTTTGTTTGCATCTAGAAATTAGTATAAACCACAATTGCTCCACTCCTAATCGGAATGGATATAACGGCATATCTATCCCGGAGCCTATGCCCAAATGACGCGATAGATAGTCATTATAATATTTTTTTAATAGCGGGCCTCTATGACGACGGTGCTATATTACGCCGTTATATATATAATATATAACGGCGGTTTTATAGGCACCGCCATTATAGGCCAAACATTAGCTATTCATTACCCTGCCGAATTAATCCTCCCGCTCCGTTCTTCATTTCCCCCCAAAAACGACCGCTCCATTCTTCATTTGCCCCCAAAACGAAAACTTCTAACCCTAACTACTCACGCGCCGCTCCACTATCCCGTCTCCAAAATCTCTCTCTCTCTCTCTCTCTCTCTCTCTCTCTCTCACTCTCTCTGACCAGTCGCCCCTCTCCCCATTCGACGCCATCTTCCCCTCTCCCCATTCGGCTTCGTCTAGGTCGTATTCAGAAGTATTGCCAGTCACCCTTCTCCATTCAAGAAGAAGCTCCATGTGGATTCATTCTCTATTTGATTGGTACATTTCACATCCTCTTAGTTCTGATGTCACTTTCATTTTTTTGGGATTAGGGTTCTGTTAACTTTGCTTAATTTGAAATGGGTTATTGTCAAAATCCCTTCTTTTTGTATAATTCTATAGAATTTGGAGTGGGATGTTTTGTATTTACTTGTTTTTACTTTGCTGAATTTGATGTTTATATTTACTTTTGTCAAAATCCCTTCTTGTTGTTGTTGATGTTTAACTTTGCTTAATTTGAAATGGGTTATTGTCAAAATCCCTTCTTTTTGTATAATTCTATAGAATTTGGAGTGGGGTGTTATAAAATTTACTTATTTTTTGTTCTAATTTAGTGAGAAGGTTGATGATGTTGTTAATTATGAATGGTGTAGGTTATGAAGCTTGATAGTGTAGGTTGAATTATGCTAGAAGATAATTGGAGAAGAAATGGAAAATTTTGCATTATCATTTTTAATAATTATGATATCTTAGCATTTGAATAAACAAATTGTGTGGTTAGAAGTGCTGGAACAAATGGATTTTACTTGAATTAGTCAGTTTGTATTCAAAAACTCGAATGCCAAAATTATTCACCTTCTAAATTAACCCATAGAGGACCAATCCTGTTTAAATTTGACACCTTCTCATCTTTTGAGGTTCATAACATAGGTAGTTTTAGTTATTCTAACAACAAGAACAACAAAAGAAATTTATATTGAACATGATAATATAATATAGTTTAGTACTTACACCAATATCATGAAGGCATAGCTTCAACCTGTTTCTTGTATTGGAAAGCAAAACAAGATCTTCTAACATAATTGATTAATTACTTATTTGCTTTTGTTTAAATAAGTTATTATATCCATCATATAACAATTCCCAAGATAAACCTGATGAGACTCTTATACTGTGTGAAGATCACCAAAAAGCATGCATGAAATGATACCCAAGTACTAAGCTGTAAAAAAAATTGGGTTGAAAAGGTCACATGGACGTAGGGTGAGAAGTCACAAGTCACAAGCCACAAGAAAGCATCTACATATCTATTTCATGATGTATGATAGTTTAACATACATCACAATTATGTACCAACATGAAGATCTTATTAATTAATATCATTTTATTTGGGGGATCGAACAAAGTCTAAGTTATATTGAATTGGCTTTTGGAGGCAAAGATGGATTAATGCACATGGTGGATTAGGTCTAATTTGTATTATCCACATTATTGCCCTTCTCTCGTACCACATGCCCGTGTATGCCCTTGGTTGGACAATTAAACTGAAGAACATGATATGCTATTGGCTACATCATGCTCATTTTTTGAAAAATTATTGACATGGTCAATATAAATTAAAATATCAAATCAAACTAGTCGGAGAGATTGACATGACAAATATTGGTGACGGCGACCCTTCAAAGCTAACATGTTTTGGTGACATTTAAATAGTACATGAACGAAACTGAGTTTATGATATATGGATATCTGAATTACTGGAGATAATAGTGAGCCCAAAGAGCATTCACAATAGTAAATTTATCAGATATCGATTAGCTTTTCCAGTAAAATAAGAATGCCTACAAATTAGAATGCTTAATATATATATATATATATATATATATATATAAATTGAGTTTTCCACACAGTTTGTAGAGAAAGGAACGTAATAAAACTTGTTATAACATAATGATGATATATGGCATCAGAAGTACAGGATGCTGTCGACGAACAAGAGTATGGAAGCTTTGGACCATACCACGACAAAAAACTTGGAAGGAAAATTCAATACTTCATTGAGATCATGAGACTTACCACTCTGAAAGAATCAGAAGAGCATTGTTCGCATCATGTTGGTTAGCATTACTCAACATGATCTAATAGTGAGATTGAGAAGTACATATTGGTTCAAGACATTTGGGAAGACTTAAAAGAAAGAGATCTGATCCTTACAAGAAAGCTAAATAGTAAGGTCACATTGCGGATTCTTTTACGAAGTTAAAAGAATGGCAGATGCAAAAGAAATCATATGGTCATCAAAGTGAAATGAAAAAAACACTGTGTTGTGAATGGGAAATAGTATCATTTTTGTCATAACTGCATTGACTTGAAAGAGGTACAACATTATTCCAATTGTATTAGTTTTTTTTCGCGTACGCATTCTTTAGTAATGTTTTTTTTTTATCGTTTAACGGTAATGTTCTTTAGTAATGTTAATGCATATACTTACTGAAATTTATCTTTGGTGGATTGTATACTTAATACAAATGTACCATTCAGCTAGAATATATAATAGTTGTGGAGTTTATCACATATCAGAAAGTAGCTGATCGATACATAAAGAGAATAACTCCAGGACGTATGATGAAACTAACTTGGTGCTTGAAGTAAAGGTGTAAGCACATGCGAGATATGACTACATGATGATCAAATACATATATATCATACAAAATTTAGTACAGATTTAATACTAGTTGGATAGGTTATGGATTCTATCTCTATAGTAGAGTAGTTGTGTAGGCCATACACTTATTTTATGACTCTAAAATAGTTACTTGTAGATTTTGAGAAATGATATATCTCTCTCAATGTGGAACAACATTATGGTGTTAATAAAAAAAAATGATATATGTTTTTTTCTTTAATTGCTTCTACTGATCATAAATACACATTTTTTTTTGATTGAAAATGATTATAAATTACTTTTTTTTATTAACACTAATTATACATACATAGATATGAATATACGGCAAATTAGGCTACTACTCATTACACATGATAGCACTGATAAGCTTACCATAGAGAATGTGCTGGAGCCTGGACCCACTTCCAAATGTAAACTTGTTTTTATGAAAACTGTCTGAAGCCAAAATAAGATAGCTGGAGAACATTCAAAAAAGTAGTAGTTCAGGAAAAAACAATGGCAGTAAATCCCTTCAGGTGAATGTGACATAACCAGTGTGACGGAAAGACAGAGAGCATATCATTTGAAAAATACTCAGTCTGGTTATGTTTATGTGAAGTCTCTTAAGGTAAAAGCATATGACAAAATTGTCCTGGTCAAATTGTATTGAGGGTTACAATAGTTCTCCATAAATTGTACTTTTCTCACTGTTATACTGAATTTCCTTTTGCGGGCTTTCTCTATATCTCCGTGATTGATCTTTGATTTTGGTTCTGATTTATCGTTCTTTGTTATTTCTCTTTTAACCCAAATCGCAAGATCACCTGGTCTTTTCCGTTGTGTACCAAAGAAGCGTCTTTCGGTTTTCTTACCTCCCAATATGCATATCTGGATACATTTTGCGGTACACATGAACCGAGCATTTTTCTTAAAGGATTCGAGATGCTTTGGAACATCTAGGATAATAATCTAGGGAATAGCGAGACAAATTTAGGGCATGGCATGTTAAAGTCTACTTCTAGTCTTTGCTAGATTCACTATATTCCTGTCACGCTTCCCTATCGGAACCATTGTTTGTCTTTGTTATTTATATCCAAATCATCTCAAAGAAGGGATTTTGACAATAATCCATTTCAAATTAAGCAAAGTTAAACATCAACAACAAGAAGAAGGGATTTTGACAAAAGTAAATATAAACATTAAATTAAGCAAAGTAAAAATAAGTAAATATAAACATCCCACTCCAAATTCTATAGCTGCAAGATGATCTGATACATATCGAGGTATATATCCTCCATATCTGATAAACATTGCACTTAGTTTTCTGTTTTGTTCCATTGGAGTGTTGGCATGCTAACATTGTGATCTAAAATGAGATGCGATTGTGACAAGGGGAAGGAGACTAATTAATTTATGTATCTCCCTAGATTTAGACTGCTTCTATGCATAGGTTTCATCAACAGACAATTAGATTGCATCCTATTAAATCCAAAGTAACAACAAATCAGTACATAACTTCAATAATTTCATAAAACTAACTATAATTAATTATTAACAGTGAGTGACTCATATTTTTCAAAATGTTTAACAGTGAGTGACTTATGCTTATGTTGATCCTAACCTACTTATATTTCAAATTGACTCATATTTTTCAAAATGAATAAAAGTTGGATTAATAAGCCACGATTATCCAAAGCGTATCGGGATGGTGTTAAAGAATTTATTAACTATGCAAAGAGCAATTCTCCTAATTCGAACATGATTTTATGTCCATGTATCCGATGTTCAAACTGTGATTTGAGGACGTGCGGCGTAGTTGAGAGTCTTGAGACACACTTGATTTGCAATGGTTTTCTACAAGGGTATACACATTGGTTTTGTCATGGAAAGTCTATTCGTTTAGCTTCTACTACTCCGGTTGTGAATGAAGACGAGGCTTTATTTACAAATGATCTAAGTATTGTTGATGAAATGCACTCTTTAGTGCGGGATGGGTTGGGATTCCATAACTTCGAAGCTCACATTAATAATCCAATCAATCAAGTCCAGAACGAGTCAGCAGAAACATCACAACAAGGCGATGGGGTGGCAGAAGAAATGCCCAGACCTGAGACTAATAAAGAATACGAAGCCTTTCATAAGTTGTTGGAAGATGCAAATACTCCTCTGTATCGTGATTGTCACAAATTCTCTAAGTTTTCATTCATTGTTAGACTGTTTTAGATTAAATGTCTAAATGAATGGTTTGCCAAGTCCTTCACTTTGCTTCTTGAATTGTTGAATGAAGCTTTTCCTCAAATCTGTATCCCCAATTCAGCCCAAGGCACAAAGAAATTCCTCAAGCATTTTGATTTAGGGTATGAGAAAATACCATCATGTCCATATGATTGCATGCTATTCCGGGGGGATAAGGAGACTCTTGAAGATTGTGAAGTATGTGGTACTTCAAAATGGGTGAAAACGCCGACGGAGGAAGAGCAAACTGATGAGCCAATTACAACAAATAGGAAAAAGAAGCCGGCAAAAATGCTGCGTTACTTTCCTCTAATTCCTAGGCTACAAAGGCTGTTCATGTCATCTAAGACATCTTCTGATATGAGGTGGCATGCAGAAGGTCGCAAGAATGATGGAATTCTCAGGCACCCAGCTGATTCCGAATCATGGAAAAATTTTGATGAAAGATACCCTGATTTTGCTTCAGATCCTCGGAATGTGAAACTTGGATTGGCCAGTGATTGTTTTAAACCATTTAGGAAAATGAGCAGCACTTACAGCATATGGCCCGTTGTGTTAATTCCATACAATCTACACCCTTGGTTGTGTATGAAGCAGTCATCCTTCATTTTGTCCATGATAATTCCTGGACCAAAATCTCCTGGAAATGACATAGATGTGTATCTACAGCCATTGATTGATGAACTGCAACTATTGTGGGAGGGTATTCCAACATATGATGCAACATATAAAGAAACTTTTCGTCTCTGGGTTGCCTTGACTTGGACAATCAATGATTTTCCTGCATATGAAAATTTATCTGGTTATAGCACGAAAGGACGTTATGCTTGTCCTTGTTGTGCTAAGAAAACTATTTCAAAGTGACTATATAAAGGCAGAAAGTTCTGCTACATGGGGCATAGGAGATGGTTGCCTACCACACATTTTTCAGGGATGAAACAACGACATTTGATGGTACCGATGAGTGGAGACATGCTCCTATAGTTAATTCTGGGTCAGATGTGTTAAGATGGCTAGAAGGTCAGCAGCTCACTTTGTCATAGGAACCTGAAGTCATTAAAAATGCCAAGAAGCGAGCTAGAGATGAGCAACAGAACACTGATGAAGATGATGCAGATGAATGTGATAGTCCTATCGGTTTAGGATCATGGAAGAAGAAGAGTATTTTTTTCAGTTGCCGTACTGGGAGTTCAACTTATTGCGCCATAACATTGATTTGATGCATCTTGGAAAAAACATTGGTGAAAATTGTGTAGGAACAGTTATGGGGGATGACCGGAAGACAAAAGACAATCTTAAGTCTCGCCTTGATTTAGTAGAAATGGGCATAAGGCATGAGTTGCACCCTGAAGAATTACCCAATGGTAGAGTACGACTTCCTCCTGCAATCTACTCAATGTCAAAAAGTGAGCTGGAGGTGTTTTGCAAAGTATTATAGGATCTTAAGGTCCCTGATGGTTATTCATCTAATATATCAAGATGTGTCAATTATAAGGATAAAAAGTTGCAGGGTCTAAAGTCACATGACTACTATATCTTGATGCAGGATCTCCTTCCCATTGCTCTGAGGTCTTCAATGTGTGAGCAAGTCACTTCCGTCCTGAAAGATTTATGTAGTGTATATAAAGGATTTTGCTTGAGATTGGTACGTGTTGAAGATATTGAAAAATTAGAGCAGCGTGCTGCATTGACACTTTGTTAAATGGAAAGGATATTCCCCCATCATTCTTCACTATAATGATTCACTTGATAATCCACCTAGCCGATGAAGCAAGACTTGGTGGACCAGTACATTATCGGTGGATGTATCACATTGAGAGGTAGTACTTCATCCCTCATTAAGTTAATTAATTATGTACTTTTTTGGTACCTTTACTGAAAAGTTTTTTAATCCAAATATTCTTGTTTAGGTACCTTTACCGGCTTAAGGGTTACGTTAGAAATACAGCTTATCCGGAAGGCTCTATAGCAGAAGGTTATCTTTCGGAGGAGTGCTCCAATTTTTGCTCAAGGTATCTTCAAGGTGTGGAGACATGTCTGACTAGACCAAGGAGAAATTCAGACATTTCCAACCTCAGTGGCGCTAAATATCTTTTTCAGACTGCGGGCACTACATTCGGAAAAATCGATGCGATTGAGTTAGATGACTTAACCTGGGAACAAGCACATCGATATGTGTTGGATCACCATGCATCTTGTGAGCCTTATCGAGCGTAAGTTGGATTTGTTAGTAGTGTGAATTTATTTATGTCAATTAAAGAGTAGTTAACCTAAATTTTAATTTACATTCGTTCTTATTTTGTTCCAGCGAATTTATCAGGAAAATGAAAAGAAGACATAGACCCAAAAACTTGAGGCCATGTGAGCAACATAAATTAATGAATGAGCAATTCCACAAGTGGTTTGAAACCCACGTAAGTGACCAACCAAGGTTTGATTTAAAGTACTACAAAAAATAATTTAAAGTCTTATGCTAATACAGTTTACTATATAATTGTAGGTTTCCTCGTTGGGTAATGATGATGTGTCAAGTGAAGTAAAGATTCTTGCCAAAGGTCCCCATAAATGGTTAAAAGATACAATGGATATATATACAACGGTTTCAGATTTCGAACTAAGGAGCGTGAACGCAACTCGAAGTCTCAAAATAGCGGTATTGTAGTGACTTCAAAAATAAGAAGCTATGCCTCTAATAAAGACCGGAATCCTGTAGACGGGGATGTTGACTATTATGGGGTGCTAACAGATATCATGATTTGGATTATTACGGGCACTTTCGAGTAGTATTATTTCGTGGTGATTGGGCTATGTTAAGTAACAACTACCATGATAAGTTGGGCTTTGTAGTTGCAGAAATCTCACATCTGATTCACACTGGGACACACATTAGTCATGAACCATTTGTTTCCCATCTCAAGTGCAACAAGTTTTTTATATTCAGGACCCAGTAGTGGAAAAAACTTATGTGGCGCTACCTATGCAACCAAGAGATGTATTTCAGCTGGGGAATGATTCAGATGACGAAGATGATGATATTGAGAACAATTTCACTGCTTCTGAATTCTCTACATTTGATGTAAACGTTTTTGATGTTAATAGTTGCCCTACCTGGCTCCGTACGGATGGAGAAGAGGGAGATCTATTTGATGATGTTGTAATATAGTATCTTATACACATTTTTGTAAATTGTGCTAGTTCATTTGTTTGTCGATTGTTTTCATGAATTTCAGTGTAGTTAATTAGTGGAACTTATTGTTTTTATGATTATAATTAATGTTATTTGACGTAAACGCTTAAAATTGTTGGCATATTGTGATGATTTGTGGTTGTTTTAATTAACTTTTTGTTTTAATGTCATTATTTGTTTATATGTTTGATTTGTTGATTAAATTATAGTTAGTCTGAATTTTCTTGAAACAGGTGACATATGGCTAGAACAAAGAGAAAGGTGGCAACAATAACTGTCAACCAAGTCGAGGCCGTAGAGCAGCCTAGCAGGGGACTTTCTACTGAGCACCCTGACAGACTATCCTGAAGGGGTGGCGGATGGGGGTGCTACTACAGTCGAGGGGGGTGAAGGTAGCACTCCCACTACTTTGAGGAGGTCGAGGGGGCCGACGAAGATGAAGGAAATATGGAAGTTCCCAAACAATAAAAAAGTATTGGTGGAATGCAACGAACACAATCAACCAGTTAGAGATGGTGGGAGTAAGCTCGCGAAGTTTTGCGGTGTCATAGCACGAAATCCTCGTATCCTTCCCCTAAGCTACGAGAGTTGGTCAAAAGTACCAACGATGAACAAGGTGATGGCCATCGATGCGGTTAAGGTATGTTTTTAAAAATTTCCTTAGATTTCTGTCCTGTGATACTTGGTTTCAAGTCGGTACGTAATACCCCCAACCACCAGATTATGCCTAATAATCAGATTGTTGCAGTGTTGTTAAGGTGATAGTGAACTCAATTAAAGATGGCATGGTACTTTTCTTAAAGCCCTTAATTTTATCAAATGCAAGCAACAGCCCAGTCAAACCATGATAAATGATTTATGTGACTAGAAAAACAACTATAAAATCAGCAATAAAAATTTATATACTGATACAAAAGGTGAACTACTAGAATGATATCAATAATTGCTATATGACAGATCTTTCCTTTGTGATTGAGCTTTCCTTTCCACATTTTCTTTTTAGAGTAGATTGAGCTTCAGTCTTCAGAATCCTTTGTGATTCCTTGGAGTAGTCATATGGTGCAATTTGACACAAATTTGGAAGCTTGTTGCTCTGTTAAGGCAATACATTTAGATCCAAATGATAAATAACATGAGAAGAAAAACATTCATCAAAGCAGGCATAAAAAATAATCAATTACATATGGTGAGGAGCAAACCCTTTGTAATTTACATTCCCCACATAGTCTTTCCAGGAACCCTTGGATCAAATCTGATCTGAGAATATGATCTTTTAGCATGGTATCAACAAAGAGAATAAATTTAAGAGATTCTGATGAGGTGTAACTAACTTCTCTAATAAAATTCTGATAAGGTGTAACTAACTTCTCTTTAGGGCGAACTCAAATTTGGTTTGTATATAAGAAAATTCATATGCTCTTCTCCTTCTGGTCGCTAATACTCACCACAGTACAACAAAATGTCTGGTGAAAGAGATGAGTTCTAAGAAATGACTTCATTTTGAATGGGCAACACTGAACTGCTTTTGTGATGTTTATATTTGCTTCCATTATGTAATTCTGCAAACCAAAAGGGAAATCAATTAACTACGAAGAAGGAAAGATCTGTATCCATAAAATTAAATCTAAGTATCTTAATAAAGCAATTAACTACAGAAGTTGTCAAATTGGCTATATGACATGACAAGCTAAACATTCAAGAAAATCTAAAAGTGATTGATAAATTTGTTAAGATTCTAATCTTCATTTTTGAGTTAAGTAATTGTGTTCCTCTCATGGGAGAATCTCAAATATCGAGATATGACAAGCAAAACCATCCATGTAAGACACTTACAAATGCGTAGACCTTTATTCAACTCAAATATATAAAATATGCAGTCTATTTTGCCTCTTTTAGAAAAAACTAATTGAAGAACTACTAAATTGAGACATATTTATGAATAACAGGCCCAATATACGTAAAGTTGTATACTAATTATGCATTTATTTGCAAACAATACACACATGTCGCGTTTTATTATTTCCAGTTCTATAGTTTTTACTCTATTTCATCTTCAATATTGTAAAGCTTAATCCTGGGAATTCCTCGCAGCACAGTAAACATTGATTTATGAAGTTACATTGATTTATTATGCTCCATCATCTTTCTTGTTTTGTAGCAAAAGTTTACAATCCCTGACGCTGCTGATGGATGGCTCAATAAATCGATTTCGAAAAAATGGAGGGATCACAAGAGCTTCTTGAAAGGGAAGTACTATGATGAGGAGAAGACCGAGGTCGAAAATGCAAGGTTAGTCCCCGAATGCATGACGCCACAGGATTGGCATTTTCTTGTCAAATATTGGAAATCGGAACCTGAAAAGGTAATCAAATTTCATTGTTTATATCTTAAATTGATGATAGAAATTATTAATTTTGGTAAACATAAGCATTTATTCCAATTATTAAAATGATATAGAGAAAAGCTGAGATTGGTCTAAGCAGCCGTAGGCAGATGAAGATCAAGCACACTACGGGGAGCTGCAGCTTTGCTGTTGTGCGGGATGAGATGGTAATGAAAATTTTATTTTATAGCAAGTCTGTTTTTAAAATGGTGGGAAGATTTTTTTTTGCCAATTTCTGCGTTGGTATGATTTAACTATTTCATTTGACTCATATATAGGATACGTCAGTCGAGGGAGAGACTATCGGTGAGGTAGATTTTTTTGAATCTACCCACACAAGTAAGGATGGGACATATCGGGATGAATTTGCAGCTGATATAGTGGTAAACATGAAACTTTCGAACTCAAATTTTCATTCTGCAACAAAAATTTGGATACTATTCACAACTCAAATTTTGGATTTTAATTTGGTCATAACTTACAAAATTTCAAACTAATTTTCAGCCCAATTTTTGGTATTAATGTATTGTTTGCTCTCTTTTCTAGAAAGAAGCTAGAAAATTGATTGAAGAGAGGTCGACATCTTCAGCAGATCGATTAACCATCCAGCGTGAAGCTATGACTGATGTGAGGGGGAAAAGAGCGACCCGATCATGTGCGGGGAATGGGAATGGGGCCAACACCCTCACAGGTATACATATATATATATATATATATATATATATATATATATATATATATAATCAGCAGGTTTACCAAACTATTCCAACATGATATACAAATGAAAAGTATGCATTTCAACCTTTATTGAGTATAATGGCCTATATAATTGCAGAAAATATATGAAAGAAATGTCTTGAGAATCATATAAAATTAGAAGATGTTTTTAACATAGAAGTTCCTGTTAGAAATGTCACGGGTTTAAAATAGAAGTGCCTGCTTTACAAGCATATAGACACACTCTTTGGAGATCTAAACTCCAAGGCCAGATTTTTTAAATCTCATACCTAAAATTCGACTGAAATTGATCTGATTTCACTTTGTGAAGAGCTTGCTATCTAAGATTGTGAAGACATGCCGCTGATTGATAAGCGGGAATATATAAATCCATGATTGTGAGAAACATCCACACAGAGCTGATTCTGAAATCCATGATTGTGAGAAACATTTGAGAAACATCCAAACAGTGTGCTCATTTAGCAAACATACAGAATGATGTCTTTAGTTAACGATCGATAACTAACTTAGTATTTCTTTTATGACCTATATATAGGTTAAATTTGCATATGCAACTACTGTTCAATTATTTATGTGCACTGAAAATACAATAATTTTTATTAACTACTAAGGATCGACTGCATTGTACAATCCAAATCTCATTTTTCTCTTTGATAATTCAACAAAACTCAACCATCCTTCTTTCCCGGACCTTCATGTTCTGTGGATCACTCCTACTCATACACTAATAATTTTATATGCTGAAGTGTATAAATCACCAAAAAAGGTACTGAAGTGTATAAGGAATAATCTGTGGATTCCATAGGTTTGCATGAAAAAAAAATCCACTAGCACATAGACTTGTGCTCCTAAAGTAAGAACTCTGCATGCTAACATCTAACAGTAGACAACCTACAGGTAGCAATCATGGTCCCCTCGAGAAGAAAAACAATTCAATAACAAGACATTTTCGTCTCTCAAAATACTTGTGATATATTAAGCATCTGTATGTTGAGTTGATGATTTAAGTTCAACTGATAATAACTAGTAATTACCCTTACAAACGACAAGTAAGAAATTTTCACATGTAAATGAAAGAAAAATAACAAAATGCTTGGGTAAAGGAGTAAGCTTACCTTGATGTAGCAAGATACGATACAGTCAGCCAGGGCTCTCGATTACATGCAGTGCACCAATATGGTTGACCTCCCAAGTCTTTCAGCTTTTAAACAAATTGGAACCAGCCCCCAAATATCATTCCTGCAAAGTACAGTACAATAAGAAAATAAAATTTGAAACTCTTTGTAATGATACTAGATGCTTAACCTGATATAATAAGAAGAAAACCGACAAAATAATAAAATTCCACCCACAGCAATATATTTAGTTGCGCCTCGTGTATGTTACCTCAGTTATCAAGTCAATCTAGGATACCCGTCTGCTGTGCTTATCATATGCATGCTATTTGTAACACTTATTTCTCCGTATTTGTATTTTGTACTGTTTTGTGCCTCATTGTACTCTCTCGTCTATTTTGATATCATGTAATTTCTTCTGATTGAATGGAATTATTATTCTTGTCTCAACTCGAATTTGTGGGTTCTTTTATCAACTTCGTTTGTGTGCCTCTTGCACCGTTCTTCATGAGAAATAGACCGATTCTTCTCGTTGATCTCTCTAATCCCCATTATTGTGCATTTTGACCATTTCTTCTGTTGTGCTCTTTTTGAAACGGATCCCCAAAACCCTTGAACCCGCAAACCGCTAACCCTAGTATATAAACCCCTACCCTAACCCTAATCACCATATACTGTTAAACCCTAATCTAAACAACCCGCCGCTAATCATCTTCGTCCCCATCTTTCTCGCCATCAACCCAACTCCCGATCGCCTCTCCGTCACCTCCGACCACCGCCATCCTCGTCGACCCCCACAGCCAGCACCTCCACAACAACCACCACCGCCATCTCCCTATCACCGCCGAACCCCAACGCCGCTCCCGCTCTCATCCTCTGTTCGAGCCCATCGAACAGAGCAGCCTCGCCATCGCCGCGCCGTCGCTTCTCGACATCGTCGCCGCAGTCACCGCCAACGAAGCACCCCACCGTTGCTGCGCTCTCTCTCTCTCGCGCTCTGTTCGATCAAACGAAGAAGGAGGAAAAGGCGGGAGCGAATCACCGCCGTCAGATCGCGTTAAGATTCGCGCCGTGATCGCCGTTCCGTGTTTCGCCATAGCAGATCCTGGACCCGTGTTCGCTGTTCTGGGATTGGATCCGGTGCACAGGAGAGATCTGATTGGATCGTTCTGCTGTTCCGTGTTCTACCCGCAGCCGATCTCACTTGCTGTTTGCTGTTCGGGCCGATCCTATGTGCGGGGAAAACGCGATCTCTGATCAATTTTTGCACGCGCTTTTTGAGGACTTCTTCGGGGATTTTTCTTCTCAATTGCTTCAACAAGCGGAGTTTATAATCGTCGATTTAAGGCAAGTAACCTTGTACATCTTATTGTTCTAGTACAAGCCTCCTTGAAATACCACATATAGTTAGATTGTGACTCCCTTTGAAATATCATAGTAAATCAATTTTGAGCCTTCAACCCACAACTCTAAGAGTCACAAAACTTCCTCGTATTAAATAATAATCAATTGGACTCTCTTACCCCCTTGAACACATGAATCACATGGACATATGAATTAAGGAGCCCTAAAATTTGTAGATACATATATATTTAGCATTTTGACGAACTTGCAACTATTATGACTTGAAAAACATTTATTAGTTGCTGTTTTGACCTCCATGATTATGTATTTATGCTACTTAACAACTTAGACACCAAATTACATATTTCCATGAAACCTACATTAGTAAATAAATTCTGAGTGTTGCTGTCTGAATGTTATTTTGCGGTTTCGACCCTTTTATCATTGGAATTTGGGCCCGAGCCCTGAAGATAAAATGTAGATCCGGATGTGTAGATATCAATAGACTCCAAGTTGATCGAATTTGGAGTTACGGTCTAGGAGTTATGGCAGTTATACTGCAGCTGTGTCAGTAGACGCAGTTTTGCAAAACTGCTGGGTATATTTACTTTGCGAATTATTTTAGCTGTGTAAACAGTGAGCGTTGACCCCAAATTTTATATGTAGCTGCTGGACACTATATAGGACATCCCCAATTTTTCCTAGAATTAAATCACAATATATTACACTTGTAAGCTTGCTTGATAAGAGTTAATAGAAATAACAAGCCGGGGTTTTGGGAAAGATTATAGAGTGGACAATATAGATAAGTGTACTCGGAAGGGGGCCCGTGTTTCCCAATACTTGGTTCATGAACTTGTCGTATCTTGTTCGATTCATGGAGTCGGTTACTCGGCTCATGAACTTGTTTAATTCATGAACCCGTTGTGTGGTTCTTGAACTTGCTTGTGGATTCGCGAACTTGCTTCGTGAACTTGTTATTTAATTTTCGATTCATGAACCATGGCTTGCTTGATACTTGATACCTGAGTACGCCGCCCTATAAAATCCATTACTAGATCTAAACGAAATTGTTTGACTGTAGCAACCATGTAGTAAAAGAATGGATGCATGTCGTGCTACCTAGATAGTAATCACCTCTAGACTTGAACTTGATAACTTGAGACTAGATAACTTGATAACTTGATACTAGACTAGACTTGATACTTGGACTTGACATTCGAGACCTAACATTTGAAATAACATATGACACTAGACTTGAGGTTGTCGTTTGATATTAAATACCCCTATAGGTATATCTGACATGTGTTACCCTAATAGCAGTTGTTATCCAATCTAGTTAATAAGTTGTTCCCTCTTGCCAGCTAGTCTTTGAATTTGCCTACAACTTCTTATAACTCTGCTTTTTCTTGATTCTTATTTTCCTTACTTGTACTTGCTTTCACTATTTGTGGCCCTAGCTTGCACTAAGGGCATTTTCTCTTGTTTCCCCTCTTGTTTTCCTGTTTATATTTTTTAAACAGACTTTGGAGACGAGCTGCCTGCGGGAATTGGTGAGCAAAGGTTCTAGATTCCAAGTGGAGAAGGACCTGACTAGAATATTTAATTTCTTGCATTATTTGTTTATTTTGGATTATTATTTCTTGAGATTTGAGAATTTGTAACGGGCTGATGTTCCCGAGTTTACTTTGATTCAGACTTGAAACTACTTGGATGTTTTATCATATTTCAGTTGTTTCTGTTGCTAATAAAGTATTCATGCATGCTTGGTTTTATATATCTCTCTTGTATATACTTGTTGTGATGCTGAGTCGATCCTGCAGCTTATGAATGATGTTAAGATCATTCGCTGGGCTTCGTCATGCACTCGTGTTTCCGTATTCTGGGAAGCGGGACGTGACAAGGTTTTTAGTGGTATCAGAGCTCAGGTTGTGGCTAATGTGTTAGTTAACTAATACATTAGACAGGCCTGACTCAGTCAGGGTTAACTCAGCATTTGACAGGCCATGAAATTGCATGAAGAATTTTATTATCAACTTGATCTGGATCCTAATTGTTTTGGGTTTTGCAGGATATGGCTCGAATGAACGCTTTGTCTTCCCAGTCTGGGGGTGATCAGGCAGATCAGCCCGCCATTGCGCAGCTGTTGCAGATGCAACAAGAACAGAACGAGCGTCTCGCGCAGCAGATGATGCAGATGCAGCGAGACCATGCCGAGATGATGAGGGCAGCCTTAGGAGCTGCCAACAGAGAGCCGCTTGCACCTGCACCCGGGGGATTGCCACCTAGACCGGGTAATGTAGCCGATTTCATGAGGCTACATCCCGACAAGTTTACGGGAGCTGAAGGTCCACTGGAGGCTGAGCAGTGGCTCATCAGGACTGAGTAGTTGTTGTTTGCTGCCAGGATAGCTGACGTGGACCGAGTGGATGTTGTAAGCATCCAGCTGGTGGATCTCGCCCATATCTGGTGGCGATCTGAGATGGAGAGACTTGAGCACCCCGTCGCCTGGGCCGTTTTCAGGGAGAGCTTCCTTACTAAGTTCTTCCCTGATGTCATCAGGAACGAGATGGAGCGACAGTTTGTTGCGCTCACCCAGGTTCGTCAAATAGTGTTTTATATGCAAAATTTCATTTGTCAGTCTATGATATACTGATGCTTGACTAAAACACTATCTTGAATCAGGGAAATCGGACCGTGGACGAGTATGTCGCGGAGTTTACCCGTTTGAGCCGTTTCGCCACGACTATGGTGGCTGATGATGAGGCCAAAGGTCGTCGCTTTTTGCTGGGCTTGGATATTGACATCCAGGATCGCCTGGCCGCTTTGAGGCTTCGTTCCTACCCTGATATCTTAGAAGCTGCCAGGAGCCAGGAACAGACCAGCAAACGGAAGCGTGCTATCAAGCAGTCTGCCCCGCTCCCTGTCGCTGCTAGGCCCACTGGAGGGCCAATCAGGAGGCCAGTTCCAGCCCACCCTACCAGGACTGCTCCTTACCCTGCTGCTCCACAGAGGGGGACTTACTGTGACTTCTGTCAGATTCCCGGGCATGTGCGCAAGGATTGCAGACGGGCTAACCGTCGATGTTTCGAGTGTGGCGCTGGAGATCACACTGTTCGGGATTGTCCGCAGAGGAGGGCTGCGCCAGCTCAGGGTCAGGCCAGGCCACCACTTCCCCCTCAGCATCAGATCGTCGGTCAGAGGACCGCTGCCCCGAGGAGAGGTCAGGCCTTCAACCTGACTACAGAGGAAGCTGAGACCGCGGAGGAAGTCGTTGTAGGTATAATTGTATTTTATTGTGTGTTATTTATTTTATGCTCTATTGTTCATCTTGCATTATACCTTGTGTAGTTCCTTTCACATCAGTATCCTTTATTATCCGCATATTCATCCCTTCCCGTATTTTGACTCCATCATAGGTATTATCCTAGTCCATTCCTTTCCTGCCCATGTCCTATTTGATTCCGGGGCGACCCACTCTTTCGTTTCCTCCCGCTTCGTGGATCAGCATCAGTTGGAGTGCAGTGATATGCAGACAGCTTGGAACATCACTACAGGTGGCGGTGTTGTCGTTTGCTCCAAGGAGTGTAAGCAGAGTCCCTTGATTATTGGGGACAGGGATTTCAAGGCAGACCTGATAATGATTGGCAATTCAGGTTTCGATGTGATTCTCGGTATGGATTGGCTGGGGGAGTCTCATGCAGTCATCGATTGCCGAGCAAAGAAGGTTGTATTCAGGATTCCGGAGCAGGATGAGTTTGAATTCCATGCTGGGGAAACACCTCTTGGGCGAGGTAAGAAGGTGGCAAATGGTGAAGACTGTGCAATGGAATTGAACACAGGCTGCGAGGCTGCGCCTCTTGTAGTGCGGGAATTCCTGGATGTGTTCCCAGAGGAGTTGCCCGGGTTACCTCCAGATCGAGAGGTGGAGTTTGGTATTGACGTTCTGCCAGGTACAGTGCCTATATCGAAAAGCCCGTACAGAATGGCGCCAGTCGAGCTTGCAGAGTTGAAGGTGCAAGTTCAGGGTCTTTTGGATTTGGGTTTCATCAGACCGAGTGTGTCACCGTGGGGAGCTCCTGTGCTATTCGTCAATAAGAAGGACGGAAGCCGCAGGTTGTGCATGGATTACCGAGAGCTAAACAATGTTACTGTGAAGAATCGGTATCCACTACCCAGGATCGACGACCTATTTGATCAGTTGGGCGGTGCTGCAGTGTTTTCGAAGTTGGACCTTCGCTCGGGGTACCATCAGGTGAAGGTGAAAGCAGCGGATGTGCCGAAGACTGCATTCAGGACCAGGTACGGGCATTATGAGTTCTTGGTGATGCCTTTCGGTGTCACGAATGCCCCAGTAGTATTTATGAGCTTAATGAACAGAGTCTTCTCCCAGTTCCTTGACAGATTCGTGGTGGTCTTCATAGACGATATCTTAGTGTATTCGCGGAATCGAGAAGAACATGCGGAGCATCTGAGAACAGCTTTGCAGACTCTAAGGGAGAACAAGCTCTATGGAAAGCTCAGCAAGTGTGAGTTCTGGCTTGATCGAGTTCCATTCTTGGGACATATTATCTCGGGCGAGGGAGTCTCAGTTGATCCATCCAAGATTGCTGCAGTGAAGGATTGGCCAGTGCCAAAGTCAGTTTCTGAAGTGAGGAGTTTTCTCAGGCTAGCAGGGTATTACAGGAAGTTTGTACAGGATTTCTCGAAGATTGCTGGGCTGTTGACTAAGCTGACAGCGAAGGATCAGAGGTTTGAGTGGAATGAGGACTGCGGTGAAGCTTTCACCGAGTTGAAGAACAGGTTGACTTCAGCACCCGTGTTAACTATACCAGATGGTTCGGGTGGCTTCGTTATTCACTGCGATGCTTCAGGCAGAGGTCTAGGTGCAGTGCTGATGCAGAAGGGTCGGGTGGTTGCTTATGCGTCCAGGCAGTTGAGGCCGCACGAGAAGAACTACCCTACTCACGACTTGGAGTTGGCAGCAGTGATCTATGCTCTGAAGTTGTGGAGACATTACTTGCTGGGAGACCGAGTGGAAATTTTTACTGACCACAAGAGTCTCAAGTATGTCTTCACTCAGAAAGAGCTGAATATGAGGCAGAGGCGCTGGTTAGAATTGATGGCTGACTACGACATCAACTTGCAGTATCACCCTGGTAAGGTGAATATGGTTCCAGATGCATTGAGCAGGAGACCAGCCGTCTTGTGTTTGACTCAACAGAAGGAACTTATCGAGCAGATGAGGAGATTAGACCTGAATGTGATTTTGCCAGGCACCGATCGCAGTTGCATGATGCTTCAGTTGCAGTCATCTTTGGTGGAACAGATCAAGGAGGCTCAGGCAGGTGATGAGCAGTTGCAGAAGTTCAGGGCAGAAGTTGAAGCAGGTTTGAGGACCGATATGATCATTCACTCCGATGGATCACTTCGCTTTGGGGCTAGGTTGTGTGTCCCAAAGGGTGAAGTCAGGCAGAAACTGCTCGAGGAAGCCCACCAGTCAGCTTATTCTATTCATCCCGGTGGTACCAAGATGTATTGGGATTTGAAGCTCCATTTCTGGTGGCATGGCATGAAGAGGGCAGTGGCCAGATTTGTGTCTCAGTGCTTGATCTGCCAGCAGGTGAAGGCAGAACATCAGAGAACTGCCGGGTTGCTCCAGCCTCTTCCCATTCCGGAGTGGAAGTGGGAGCACATCACCATGGATTTTGTGACCGCCTTGCCACGGAGTCCCAAGGGTCACAACGCCATCTGGGTGATTGTCGACAGACTGAAGAAGAGCGCTCATTTCATCCCCTTCAGAGTTGGTCAGTCTACTGAGACTCTAGCAGAGAAATACATGCAGGAGATTGTCAGACTCCATGGGGTTCCAGTCAGCATCGTATCCGACAGGGATACCCGGTTCCGATCTCAGTTTTGGGAAAGCCTGCAAAACAGTCTTGGCAGCAAGCTGAAGTACAGTACAGCATTCCATCCTCAGACAGATGGACAGTCAGAGAGGACCATTCAGACCTTGGAGGATATGTTGAGGTCGTGCGTGCTTCAGTTCGGAGGATCTAGGAGGATCACCTACACCTAGTTGAGTTCTCGTACAACAACAGCTATCAGGCCAGTCTTAAAGCTGCACCGTACGAGGCATTGTATGGTTGGAAGTGCAGGTCGCCAGTGTGCTGGGACGACATTGGTGAAAGGAAATTGTTGGGGCCAGATTTGATTATCAAGACAGTCGACGCAGTGGCTCAGATTAGAAAGCACCTTGTAGCAGCCCAGGATAGGCAGAAGAAGTGGGCAGACATTCACAGGAGGCCATTGGAATTTGAGGTGGGAGACCATGTGTTCCTCAAGGTATCGCCGTGGAGAGGTGTTATTCGGTTTGGAGGTGGAGGCAAGCTAAGCCCCAGGTTCATCGGGCCCTTCGACATTGTAGAGCGAGTAGGCAAGGTGGCCTATCGACTCGCGCTGCCGCCAGCCCTATCTGGAGTGCATGATGTCTTCCATGTCTCCCAGCTCAGGAGGTACATCAGGGACGAGAGTCATGTGATTGACTACTCGGAGTTGTCGGTACAGCCAGATTTGTCATGTGAGATTCCGCCGGTCACTATCTTGGACAGGCAAGAGAAGGTGTTGAAGAACAAAGTTATCAAGCTGGTTCGGGTTGCATGGAATCCTCACTCGCCGGGTGAGTCGACTTGGGAGTTGGAAGAAGAGATCCAGAAGAAGTTCCCGCATTTATTTCTGTAGTCTTGTTGTTCTTTCTTTTCTTTTGGGAGGTTACCCTATGTACTACAGGTCTGAATTTCGAGGACGAAATTCTGCTTGTTAGGTGGGTAGGATTTGTGACTCCTATTTCTCCGTATTTGTATTTTGTACTGTTTTGTGCCTCATTGTACTCTCTCGTCTATTTTGATATCATATAATTTCTTCTGATTGAATGGAATTATTATTCTTGTCTCAACTCGAATTTGTGGGTTCTTTTATCAACTTCGTTTGTGTGCCTCTTGCACCGTTCTTCATGAGAAATAGACCGATTCTTCTCGTTGATCTCTCTAATCCCCATTATTGTGCATTTTGACCATTTCTTCTGTTGGGCTCTTTTTGAAACGGATCCCCAAAACCCTTGAACCCGCAAACCGCTAACCCTAGTATATAAACCCCTACCCTAACCCTAATCACCATATACTGTTAAACCCTAATCTAAACAACCCGCCGCTAATCATCTTCGTCCCCATCTTTCTCGCCATCAACCCAACTTCCGATCGCCTCTCCGTCACCTCCGACCACCGCCATCCTCGTCGACCCCCACAGCCAGCACCTCCACAACAACCACCACCGCCATCTCCCTATCACCGCCGAACCCCAACGCCGCTCCCGCTCTCACCCTCTGTTCGAGCCCATCGAACAGAGCAGCCTCGCCATCGCCGCGCCGTCGCTTCTCGACGTCGTCGCCGCAGTCACCGCCAACGAAGCACCCCACCGTTGCTGCGCTCTCTCTCTCTCTCGCGCTCTGTTCGATCAAACGAAGAAGAAGGAGGAAAAGGTGGGAGCGAATCACCGCCGTCAGATCGCGTTAAGATTCGCGCCGTGATCGCCGTTCCGTGTTTCGCCATAGCAGATCCTGGACCCGTGTTCGCTGTTCTGGGATTGGATCCGGTGCACAGGAGAGATCTGATTGGATCGTTCTGCTGTTCCGTGTTCTACCCGCAGCCGATCTCACTTGCTGTTTGCTGTTCGGGCCGATCCTGTGTGCGGGGAAAACGCGATCTCTGATCAATTTTTGCACGCGCTTTTTGAGGACATCTTCGGGGATTTTTCTTCTCAATTGCTTCAACAAGCGGAGTTTATAATCGTCGATTTAAGGCAAGTAACCTTGTACATCTTATTGTTCTAGTACAAGCCTCCTTGAAATACCACATATAGTTAGATTGTGACTCCCTTTGAAATATCATAGTAAATCAATTTTGAGCCTTCAACCCACAACTCTAAGAGTCACAAAACTTCCTCGTATTAAATAATAATCAATTGGACTCTCTTACCCCCTTGAACACATGAATCACATGGACATATGAATTAAGGAGCCCTAAAATTTGTAGATACATATATATTTAGCATTTTGACGAACTTGCAACTATTATGACTTGAAAAACATTTATTAGTTGCTGTTTTGACCTCCATGATTATGTATTTATGCTACTTAACAACTTAAACACCAAATTACATATTTCCATGAAACCTACATTAGTAAATAAATTCTGAGTGTTGCTGTCTGAATGTTATTTTGCGGTTTCGACCCTTTTATCATTGGAATTTGGGCCCGAGCCCTGAAGATAAAATGTAGATCCGGATGTGTAGATATCAATAGACTCCAAGTTGATCGAATTTGGAGTTACGGTCTAGGAGTTATGGTAGTTATACTGCAGCTGTGTCAGTAGACGCAGTTTTGCAAAACTGCTGGGTATATTTACTTTGCGAATTATTTTAGCTGTGTAAACAGCGAGCGTTGACCCCAAATTTTATATGTAGCTGCTGGACACTATATAGGACATCCCCAATTTTTCCTAGAATTAAATCACAATATATTACACTTGTAAGCTTGCTTGATAAGAGTTAATAGAAATAACAAGCCGGGGTTTTGGGAAAGATTATAGAGTGGACAATATAGATAAGTGTACTCGGAAGGGGGCCCGTGTTTCCCAATACTTGGTTCATGAACTTGTCGTATCTTGTTCGATTCATGGAGTCGGTTACTCGGCTCATGAACTTGTTTAATTCATGAACCCGTTGTGTGGTTCTTGAACTTGCTTGTGGATTCGCGAACTTGCTTCGTGAACTTGTTATTTAATTTTCGATTCATGAACCATGGCTTGCTTGATACTTGATACCTGAGTACGCTGCCCTATAAAATCCATTACTAGATCTAAACGAAATTGTTTGACTGTAGCAACCATGTAGTAAAAGAATGGATGCATGTCGTGCTACCTAGATAGTAATCACCTCTAGACTTGAACTTGATAACTTGAGACTAGATAACTTGATAACTTGATACTAGACTAGACTTGATACTTGGACTTGACATTCGAGACCTAACATTTGAAATAACATATGACACTAGACTTGAGGTTGTCGTTTGATATTAAATACCCCTATAGGTATATCTAACATGTGTTACCCTAATAGCAGTTGTTATCCAATCTAGTTAATAAGTTGTTCCCTCTTGCCAGCTAGTCTTTGAATTTGCCTACAACTTCTTATAACTCTGCTTTTTCTTGATTCTTATTTTCCTTACTTGTACTTGCTTTCACTATTTGTGGCCCTAGCTTGCACTAAGGGCATTTTCTCTTGTTTCCCCTCTTGTTTTCCTGTTTATATTTTTTAAACAGACTTTGGAGACGAGCTGCCCGCGGGAATTGGTGAGCAAAGGTTCTAGATTCCAAGTGGAGAAGGACCTGACTAGAATATTTAATTTCTTGCATTATTTGTTTATTTTGGATTATTATTTCTTGAGATTTGAGAATTTGTAACGGGCTGATGTTCCCGAGTTTACTTTGATTCAGACTTGAAACTACTTGGATGTTTTATCATATTTCAGTTGTTTCTGTTGCTAATAAAGTATTCATGCATGCTTGGTTTTATATATCTCTCTTGTATATACTTGTTGTGATGCTGAGTCGATCCTACAGCTTATGAATGATGTTAAGATCATTCGCTGGGCTTCGTCATGCACTCGTGTGTCCGTATTCTGGGAAGCGGGGTGTGACACTATTTGCTAATATATCATGATCTCATCTGCACACTTAATTATAAGCTACTCAGAACTATGAAGGTAAAAAACATCTAATGATAGAAACAATTGGAGGATCATGATTGGCCAATAGTCAATTTTGAGTTTGTATTTTGCACTGCATATCAAGTATGAATATGTATCTCCAGTGAAACCGAAGCACAATAGGATAACATATATATGTACCTTGAAATCTTCGTTTCAACTGGAAATTTGTGATGTCTTCTAACTTTTTCTTGTTTTCGGATGTTTTTTGAAACATATCATGAAAAAGATAAGAGCTAAGCTTGAATACAAGTACCATGAGCATCTTCAGGTGAACAAGTTATTAAGATCTCTAAATTCTTGTCCAGTAGCTACTTTCAGTATCTATTTTTTTTTTTAAATTTAATGCAGAAGGCTTATGAACTTGATAGTGAGGTGCTCAGTTTAAGTATCTACTCACCAGTATTCCTTTTGGCTGAATTCTATGTAATTGCTTGAAACTATTGTCATTATTTTTTAGGGCACGAATATTTTCATCTATTAACTCAAATCATTTCAAAAACTTGAATATTCAGTGGAGAAGCCTACAGATTGCAAGCAGTGTAATTTTATTTTATTACTTCTCTTATGGATATATATTTATATATACTGGAAAGTATATATGTGTAATGTTTTTATAAGTTCTCTATTTTAGTTCATTGTAATTAATTGATAGTCCACTCTATTTATAAATAAACATCTGATTATTATTCACCTAATGAAATGTTAATTTGCATGTCTAATTCTAGTAGTGTTTGGAAAGCCAATGCTTTGTCATCCTTAAGCTACTTTAAGGGGTTTCCTATGACTAACCCATTATATTATTGACTTTAGTTCAAAGCAGTTCACCCTGTGAAAATTGGACTGACATGGTTTCAATCACAGGTATTTGGTTCTTGTGCATCTACCTCTAGTCGTGCATCCTATCCGGATGTGTTCAAGATGCAAGCCAAGATGCAGGAAGAGATTGACGGTTTGAAAGATATGATTGCTTCTTTAATCTCCCAACAAAACCAGAACTCTAACAATCCAGTACATGGAACTGTAAGTATTCAGCAACATTTTATGATATTAGTATGAAATTTAACTATTGCATTTTACTGGTGTGGTGCCTAGTGTAGTGAATAATCTAATAAATGACACTATTGTGAATTATACAGGGCCAGCGAATTCCATCGACTTCTAGTCACGCACATACATCTGGGTGAAATATCAATGGGAATGAAAGCAATGCCGAGCCGCTTCAGTAGACTTTGCCATTGTTGAGTTAAATTTGGACTTTAGTCTTTTTATGTTTTGTCGAAACTGAATTTATGCTTTGTTAAAGAAATTGATGTATAACAAATATATTTCTAACTCTTCGTATGGCTATTTTTAGACAAATAATTATTGTTTATTGTGGTCCATGATTATATAGTTGTTTATTATGCTGCTATTAGTGATTTTAAGATTTGAACGTTCAAATTTGATATGACTGCAGATATTTTGAATTTGTGACATTTTTTAAATAGTGGGAAAAAACCCGAAACCCCCTATCAATCCGTTTTGAGATAAATATGCCGGGAGGATCCATCAATCGTGGCGAATTATTAAAAAAAAAACCCAATCCCGGCTTTTAGGAACACCGGTATAGCATATCGAAATTATTTAGAAAATATACGCGCATGTGTCTATCACGGCATTTATGAAGCGCCGTAATAGACCTACGACTTGTAACGGCGTTTTAAACAAGTGCCGTAATAGAACTATGGACTGTAACGGCAGTCTTAGAAAGCGCCGTAATAGACCTACGGCTTGTAACGGTGCTTTTAAAAACCGCCGCTATAGGGCTACGACTTGTAACGGCGGTTTAAAAAAATGCCGTTACAAGCCGTACATCTATAGCGGCGTACATCTATAGCGACGTTTTTTATAAGCGCCGGTATAGGTGTACGACCTGTAATGGCGCTTTTCTAGATCGCCGTTACAGGCCATAGGCCTTTAGTGGTGCTTTTTAAGAAGCGCCGTTATAGACCTATGGCCTGTAATGGCGGTCTAGAAAAGCGCCGCGATAGACCTATGTTCTGTCCCAACGGTCGATGCAACGGCGCTACGCGCGGCGATAATAATAACGCCGCTACCATCTATGGCGGCGTTTATGAGCGCCGCCATAGACAAAAAAAATGCCGCTACAGACGTTCCGTTTAGTAGTGCTCCCATGCCTAACGAGAGGATTAATGTCACTTCGACAGTGCTTTCATACCTTGTTCAATTCTTTTTCGGTGTCTTCTTTTGAGTGTGTTCTTCACTTAACATATCTAAGCAAGAGTAGGGTTTTTTATTATTTTTTGTCCTGGGTTGTCGTATGTGAAGAGAAGATAGTAGAGATTAGTTGCACCATAGATCTGAAAATGATGATCCTCCATAGAATTGGTCAAGTATACACAACGTTTTCCTATAAGCATTGTACTACTGTTGTCGTGTCAAAGAATGCTTTGATACTACTAGATAGAAACATGAGGGCTTACATGGAGCTGACTCGAAGTAAGACCCCGCAAAATAACATATATCTATTATGTATTTTGATCCGTGCAAGTATTAATGGAACTTTCTATTGGAAATCGATTCCATCATATTGTACTCATCAAGACGTACAAAATGATGTACTCATATGTCCAAAACCGATTTCAAATGAATGAAATATTTGCCTCCAAAGTTAGATTGTTAAAATGAAGAATTGAACTTTTGCTTGATATGTGACATTTAAACTTAGTCTCATATCGGTAAGGAGCAAAAAGCAAATGAAGTTATAAGTTAAAAACTGAGCCATAGGGTTGTGCCCTTAGGGGTACGAATATTTTCTCTGGAGGGAGAACACACCCAACTTGGGCTTCGGTGTGGAACGCGCCCGGCCCGGCCCGGACCGGCCTTGAGCTTGAGCTTTTTTCTTTCAGCTCTGTTTTGATACGAGATACGGACAGTTTTGTCTGAACAGTTACAACAACTGCCTACGGGCCAGTTCTGATTTGACACGGACAGTTGCAACTGTCATGACAGTTTTGTCTGGTTGCAACAACTGCCACGGGATTAGGGCTATAAATAGGAAAGAATTCTGATCAAATCCGGAGCCCCATTTATATCTTCCCTATCACCTTGTTGATCATATCCTTTCTCGTCCGAGCCTCTATTATTCGAGTGTAAGTTAATGGAGTTCTGACTGTTGTATCTTGGGAGACGACTGTCGTTAAAACCTGTATACACCGTTGCAGTGGCAGAATTAAACGTTTTAAGGACATTGTTTCAACAAGCCTCAGTCTGTATTTTTCTTTCTTCACCATACTCAAGGTCGGAATTGAAGATAACATATCTTCTTTCTGTGCTTTGAGTATAGTGATATACATTGTTTGCGAAACAGTCCCTTTAATTCACGATTATCAAGGTTCGAATTGAAGATTCAGTATCTTCCTTTTGTTCTTTGTTGATAGTGAATTATACTGTTTGTATAACAGTATAAGTATTATTAAATTCGAGTAGGAATTTAATTCGTTGTAATTAATTTTACATTAAAAATTAAGTTTGTCTACATAAGGTATAACACTTTCTCAATTTTAATTGAGTAAGTATTGTAACATATTATTATTCGATATGTTTTAAACTCAACGAAACTGCAATTGTAGAACCGGAGCTGAGATATCGTCTCAATTAAGTCGTATATTAGTCTTAACTATAATTGAGTTAGGACGTATAATATTGAATTATTTTTTTGTATGGTGATAATATGATTTCATGTGTGTTATTACAAATTGTATAGACAAATTGTATTGACATTATTTGTGTGTATTTAAATATCTATTTGATTGAAATTGTGCGTGAGATTGTTGTGATTTAAACCTTCTAATTAAACCCAATATGACTCAACTAGACCCAAACAAACACACTCTACCTTGAACCCAAGTTGACCCAACCAAACTTAGCTTGTTTTGGGCATGGCATGAGAAACTTTTTGTGCACATGCACTAGTTTTGGCCAACCATCTGCTAGAGGGAAAGGGGGAGATAAGTGCAATTGTTTTGGATTTAAATGGTGGAATCTAGGATTACCCTAAGAGATTACTTGAGTGTTGTAGCATCCAATGCAATTTTTTCACTTGGACACTCCACCTCCACTCCCCTCCAATGCATGTTGGACTCACCCTCGCTCCCTCCTTCTCTACATCAGGTCACCCCCCCCCCCCCCCTCCCTCACTCTATTTAAACTCCCTTACAAACACTAGCTCACTTTCCCATCGTTTACTACATCCAACTATCTCTCTGTAACACCCCGTAATTTCAAGATATATATATATATATACATATATATATATATAGAATTGGAGGTTGCCTTATAGGAGTCCCTATAGGGGCTTTGTATGGAAATTATTGGCCGGGGGGGGAGGGGGGGAACGGGATGGCAGGCAGGAAAATGTTGCTGCTACTGTTGACCTGCCACGTAGGTGTGGCAGGTAGGAGGTGGGGCCCACCCAGGAGAGAGGTGTGGGTGTGCTGACGTGGGCATGGGGGGCCCGCCCGAGGGGGCTTCGCTATGCTTTTGATGTCAGTGAGAAAGAAAGAGAGAGAGAGAGAGAGAGAGAGAGAGAGAGAGAGAGAGAGAAGTGAGTATGGATTAGAATTGTCCCATATCGGGAGTTAAAAAAAATTAATTAATAATAAATATAATTGCCTGGGATTAAATGTCACCCATAACCTATAACACCTTTTATGAGACAGCATGTGGTGGGCAGTTGTACTATAAAAAAATAAATATATATATAAAATTGACTGGGTATTGGGACGGGGCGTTACAAATGGTATCAGAGCCAACTTACGACACAGAGTGTGGGAAAAGAGTGGGTGCGGTGTATGCCTGGAGGGAGCTGTGATCAGTGCGCTGACACGAAATTAGCTGAATCAGGGTACCCCATCCACAGCGGTGAGATGTATGCCTGAGAGGGAGCTGTTGTCTGAGAGGGAGCTGTGGTTAGTGCGCAGGCCCAGAATTAGCCGAATCAGGCCCGGAATTAGCTAAATCAGGGTACTCCCACTCCACATCGGCTAGAAAGGAAACCCTGCACTGGTTGTGCATGCCCCGTACTCAGTGAGGATGCTGTTTTCTAAAAGGGGGTGTATGTAATACCCAGTAATTTCAAGAGATATAGTATATATATATATATATATATATATATATATATATATATATATATATATATAATTGGAGGTTGCCTTATAGGAGTTCCTATAGGGGCTTTGTCTGGAAATTATTAGCCGAGGGGGCCCACGGGATGGCAGGCAGCAAAATGTTGTTGCTGCTGTTGACCTGCCACGTGGGTGTGGCAGGTGGGAGGTGGTGCCCGCTCAGGAGAGAGGTGTGGGTGCGCTGACGTGGGCACCCGAGGGGGCTTCGCTATGCTTCTGACGTCAGTATGTGAGAGAGAGAGAGCAGTGGGTATGGATTAGAATTGTTCCATATCGGGAGTTAACAAAAATTAGTTAATAATAAATATAATTTCCTCGGATTAGAGGTCACCAATCAGTTATAGCACATTTTTTGAGGTTTCCTGTGGTGGGCAGTTGTACTATAAAATAATAAATAAATATATAAAATTGTCTGAGTATTGGGGCGGGGCATTACACTCTCATATCCTAAAAACCACTCCTATAAACTCCTCTACTGCTATACATTCTAAAATTGGAGGCAAGAAGGATCCAAGAAGGACCAAGGAGAAGAAGGACCATAGAGAAGAAGGACTAGGAGCTTGGAGCAAGGAGGGCCAAAGGCAAAGCAGGGAGCTTGAAGTTGCATTTCATCTACAAACAAAATGTTGGTGTTTCTAAACCTTTGTGGTAAAATCTTGATGTGGTCTTGACAGCATGAGTGGGTCATGAAATGTGTGATTAAATGTTAAAATTTGTTGCATGCTAGTTTTATTAATGGAAGACAATATAAAAACCCAGTGAAAAGCTAAACAGAAAAGTGTATTAGGTTTGGATGCTATAACTCAAAAATTACTTGGAGTTTGTAGTTGAAATTTTAAACATAGACTCTTATGTAACCCCTATTTTTCCATTTTTTGTTTTATTGTATTTTATTGATTATTGTATCTGATTCTTTTGCATGATAAATATTTTTGCTTTTCTTAGGTCCATTTATTTTCTTTTGATCATTCCGTACTTTTTTCTTCTATTTTTTGGCTCATTGCAAATCTTTGCTCTTCGTGTTTTAAGTTTGAATTGTTCCGCTGTGTTCATCTCATTGATTTCTACTTGTTCATCTTTTTTTGGAGCCTAAACATGTACCCAAAATCCATTCACCCGCAACCCAAAACCCTAACTCCTTAATTCCCTATAAATATCCTATTATTAAAACCCTATTTATTAATTACCCTCTTGCTCACTCTCTCCCTTACCACCGCTCACCCTCTTCCTCATCTCTATTTTCGTTTCAAACCCAACCAAACCCACCGCCAAGTCCGTTCTCCGATCCCGTCTCCAACCACCATCTCGACCTCACCACCTCTAGCCCTCGCCTTCATCCCGTTGCCATTCCCCATTGACCTCCAAACCCATCTCCTCGACACCCATCCGCTCGTCGTCAACCTCGCACCCCCGCCCTCGTCGACCACCGTTTGCCCTTTCCATTGTCCCCCGTATCAACTGCGGAACCCCCTCACCCTCGTCGTCGTCATCCAGAGCCCCTACTACCACCGTCCCGCTCTCCTCTGTTTCGTCGCGAAACAGGTTGCCGCGCTCGAGCTCTCGCCGCTACGTTGCTTCCCGACTGCTAGTGTCCCCGTCGACAGCCACCCCCGACTGCCTCACTGTAGGCTGTCGCTGCCGCAGTCACCGTCGCCGCAATCTCCGTCAAGTCTCCCACCATTCTCTCTCTCTATCACTGTAGAGAAGAAGAAGGGGGGATAGTTCGGTGTTTGCTGTGATGGAGTGTAGGGGATCCCGATCCCGTTTGCTGTTTTGTGTGCTAGTTTTGCTGTTTGTTGTTTTGCACGTGGCTCGCACGTGTTTCGGTTCTTCGTGTTATCGTGGTTTGTCACCCGAGATTCTTATCTCGTTATTCTATATATTCGAATCTACTAATTAAAAGGCAAGTCTCTTCTTGAACTAGTAATTTGTTTTGTTCAAGATTTCTTTGATCTCTACAAGGTAGATCCAAATCTTTTTGTTATCATACTACTATTTGAAATTCCGTTAAGTTTATTGAGGGTTTACTCGAGCTAACCCGATATATTCTTAACATTGTACCTACATCTTTGATCCAAAACCTAGTCCCTCTTGAATCTTGCATATGCACAATTACATGAAAAATAACTAGATCTATGTGATAAACTTGGTTGGTGAATTGCACACATTGGATTCAATTTGATTACTGAATTGATTACCATGCCTGTGAAATTGTATCTTAAAAATGAAACTATGCATGTTAAACATCTAGTATCACTTTGATTATTAATTAGCATGAACTATATGGTTGTACGAGTAAATTGTTGCCTATTCATATCAAAATAAATTCTGGACTGCTGGTTGTTCCTTTTTGTATCAGTTTATCGACCATGTTGCTGTTGTATTTTGAAATAACTTTCTAAACATGAATTATTATAGCCCCATGAATCTATTTCCAAAACTTTTAACGGATCTAAATTTCGAGTTATAATTTGTTAGATATCAGTATTTTAGTACAGCTGTGTTAGAATTTCCAGATTAACAAATTCATGCTTATATTTCTATTTCAGAATTTAATTGAACATGTTAAAAGTAAAATAAAAATATGAAATAAATTTGGCTGAGACTAGACATGTGTAGGAACCACCGTGAATTTTTGTAGATTTAATTGATGAGTTTTCTGACCTAAAATATATATGTGAACACAATTTACAACTTATTGTCTGAACATAAAACCTGAAAAGAATAGAGTTTTCACCCTAATTTCTGTAACTCTTATTTTTCGTATATATATTTGCTAGAACCGGCAGAGAGTCTAGTTTCTAGAACTTCTGACAGATCCAGATTTGCTTTTCTGTAGTAGCGATAATATGTGATTTTGTACAACAACATCATGCTGTCCAGATTGTGTAATTTGTGTGTAATTAATATGCTTGCTTCTTGGTTTGTATGTAACGAGTAGAATTAGTCACACCTAGCATCATATAACATTGACACCTTCTTGCATGCTCACATAGGATGAAATAAAATGATAATAAGCTGGGGTATTATGGGATGACTTGGTAGTAAACAATCGAAAACTGTACTCGGTCGGGCCCTACTGCTTGACTTGTACTGATGGCCATAAAGTACTACTTGACAATGACTGACACTGAACATTAAACACTGATTACTGGGCCGAGTACACGAACCGTGAATTCACCATTAGTCTAAAGCGTACACTATGTGCTTGTGCCGAACCTGTGGAATGGAACGCAGTAGTACGTGCACTAGATAGGATTAATAAAATGATTAATGATCTGCATTTGACAATTCATGCTTGATCCCATATACTGTCACCAACATTGAACTTGAATTGAAACTATTAATTAAATGCATAATTAAACATAGACCCTTGACATTATAGCCTACCCTTGTCTTTGCTATTGACTTTGATCCCGTCCCTTTTTTTCTTTTGATATACATGTTCCTATTATTCTCTGCTTTCTCTACTTGCTGTCCATGCTCTACGGGACATTATTTCCTTTTTTTAGATCAAGAGTTTATAGGTACTGGAGGAACAATACCAGGAGGAATTGGTCAGCAACGATTCTAGAAGATGGAGTCCAAGATTTGATTGCTTGAATTAATTTATTCCTAGATTTATAATTTGAGCATTGTCTTGATATTATACTTTGTTTTGGAGCTTTATAACTAGAAGTTTGTTTTTATCCCAGATGTTGGATATTATTATTTGGATTATTTCATTTATTATTGAAGTTGATCTTTGTTTATGTGATCATATCTTCTTGCGTGGTTGTGCTTGTTGTTTCATATTGTTGAGTTAGTCTGGTATAGCTTATGGATGGTGTTTACATCATTCACTGGGCTTACGTTACGTACTCGTATTTCGTATTTTGGGAAGTGGGGTGTGACATCTTATGTATGTTATACACCTTTCTTCAAAGTTCATAATTTTTGGAATGTAATTGCTATTTTAATTAAATACGAAATTGAAGTTTGACTGTACAGAAAACAGATTTAGCTTGTGTTCTTATTATGATTTTCCAAAGCTCATAACTCTGTAACCACTTAAGATCTATTGCTGAAATTTTAGTATGTGCTTCTAAAATGTGTTAAGTGATTGAATATAAAACTTTATAATCTTTGAACATCGTTTGCTATTTTTATAAAATCTGAAACCAATGACTGTTCGGAAAAGAAAAGACAGAGTGAAGATGGTCTGTTCTATTTTTAGTTAATATTCAAAAAGTCATAACTTGAAAAGTACTTGGTACAATCACTTAAAAATCAAATATGCCTTGTTACCATGTATGTATGACTTATGTTTCAAATTTCATGAAGTTTAGATATCATTTGATATTTTAAAAGTAATTTTTGTTAGTAATGGTTAGTTGTTGCTCTGTTCTGGAAATTTTTGCATGCATGTTAAAGAATGACTTATTTAACCACTTAAACGACTTAATCTGAAGAAGTATGTGACTAGAAAGTTGTATTAGACATAAAGTTCTTTCTGTAATGTCTAGGAACTCATGATTTGGATCAGTATATGAATTATAATGAATTTTACAAGTGATAACAGAAACACACAGATTCTTAAAACTCACTGTTTTGTACTATGCCTATGAGATTGACGTTGAACTTGTAGAATCTGAGATTTAATTTGTTGTTGTGGATTATAAATGATGTTGTGGATGTGGGAATGAGTTAGGAATTAAATTATCTAAATTTCATGTTGTGAGTAGCTCATATATGCTTTGTATAACCACAATCTAGACATACTTGTTCACTGTTTTGAAGTAAAATTTGTGTTAAGTGATTGTATGTTGATGTGGATCATTTTGGGATGAGATTCATGCCCAATTGGTGCTTGTGCTTACTGTCTACTTTGAGTAGTAGCATGGGGAGCACCCGACCGATCACATTTTTTTAAAGAAACGGGACCGGGAACGTCCCCGTTTTGGCATGAATGCCAATGATAAGCTTGCTATTTGGAAATGTGTTTTTCCATTTTTAGAGCTCTTTAGCACTCTTTTTGAGTATTCTTGGTGTGGAATTTATTCCGAGGGAAATGTACCCATGTTGGGGTATATTGTTTGAGTACTGAGACTCTAGCATTAAGTCATGTTGATATATCTAGACGGGTAGAATAAGGACTCGTGTCGCATTGAACGCGTGGAAGGAGACGACTCGTGCGCCTACGTGCTCACCGTTCATGAAGGATTCCATAGTTTTGTTTGATCCTACCACTTGTCGATGACTGTGGAGCATGAGGATAACGGGAGCAATGTGTTTGGGTCGGGCCGAGGTTGCGATCTAACTCCAAGCATAGATGGTGATTGCGGTGATCAGCGGAGTCAGTTTGTCATTGGTTCGGGCCAAGTGTTGGCCGAGGCAGGCCAATTCTTGGGCCAGATTTGAGGGCTAGGTTGAGCCCTATTGTGGGATGCGCTAGGTCCTAATGATGAAAAAGGTAATTAACTAGAAAGTGGTCTATATGTAGAACTTAACTAGTTATTCATAATAAACAAAGTTGTTCTAAGTTAGGACATGAAAGTTGATAGATCGCCTAACTAAGAGTATTGACTAAAATGAATTAGACCTAGACTCGCCTAATAATTCAGAATGAGACAATGAAAAAGGATTAGAGATTGATTAGAGTTTTGGAATTCAGATAATCAGATGAAAGGCTAGTAATCATATAATTAACCTCATTCTTATTCTTGGTCATAGAGTGGGTTAGCACTAGTACTTTGGGTTTGTTCTGTTGTAGGATTAGTTCGATTCATTGCTGAATGTAAGGATAGGCACTAGCGGGTGTTGTGTTCGCATGTCAGGGGGATGTGTGGCGTCGTCTCGACTGCAAGTTCTGGTCTAGTGTAAGGACGATGGTAACGGGGTTGGGGAAACCCTATATCCGTCAGGTCCTATCTTGATCAATGCGGACAGGGGACTTAGAGACTGCTCTGTGAGCGAACTCTGTGGGGGCTTTAAAATAATTTCCTCGGCGAGGAGCCTTAGTGTTCGTAGATCAGCTTTTGGTGAGATCCGGGAAGGTGGAACTACTGCAATCTACTGTGGGTTTAGCCGCGATGGAGTAAGCTTGCGACTGCATCCCCATGCGGAATTACTGCAACCTAGTATAGGTTCCAACCGTAACGGAGTAAGCCTGCGACTGCGACCCCGGGCATAGTGGGTAAAGCACGAGGTAATGGACACCATTGCTGACAGCAACGACGGGAGTGAACCGGACGACTGCAGCCTCATCATCACTAGAGTATCAGAGAGAGGAGAGAGCACAAGAGTAGGATGAATAGCGGAGGATCGAACTTCATCAACTGAAGAACATTGTTTGGTTGGGAAATGTGTAGTATGTGATGCATATCTCTCCAATCAGGCATTCATTAGAATAAGAGCATCGTGTGCATCTTGAGTGTGCATTAGATTAGGCCATGGCATACACCGACACTTGTTTGACATCACTTTTTCTTTTTGCATCAAATTTTAGTTGTTGAGGTTTGGAATTGCTATATTATGGCATAGCAAGGATCGTTGTATTATAGCATTGCGTCAGTTGTATTCAACTGACTTGCTCACAGTTTGGTGAGTTTGTAGGACTACTTTATCGTGGGGAGCGCAGGAAGACTTGAGTAGTGAAAGCACCCAAGTGGAAGTTTACTGTCTAATTTTATTGTATATTCATGATGTATCAATTTATTGTAATTGTTGTAATTATTGGACATTGTAATAACATTTTAATGAAATAAAAGTTTTTAATTTCCCTTGATGTTTGTTGTGTTGTGACTCATTTGAAGAAAGATCCTGACTTGTGTCACGAGTTCTGGGTACTGAAAACTTGGGGTGTTACAGAGTTGGTGTCAGAGCCGACTTCAAATTGTAGTATAACACAACAGGAAATTAGACTTGGATGCTCCAGTTAGAGTCATGTTTTGTTGGGACAGTGGGATGATCGTAAATCATACTGTTGCATTTTTGCAACTTATGTTTATGATTTTTCGTATGTCTGAACTAACCCTAGTGTAATTTTTCTTTTACTAACTATTGTGGTGCAACTGAATGTCGAGGAAGAAAATCTGGACGTCAATGGAGGCAAACCTACAACTGGATGTCGGGGAGGCAAAATCTGCAGCCGAATGTCCAGATTGCCAACCTGCTACTCGATGTCTAGGAGGAAAATCTGCAGCCTGATGTCAAGGTGGCGAGCTTGCAGTCGGACGTGTAGCGCCCCAAATTTCCAATATAATATCTCAGAAATACGTGGCACAATTCCCAGCTTCAACTTCAATTGCAATAGTAAACATAGCCAAAAACACCGATAATTTTTTTTTTCAACTTTTATTACATCGATTGTTTACAAAATACAGCAGAATACAAAACACCTTGAATTACAAATTTATTTCTTTACAACACATCTTTTACAATTTACATAAGCTCTATTATCATTATAGCACAAGCTTCCAAATCCCAAGCTATAAGAACCTACCTGTAAAACATGAGGCTAGAGATAACTCTAACCCCCAAAACTACTGGGGTCAGCCATAACGGTGTGAGTAACATAAAAAGAAAACAACATAAATATAACATAAGGCATAGAGTCATCAATAACATGTTTTAACAGCAAGAATAAATAACAATAAGTAAAGCATGAAAACATCAAGGAATATAAGATAGTAAGTAGTAGAGCATGAAAACAACAAGTCAAACTAGACTAAGTATCAAGTGTAGAAAATCAGAAAACACAAGCATAAAACCAAGTCAAGAAACATCAGTGCTATATGCTGACTCTTTAATGCATACTTGTTGGATTCTATTCATTCCATACTACATAGGTCCGGTGCAAGCCCTTACTGTTCTCCACTTTATAAGATTAAATCCCTCGTTATGCAACTAATCCTACTACGGTGATGGAAACAAGATCCAGAATACTCAACGAATAGGCACCATGTAAGAAAAGCTCAACAACCAGAGAATCACCTCCCTGCCGTGTACCCCACGAATAGGCTTGCGAGGCCCTCGACATGTAGATACGCCAGGTACATTCTGTGAATAGGCCCACCGATCCTCGGCATGCGAATGCACCCTGCATGCTCCGTGAATAGGCCTGCCGACCCTCGACACGCGAACATACAAATGTCCTCTCGAGACAGAATAACAAACAGTCCTTGAACGCATCCGTTGGACTTACAAAACCAAGAGCATATACTTATGTTTCCCAAGCTCCATCACATCTCCACTAGTGTCTGTCCTTAAGTTGGTTATTATTAAAAGAACACAAAATTTCCTCCTCTCTAGAGTTAGTGCATCCTGCCGGACTTAATTTCACAACAACAAACCCAAGACCCCATAGGTCTAAATCAACAAATCTCATCTGCCGGTTCACAGGAATCCCACTCAACTCCTACAGATTCACAACTCAACCATCAACTCAAAATAAATCTTTCTTTATAATCTCTTCATTTCTTTGTTAGTTTACTCACAGAAAATTCATTCATCTTGTTTGTATATTGGTGCATATATATACAGAAAATTCATTCATCTTGTTTGTATATTGGTGCATATATATATATATATATATATATATATATATATATATATGTATGTATGTATGTATAAGAGATCTTATTACTGAAAGAAAGGTGCACAAAGTGTATATAATTCCTTTTTACTAAAAGCATTTCTTGGTTATATGCATATATAAAAATATCCCTTCCACTGAGAACATAGGTGTATACATATAGAACACCCCTCTTTACCAATATAGAGTATAGATAACGAAGATGAACTCTATTGAATTGAAACATATGTATGTATATATAGATAACTGATATATAAAAAGACCTCTTTAATTGATTATGAAATATATGACTGATATATAAAACCCCTCATACTGAAGTGAAGTAGGTACATATGCAGGATATAGAAATTTAGCATATGTAGAAATATCAAAATTGATCATATGCAGGAATATGAAAATTGATCCTCTTTACTGATTTAAGTATATATGTAACTGATATATAAAAACCCTTATACTGATTATGAAGTAGGTGTGTGTGTATATATATATATGCGTGTGTGTGTGTGTGTGTGTGTGTGTGTGTGTGATGTATACAAATCCCCTTTACTGATTTGAAGGGATCATATGAAGATCATACATATAACTGATACAAAAAAAGCCTTTTACTAATGGAGTATGTATGTATAAGATGTAGAAAGAAAATCCTCCTTTTGCCAAAAAGAAGTATCTGTATATTTATATATATAATATGTAGGAATTTCTCTTCACTGAGTTGGAGAGAACATAGGTAGATTATACATAACTGATATATATGGGAAACCCCTTTCTGATGACAATGAGTGTATATGTGTAATATATAGAAAATCCCTCTTACTGATGCTAAGTGAGTATAAGCAGGGTATAGAAGGAGTAAAGCATATGCAGAAATGGGTATATTTACTTATTATGAAGTATATGCAGTAATGGGTATGTATATATCTCTCTTTGTTGAATAGAAGTATATGCACAATGGATATATAAATGCTCCTTTACTGAAATGTGAAGTATATGCACAATGTGTATAAGGCTAAGGATGCAAAGAAAAATTTAGAATCAGAATGATTGGGCATGAATATACAACTCAAACACATTTACATATTGGATATGCAAAGAAAGACATACATAAAACCAACCTGCTTATACATTCCTTTAGTCTGCAGTTTGCATCTGCAAGTTCTATAGTGTGAATGTGTATATAAATGTATTTGTGTATCAGTTACTTCAAGAACTCATTGTATAATTATAGTATGAAGTTTAAACAATCTCATCAATAAAACAAATCAAAAAAAGAACAATCGAAAAGCTTTGCTTATGTCGTATTTGCACAAGCTATCTATCTAGTATTGAAATACCTCCAACCAGCTGTTTCCTGCTTAAGTATTTACACTAGATTCAGTATTATCACATAAAATAAGACCAACTTTACTAAATTGTTATTCATGCGATTTACTAAACACCGTAAGTTTAAATGACAGACTAGAAACTACCCTTCATAGCTGCCAGCATAAAAAAAACATAAAAAAAACAGATTATATCAACAAATAACCTGATCACAAAGAGTATATAATCATAACAACAAAGACACGCAAGTAGCAGCATGTACTAGTATAACAGAACCACTGATGAGTTCAATACTGTTGCCGCTAAATTTGGTGTGGGGGCAAATAGATGAATTTGTAGATTTTTAGGGAAACTGAATAGTAAACCTGTATACCTGTTCCGTCGGGCTTCGATCGTCGATCCCGCCGTAGACCTGCAAAAAAGTGCGAGACACCGGGGTTGTTCCCTCCGACGCACCCTCCGACGCTCAAGTCAGTAATCTAGGAAGACTAGAATGAGCGCAAAAACTGGTGAAAGATTGATTACCTCTTAATGGAGATGGATGGGGGGTATTTATAGGCGTCTCAGGGAACAGATTAGGAATGTAATCCCCGTGATCTGATATGGAATATTCCCCTTGTACACAGATTAGGAATGTAATCTGATGAGGTATATTCCCCGTAATCAGATAAGGAATTTAATCCCCAAATCCCAGTGAAAAGATAGATGTACATCAGGGCTGTTGATCATGATTAATCAGGGACCCTGATTCTATCTTGTTGGATTGGGTGCGCAGCGGGTCAAAACCCGCACCCTCTTGTTGGTGGATCCATTCGTGGGTTATTGGGTCCCTGGGGGAGAGGATCCAATACCCATTTTGGACCCTCTTGTAGGCGAAATTACCGTTTTACCCCTGGGTCCCAAGATTCGTACCCAATTTGGACGGTCCCGATTAACCCCCATTTTTAGCCATATCACGAGCCCCCCACTCCTAAAGGCTAAATTTGATCGGCCTTTGAGGAGTAGTTTAACTGTTTTAATGGCTAGTGGAGTTGTATCGGAGTTCAAATGGAGGGTTTTGAATCTTGAAGGGGTAGTGAGGTGATTTCCCAAGTGGATTGAGCTCCGAGTTGCTCATGAGCTCTGATGGTCATGTGGTATTCTTGCAGGGATATCCTCTTTGCCTTCGCCAAGCGTCAATTCGTCGTTCGGGGATCTCATACATTTGTATCACACCTTAGACTCTCCCTAGGGCTCGCTGGCTAGGAGGCCGAAGTCCATATACGGTTCGGCAAGTTTTTCTGAAGCGGATAGCGGGTTCGGCGTAGCTGCGGGCACTAGGAGGGAGTCTGGCGATCTGCCGAACTTGGTTTTTATCCTGTAAGAAGGTCGGTGTCACGAACGCTCGGCAGTGAGTGCCGAACTTGATTTTTACCCCGTAACAAGGTCGGTGTCACGAACGCTCGGCAGTGAGTGCCGAACTTGATTTTTACCCCGTAACAAGGTCGGCGTCACGAACGCTCGGCAGTGAGTGCCGAACTTGATTTTTACCCCGTAACAAGGTCGGCGTCACGAACGCTCGGCAGTGAGTGCCGAACTTAATTTTTACCCCGTAACAGGGTCGGTGTCACGAACGCTCGGCAGTGAGTGCTGAACTTTATTTTTACCCCGTAACAAGGTCGGTGTCACGAACGCTCGGCAGTGAGTGCCGAACTTTATTTTTACCCCGTAACAAGGTTGGTGTCACGAACGCTCGGCAGTGAGTGCCGAACTTGATTTTTACTCCGTAACAAGGTCGGTGTCACGAACGCTCGGCAGTGAGTGCCGAACTTGATTTTTACCCCGTAACAAGGTCGGTGTCACGAACGCTCGGCAGTGAGTGCCGAACTTGATTTTTACCCCGTAACAAGGTCGGTGTCACGAACGCTCGGCAGTGAGTGCCGAACTTGATTTTTACCCCGTAACAAGGTCGGTGTCACGAACGCTCGGCAGTGGGTGCCGAACTTGATTTTTACCCCGTAACAAGGTCGGTGTCACGAACGCTCGGCAGTGAGTGCCGAACTTGATTTTTACCCCGTAACAAGGTCGGTGTCACGAACGCTCGGCAGTGAGTGCCGAACTTGATGTTTACCCCGTAACATGGTCGGTGTCACGAACGCTCGACAGTGGGTGTCGAACTTGATTTTTACCCCGTAACAAGGTCGGTGTCACGAACGCTCGGCAGTGAGTGCCGAACTTGATTTTTACCCCGTAACAAGGTCGGTGTCACGAACGCTCGGCAGTGGGTGCCGAGCTTCCAAACTTGTCGTTTTTAGGAGTTTGTTTCTTCTGTGCGCCATCTGAACTTCTGACAGCTTCTGACAGCTCTGACAACTCTGACAGATGGGACGTTTATTAATTGCAGTGACCTTTGGGCTTCTGTCAGATGGGGCGCGCATTAAATTCGACTCGTGATTTGGCGCGGTTAGCAAGGCGACGATTGGGGTCGCTCCGTCGTTTCGTTTGAATGGGCCAGTCGTACGAGCCCATTAACCTCGTTTGGAGCGCCCCTCTCTATAAATCCTCACACCCCTCTCTCATTTCTCATTTCTCCTCTCTTTTGCTCAGACGGTTTCTTGTGCTCAGGCGAATTTTTCCGGTGTCGGCATTTGGTTCAGGCGAAGTTTTCCGGCAGCTATCTCTCTTAAGGTAATTTATCATCAACTATGTCTGTAGCTTCTGTCTCCGACAAAGTCTCTTGGTCCGAGCCCTCCCTTGAAGACGTCGAGGACTCGACTCCGACCCCGACCAAAGGCAAGGTGTTTGGCAAGGATTCGATCGTTGTGGATCCGAAGAGGATGGGGGAGTTCGGACAACTGCCAGGTCCGTTGACGGGGCTCCACAGAGTCAGGAAGCTCCCGGAGGATCAGGCCGAGCGAATTGTCCATGGGAGGGGGAGGTCCTTCGAGGAGAATGCGGCGAGGGAGACGACGGAGGCAGACGACGCGGCGTCGATCCTGCGCGAGGAGGATCTGGCAGTGATCCGGGATTCTTTTTTCATCCCGGAGGAGTACGAAATCATGTTGCCGGGCCCCGGAGTTAGGGCCAACTCGCCGCTGCCAGTGACCATGTGTTGCTGGCCGGTCGACGCCTTTATCGCCGGTGCTCGGCTACCTCTCCACGCGTTCGCAATTACCGTGGTGAGTTGGTTCGGGGTCAGCCCCATCCAACTTATGCCGAACGCGTGGCGAGTGATTAATGGTTTCGTTCTCCACTGCCAGGCCGCAGGGATCGAGCCGCAGCTGAACGTGCTTCGGACTCTATACCGGCTCCACTAAGGGAATAAGTCGGAGTACCGGTATTATTTGACTCCGAGGCACGGCGGTAGACTCGTCATCTGCCCTGACTCTATTAAGCACTGGCGAGAGAAGTGGTTCGTCGTGCGGAGTCGAGAGGCCTGGCCGATCCCCTCTGACTGGGTAGAAGGGGTGCCGAAGAGGGCGAAGGCGGTGCCGAAGCTCTCAATAGAAGAAGAGGAGGCGGTCCGGATCCTCCTTGACAGGCTGAAGTACGATTGGAGGGAGCTGACAGAGGACGTCCTCTACAAGGGAGGGCTCTGCCGCGTAGATCCCAGTATGCGGCTCTCGTCAAGTTCTTTTATCCATACTCGCTGCCTTGTTGTTTTTCATGTGCTAATCACTCTTTTGCTTTTGATGCAGAATCCATGGACTACGACGCGGTCTTGGCACTCAGGGCGGGGCTTGTGAGCAAGGCGCCGAAGAAGCGCAAGAGGGTAGCGTCCAAGCTGCCCCCGACCTCAAAGGCTCCGAGGATCGCAGCCCCTGTCGGGGAGGTGGAGATCCTCGACGACCCGGTCGTCACCGTAGCGGGGACTTCGGCTCCCGCACCTGTGGGGGAGTTCCCCATTGCCGCCGCTCTTGCCATGCCGACACCGCCGCTGATCGTGGCAGGCGAGGAGCTCCTGACGGAGGAGCACAAGCGGATTCATATTCCGGACTGGCAAGTCCGGAGGCACGATGGGTTCCTCGGGAACTCGTTGGCGAGCATGCAGGCCATCAAGCACCTCGCCACCCCGAAGGACCGAGCCGCCATGGAGGCGGGGAGAGAAGGCGACGACGTGATCGAGATCGCTCGTTCGGCGGTATCGGTAAGCTTCTCCTCGTCTGTTGTATTTCTTGAATCACAAAAAAAAATTTTCTAACTCTTTTAGTCCTTCTTTGCTGCAGATCATCGTCCACTTCGGCCACCTCACCGAGAGGCTGACAGCTCTGGAGAAAGAGCTGAAGTAGGAGTCCGACCAAGCTCGGAACGAAAAAGCTCGGATGTCGAACGAGCTCGACAAGCTCCGTATTGAGCATGAGGGCAGGTCGGCGAGGGTCCAGCACCTCGAGGCCGAGGTGAAGAGGCTGGAGGGTGAGCTCCTTCGGAAGAAGGAGGGGTCGGCCAAGCAGTTGGCCGAGGTCGAGGCGACGCAGGCGGCAGCCGTGAAGGCAGCGGAGGACGCGACCCTGGAGAAGGCCCAAGGGTTCCTCGCGCAGAACATGGCGAAGGCCTTCGCTGCCGCCCTCGAGCGGGTGTCGGAAGCATACCCCGGGGTGGACGTCTCGGGGTGGCGGCTATTCCCCGGACACGTCAAGGGCCGAGTCCGAAGGGGAAGAAGAGGAGGAGGGCGACGACGAAGCCGGCGCCGGGGCCGGGGCTACTGATGAGGTCCCCAGCACCGCGATTACCCCGCTGGCGGCAGCATCTCCTTCGGCGAAGTCAACCCCTACCCCACCTCGACGCCCGGGGAAAGAGGTCGAGCCTTGACTCCGCCTTTCATTTTCTTGTTTTTGTTTTTTGTTTTTCTTTTCAACCTCTGTAATGCCTAATAGCGGACTGGCCGCCGCTACTTTTTGACATGAATGAAAAGAAAGTTTTTGCAAGTGTTGATGTTCGGAAGTTTTTGTCTTTTGCCCACTTTTTTGCCGAACATTCCCTTCTTGTTTTTAGAATAAATTTTTCCAAGTGTGGTGCTCCGGCAGTGTTCGACATTTTTGCTGATTACATCGATCTCTTTGCAGCTTATGGTGATCGCCCAAGACGTCGAACCTTTGCGCTCGGATGAAGGAGCTCGAGCCAAGGTCGGCCTAGGGGCGACGAGGCTATGTCTGGCGAGGTGCCGAGAGCGACTCTATGAGGTCAAGCTCGGATTGCGCCGAGCTGAAAGCGAGAGGAAGCATCTCCAGCTCATCCTCGGCCGGCGAGACGTCGAGATTCGCCGTTTGGAAAGCCGGATCGCCGAGCTTATCCCCAAAGGTGAATATTTGCCAACTGATTTCAGTAATGAGATTCGGGTTCAGTGCATCCGTCATAACTTGTCCAAAATAACAGCGGAGAGAGATGACTTGCTTTCCAAGATACAGCATCTGCAGTCCTAAAGGCGAAGCTTCGGAGTGAGGGCGAGGGGCTGACAGCCGAGGTGGCCAAGTTGATGACCGAACGGGTACAGTTGACTGCCGAAGTCGAAGCGCTAAAGAGAGCGACGGTAAATAAAAGCATCGAGGTCACTCACCTTCGGTACCTCATCGCCAGCCGATCTGGAGTGCCGAACTCTGCGATACCCCCACGTTTCGAAGTGGATGTCAAAGACGACTCGTTGCGGGATCGGATCTCGGAGTTAGAGGCAGAAGTGGCCCGTCTTAAGCCGCATTCAGGACCGATCAACGTTCGAAGCACGTCGTGCACTCGTGTTGAGAGTGAGCGGGGCATTACCTTCTATGAGATGGCGACCCATCAGTGGATCGGCCAACCTAGTCCGGGGGACGCGCAGAGCTCGGTGGCAATTTCATCGAGCGGAGCATCTGTTGGAGTAGCTACTAGGAGTGGTGCCGAGGATACATCTCAATTCGCCGGCTTGGGGTCACGCTCTGGAGACAAGCGTCACCACTCCCGAGTGTCTCTGAAGCGGAATGCTCCGGCTCCAAAAAAGCGCTGAAGTCGTCGATTCCGCGAGCTTCTGTGTATTTTTTGTTTTTTGCTAAGTGTAATAAGTCGGCATTGTAACTTTTTCTTTGACGAGTTGTAATCCTGCTGTGTTTGTCTTTGTACCGCATCTGTTTCATCAATAAAAGTGTTGTTGCCGAACTTGTGTGTTTTAATCTTGCGACTGTTGTCTGCTGTGCCGAGGCTTCTAAGTGGGAGCAGTTCCGAATGGCAAGCTTCTTCCAGTTCGTTTAGGAGCGAACTTGCGAAGTAGCATCGAGCCAAGTGTCGGACTTCGGCGCCATTGTTTGATTAGTTTAAAGGTTGTGGGAGTATTTCCGAATGGCGAACTACCCCTAGCTCGCTTAGGAGCGAGCTTGCGAAGTAGAGTCGAACCAAGTGTTGGACTCCGAACCATTCAACGGCTGTGGGAGCAGTTCCGAATGGCGAGCTACTTCTAGTTCGCTTAGGAGCGAACTTGCGAAGTAGAATCGAGCCAAGTGTTGGACTCCGGAACCATTGTTAGATTAGTTTAGGGTTGTGGGAGCATTTTCGAATGGCGAACTACCCCTAGCTCGTTTAGGAGCGAACTTGTGGAGTAGAGTCGAACCAAGTGTTGGACTCCGAACCATTCAACGACTGTGGGAGCAGTTCCGAATGGCGAGCTACTTCTAGTTCGCTTAGGAGCGAACTTGCGAAGTAGAATCGAGCCAAGTGTTGGACTCCGGAACTATTGTTAGATTAGCTTAGGGTTGTGGGAGCATTTCCGAATGGCGAACTACCCCTAGCTCGCTTAGGAGCGAGCTTGCGAAGTAGAGTCGAACCAAGTGTTGGACTCCGAACCATTCAACGGCTGTGGGAGCAGTTCCGAATGACGAGCTACTTCTAGTTCGCTTAGGAGCAAACTTGCGAAGTAGAATCGAGCTAAGTGTTGGACTCCGGAACTATTGTTAGATTAGCTTAGGGTTGTGGGAGCATTTCCGAATGGCGAACTACCCCTAGCTCGCTTAGGAGCGAGCTTGCGAAGTAGAGTCGAACCAAGTGTTGGACTCCGAACCATTCAACGGCCGTGGGAGCAGTTCCGAATGGCGAGCTACTTCTAGTTCGCTTAGGAGCGAACTTGCGAAGTAGAATCGAGCCAAGTGTTGAACTCCGGAACCATTGTTAGATTAGTTTAGGGTTGTGGGAGCATTTCCGAATGGCGAACTACACCTAGCTCGCTTAGGAGCGAGCTTGCGAAGTAGAGTCGAACCAAGTGTTGGACTCCGAACCATTCAACGGCCGTGGGAGCAGTTCCGAATGGCGAGCTACTTCTAGTTCGCTTAGGAGCGAACTTGCGAAGTAGAATCGAGCCAAGTGTTGGACTCCGGAACCATTGTTAGATTAAAGAGTTAAAAGCAGTGAGATGTAATAGTAGTGAAAATACTAAAAAAACTTTATTTATTAATATCTAATGATCGGCTGCTTCTAAAGTTGCTAGCCGTTATTACAATGAAAAAATAAAAGGAAAAATCACTACTAGTAAAAGGAAGGGAATGGTTCGACATCTCGAGTTACTTAGAGAGGTGTAGTTGCTTTCTCTTGGTATTTCAAAAGATGGTCGGCATTCCAAGTCCTGGGAATTTCTCTGCTTTCGAGATCTTCTAGCTTGTATGCACCAGGGCGGATCACTTTTGAGCTTTTGTATGGTCCCTCCCAATTCGGGGCCAGTTTGCTTTTCTGTCCGGGGAACGAGATGGCCAATTTTCGGAGGACTAGTTCTCCTTCTTTGAGGTCCGTTGGGCGGACCCTTTTGTTGTATGCTAGCTCGATCCTCCTTCGGTAAGCTTGCTGGCGTATGGCAGCTCTCTCTCGGATTTCATCTATCAGATCTAAGCTTGCTCTGAGCTCTCTTGCGTTCTGCTCTTCTTCATAAGCTATCAGACGAGGAGAGGGTATCCCGACTTCTAGGGGGATGATGGCCTCAGCCCCATAGGTGAGATTAAATGGGCTCTCGCCTGTTGGGGTTCGCTTGGTGGTGCGGTGATTCCAGAGCACGTTGGGCAGCTGATCGACTCACAAGCCCTTGGACCACTTGTCTAGTCTTTTCTTGATGCCTGAGAGGATCTGTCGGTTGGCATTTTCGGCCTGGCCATTTGACTGGGGATGTGAGACGGAGGAGAAGCGATGTTGTATGGCGAGGTCCTCACATAATGCTCGGAAGGCGGCCCCAGTGAACTGTGTTCCATTATCCGTGACTATGACTCGGGGAACGCCGAATCGGCAAATCACATTTTTTCAGAAGAATTGAACAACCCTATGCTCGGTGATTGTAGCCAGGGGCTCGGCTTCTATCCATTTAGAGAAATAGTCGATTGCCACGACTAGGAACTTTAGCTGTCCAGGGGCTGGTGGAAATGGTCCTAGTAAATTCATCCCCCACATAGCGAAGTGGATCTAACTTGATAAGGAGGTGAGCGGTGCTTGTGGAAGGCGTCGGATGTCGGCATACTTTTGACAGGAGCTGCATTGCCGAACGTGTCGTTCGGCGTCCTGTAGTAGAGTGGGTCAAAAATACCCGTAGTTCAACACTTTGCGTGCCAGAGCCCTGGACCCAGAATGGACCCTGCCGATGCCCTCGTGGAGTTCTTGCAGGGCGTAGTCGGCTTGCCCGGGGGAAAGACACCTTAGGTAAGGCCGACCGTCCACCTGGGTGAAGGAGCGTTTATATAAGATGCCTTCGATTAATGTATAACGCTCCACTCGGGTTCTGATTCTTCTTGCTTCCTTCGGATCCTAGGGGAGGAGTTCGTCTCTTAGGAATTCAATGAGGGGCTTCATCCAATTGTCTTCTAGGAGGACAGGCAATGTTTCAACAGAGTCAGGTGTTTCGTCCTCTATGCTCGGCCGCAGGAGGACCTCTATCAATACGGTCTGCTTAAGGCCTTGAAGGGAAGAGGAGGCTAATTTGGATAGGGCGTCGGCCTGAGCATTTTCTTCTCGGGGGATCCTTTGGATGAGGGCCTCTTCAAACAGCGCCATGAGGCTCTTGACTTTAGCCAAGTACTTAACCATTCTATCATCGCGGGCTTCATACTCACCGAGGACCTGATTGACGACCAACTGAGAGTCGCTGAAGATCTGTAGCCGCTGTGCCCCTGCATTTCGGGCCATTCGAAGACCGGCTATTAGCGCCTCGTATTCGGCCTCGTTGTTCGAAGCTTTGAAATTTATACGGAGGGAGTATTGGAGGATGAAGTCATCTGGTCCTGCCAGAATGACTCCTGCCCCGCTTCCCTCATTGCAAGAAGATCCGTCAACATAAATCGACCAGACCGGTGGTCCCTTCACTGTCTGACTGGGCTCAGGGATGGTACTCTCAACTATGAATTCGGCCAGCGCCTGCGCCTTGATCGCGGTCCGAGGCTGATATGATATGTCATGTTGGCTCAGCTCGATCGACCATTTCATAAGGTGTCCCGAAGTCTTGGGCTTGTGAAGAACCTGTTTCAGCGGTTGGTCGGTAAGAACGACCACCGAATGGGACTGGAAGTACGAGCAAAGCTTTCTCGCGGCCGTCACCAGGGCATAGGCCATTTTCTCGATCTTCGGGTACCGGAGCTCGGCGTCCCGGAGCACCTTGCTGACGTAGTAGATGGGCTTCTAAGCCCTCTCTTCTTCTCGGACTAAGACCGCACTGAGCGTCTGTTCGGAAGCTGCCAGGTAGAGGTAAAGTGGTTCGCCGGGTATTGGTTTGCTAAGGAGAGGTAGATTGACGAGGTAAGCTTTAAGCTGGTCGAAGGAGTCTTGTTGCTGCTGCCCCCACTCAAATCCTTTAGCCCCCCTGAGGGCTTTGAAGAACGGGAGGCACTTCTCCCCGGACTTCGACAGAAAGCGCCCTATGGCGGCTAAGCGACCAGTCAACCTCTGAACTTCCTTGACATTTCTAGGAGGGGCCATGTCCAATATGGCCTTGATCTTCTCCGAATTTGCTTCAATTCCTCGTTGGCTAACCATGAAGCCGAGGAACTTCCCTGATGAGACGCCGAACGCACACTTGTTCGGGTTGAGTCTCATATTGTGCTTTCTGAGGACGTCAAATGCCTCTTGGAGGTCGGCCACATGATCAACACCTCGAATTTACAAGCATATCATCGACGTACACTTCCATGTTCCGGCCGATCTGGGCCTGGAAAACCTTGTTGACGAGGCACTGGTATGTCGCCCCTGCGTTCTTTAGGCCGAATGGCATGACTCTGTAGCAATAAAGGCCTTGGTCGGTCACAAAAGATGTCTTCGGGATATCCGGGGGGAACATTCTTATCTGATTGTAACCCGAGAAAGCATCCATGAAGCTGAGGAGCTCATGTCCCGAGGTTGCGTCAATCAGAGTGTCAATGCTCGGCAGAGGGAAGGGATCTTTGGGGCAGGCCTTGTTGAGGTCGGTGAGATCAATACAAATTCTCCAAGTCCCATTGGACTTCTTCACCATTACTACGTTTGACAACCACTCAGGGTAGTTTACCTCCTGTATGAATCGGGCCTTCAACAGCTTGTCTACCTCTTCTTTGATAGCGAGCTGACGCTCGGGGGCGAACTTGCGCCTCTTCTGCTGAACCGGTTTGGACCCCGGATCGACGCTCAGGCGGTGGACCAAGAGTTCTTCGGAGATACCTGGCATATCTGCTGCGGACCATGCGAAGAGGTCTTGATTGGTTCGGATGCATTTCACAATATCTGAGTATAGGGCGGACGGGAGGGTCTTACTAACAAAGAACTTGCGGGTCGGCTCTTGTTCAGAGAAGAGCACCTCCTCCAGTTCATCCACCGGCTCGGAGGTCGGTCTCGCAGTATCTTGAGGAATTTCCAGAGTCTCTAAGGAGAGGACGGGTCCAAGGGTTGAGGTCATGTAGCACTTTCTAGCCGTCTCTTGATTGCCCCTTACTTCCCCGACCCTGGACCGGGTGGGAAACTTCATCTTAAGATGGTATGCTGAGGGGACAGCTTCCAGAGCTGCGAGGCCAGGCCGACCCAAAATGACGTTGTAGGCGGCGGGAACATCCACTACCATGAAGTCCATTGGCTCTGTTTGGGTGGTAGGAGTTTGTCCGGCAGTTACATCGAGGGTGATTACCCCTTCAATAGTTATCGGAACCCCCGTGAACCCATGGAGAGTGTAGCCGGCGGGCTTGAGTCTGTTTCTGGAGAGCTTTAGGCCTTTAAAAGCGGAGAGGAAGAGGATGTTGACGGAGCTGCCGTTGTCTACTAAGATCCTCTCCACTTTGAAATTCGCCATGTGGATGCTAATGACGAGTGCGTCACAATGTGGGGTACGAACTCCTTCAAGATCTTCGTCGGAGAACGTGACTGGCACTCCGAGGCCTTTGGGAGGAGGGGTGGTTCGGACCGAGTTGACTTCTCTTATAAAGGCTTTCCGAGAGGAGTTCGAGGAGCCCCCCATTGGGCCCCCGTGAATGAGGTGGAGGACTCGCTCTTCCTCGAAGTCTGGCGTCTCTTCTCTTTCCGGACGCTTGTTAGCCCCCCGAGGCGGGGGAGGAAGTTCAGCTCGGTCTTTTCTTACGAACCTAGTCTGCTGCCCTCTCTGGATAAGGGCTTCGATCTCGTTCTTCAGGGCACGACAATCGCTGGTGTCATGCCCATGGTCCCGGTGATAACGGCACCATTTCTCTTTATCTCTTCTTTTGGCAGGGGTGTTCATTCTTGGAGCAGGGGGGGATAATACCCTCCTTCTCGACCTCCATCAAAATGGTTGAGATGTCAGTGGTGAGGGGAGTGAACTTTTCGAACCTGGGGGGAGTTCGGCGCTGGCCGGCATTGTCCTTTTGGAGCTTCCTGGTTCCTTCCTCCTCTGTTCCCTTTCTCTTAAACCCAGAGGAAGACCCCTCCCAGTTTGGTCGCTGCTCGGCCTCTTCGGCCCGGATATACTTTTCACTGCGAAGGAGGAGGTCGGAAAAGTTCTGCGGAGGTTTCTTGGCAAGGGAGGAGCGGAGGTTGGAATTGAGGAAATTAGATTGAAATGCTGCCGTAGCGACCGACTGGTCGAGGGATGCTATAAACCGGGCTTCAGCTGTGAACCTCTTCACATAGTCTCTCAGTTTCTCCCCCTTTCTTTTGGTGGAGGTGCAATAGGGATATGCTGGTCTTCTCAGCCCTTCGGCTGCTTACGAAGTGTGTGACGAAGAGGGTTTCGAACTGCTCGAAGGAAAATATTGAGGAGGGGGCGAGGCGAGAGTACCATTCTCGGGCCGGTCCCTTGAGAGTTGCGGGGAAGGTTTTGCAGAGGAGGGCATCGGAAGCTTGATGGAGGAGCATCAAAGTCTTAAAGCTTTCGATGTGATCGACTGGATCGGTCTCCCCAGTGTAAGTCTCGAATTGGGGAGGTTTGAAACCGAACAGCACAGGTGCATCCACTATGGTCCGGGAGAAAGGGGGTCGGCTAGGACGTAGGGTCCTCCCCCTGAGCTCCTCTTCTCGGTTTATCTGACCCAGGCGCCTTTCTACTTCATGAAGACGGCGGTTCATGGCGTCATCTCTTCGATGGTAATCTGCTGAGCCACGAGACTCGTCTTCGTATGAGGGAGAGCGAGGGCTGCGGCGATGGTAACTTCGGGAGCGACGAGGACTTGGGGTACGCCGGGAGTTGGTAGGAGCAGGACGAGGAGATGGGGACCGTCGGTGAGGGCTTCGGACTGGAGGAGGGGACGGGACCTTCGGCTCATTAGGATTCTGACGGAGGTTGAGGGCCTGCAAGACGGTCGCTTGGAACTGCTGGAACTCGGCACGAGTGATTGGTGCCTCATTGTTCCTGGGCTGTTGCCGACCTGCGGGAGAGTGCCTTCTTCGGTAATGATCGGGGGACTCCTTCCTCCCTCTGCGGACGGGGGACCTGTGGTACCGGTGGCGAGGAGACCGCTCACCGGATGGTGTTGGTGGGAGGCTCCCTCTCGGGCCCGCTTTTCTTCCAGATGGCGGCGGAGATCGTCCTCTTTCTGGCGATTAGGAACGGTATTGTGGTGACCAGAGGCTCGGGGGTGATGGGAGGCCATAGAGTCCGTAGAGGCGTTGCGGATGGAGACATGCTCTTGATGAAGGGGTTTCTGAGGGTTAGGACCCTTTGGATCAGGAGGGGAAAGGTTCTGTTGGAGCGGGTCTTCCGCGGTAGGGGGAAGCTGCCCTTGTTGCTGAGCGGGATCAGGAAGGACTTCTTGCTGCTGATCAGGGTTGGGTGCCCGGTTGGACCCCCTCGATCTGACTTTCCTAGGAGGCATGGCTGGAGGAGATCTGTTCACGAGGAAGAGGAGAGGTCTCTATTCGTTAGATTCCCACAAACGGCGCCAATCCGTTGCCGCTAAATTTGGTGTGGGGGAAAACAGATGAATTTGTGGATTCTTAGGAAAACTGAATAGTAAACCTGTATACCTGTTCCGTCGGGCTTCGATCGTCGATCCCGCCGTAGACCTGCAAAAAAGTGCGAGACACCGGGGTTGTTCCCGGCGACGCACCCTCCGACGCTCAAGTCAGTAATCTAGGAAGACTATGAATGAGCGCAAAAACTGGTGAAAGATTGATTACCTCTTAATGGAGATGGATGGGGGGTATTTATAGGCATCTCAGGGAACAGATTAGGAATGTAATCCCCGTGATCTGATATGGAATATTCCCCTTGTACACAGATTAGGAATGTAATCTGATGAGGTATATTCCCCGTAATCAGATAAGGAATTTAATCCCTTAATCCCAGTGAAAAGATAGATGTACATCAGGGTCGTTGATCATGATTAATCAGGGACCCTGATTCTATCTTGTTGGATTGGGTGCGCAGCGGGTCAAAACCCGCACCCTCTTGTTGGTGGATCCATTCGTGGGTTATTGGGTCCCTGGGGAGGAAGATCCAATACCCATTTTGGACCCTCTTGTAGGCGAAATTACCGTTTTACCCCTGGGTCCCAAGATTCGTACCCGATTTGGACGGTCCCGATTAACCCCCATTTTTAGCCATATCAAATACTAATATCAAGATCTCATCATATTGATCTGGTTCAATGCCGGCTGCAGAATATTGTACAAGAGAACAAATTATTATCGCTGAACAGAATGGAAAGGGCACTGTAGTAGTAGTCGTTCATTACAAATTTTACTATATTTTTTCTTTTTCTTTCTTTTACAGATACATTAATTTCCTGTGCACATTAGCTGCAAGGGCCATTTTAAAATAATTGCCATGAGCCATATCACTCGACTTGACTGACTCCCAAAATTATAATTATACTGCATATACGCATTAAGTTCTACGACTGCAAATAATATAAATGGATACAGTGATCCAGTCTGAATGAATAGGAAACGGTTTGTTTTTTATAAAAAAATTCAGTCAGCCAGAATCCTCAAGGAATAACGTGAGAAAACTGTACTGCTGTTCAAAGTCAAGGAATGAAGACTAACTATCCCTCGTGGGTGGAAGCAAAGAAATAATGAAACCCTGAGAATGATGCATTTCAGACCTTCAGTGTCCATGTAAGTTAAAAGAATGACTTCGCAAAGATTAGTGGTATGCATACACACAGTAAGTTCCTCTTTAATCAAATTTGTGTACTTTCATGCCATAACATCACACAACTCAAAAATATACGTTCAAATCAAAAATATGATTGAAAACATCCTACTCGTGATTTCTATTAGGTTTTTTAACAATCCTAAGTCATCAAAATAGGGTTTTAACCATCAATAGTATAGTTTCATAAAAAGATTCAATTTTTAATTAATCTACTCACCAAAAATTCATTACATCTTCAATCAATCCCTAACATGTTTTCTAATAGACAAATCATCACGTACAATATGCATAGAACAAAAGTGAACAAACATATGTCACTCACCTTGTTGAAGAAATCGAACGAAGTTAATAAAGAACAAGAAAAATCCCTCCTTCGCAAGAATTCCAAGATCTTCGCTTTAAAACTCCAAGAAATAATAATAATAAAATCATTTGTGTTGTGTAGCAAAAGACAGCTGCACTCTACCTTTTAAATTGGCCGGAATATAGATTTTTAGGGTTTGTAAACAAATTTGTAAAATACCTCTCTTTACATATATAAATCCTTATACTTGGAAACTAAATAAAACCAACTTAGTTGAGTTTTAAAATAATAAATAACCATCTTATAACCAGCCGGCACTGTTTGAGAAACCCAGAAAACGATTTTGCATTTTTGTCCCTCTAAATGGCAATTTTGCAAAAAGATCCTGTTCTATCAAAACTTGAAAAATAAACCAAATTCATCTAAACAAAAAGTAAACTTTTTAATCCTGAGTTGAATAGGCATCAAGCCCAGCCCAAAAATCATAAAATCTGGAGTTTTTACTCCAAGTGGTAATTTTGCACAAAAGTCCCTCTTTTTGTAATATTTGCAAATAGGTCTAATAAATATCAGAAAAATCCAGAAAATTCACAAATAATATCTAATAATAAATAATGATTTTTCACAAAATATTTTTTGACTTTGAACTTCCTAAGAAAATATTTGCACGTATTTTGCATGTGTAAAAAGATAAATTTTCAGAAATTTTTTTATTAAATCCCCAAAAAAAATTTTAATTTATTTGTAAATCTTAAAAACATTATTTAAAAATTTGGAGTACTACAGGGCGTCGATAGAGGCGAGCCCACAATGCAAGGGTCGAGGAAGAAGGCGGAGGAGCCAACAGCGGTGACCTCGATGGCGAGGCGAGGATTCAATAGGAAGTACCGACTGAAGGGAGCATCCATGGAGGTCAACAAGAACCAGATGACACAAGCCAAAGTCACAAGCGGAAATCCAAGAAACGATGTTCCAGATGGGCAAGTTATTTAAGCACCATGCAATAGAAGAACTACCAGTGAAGTTCATTAGGCCTAGTGTCTCGCCTTTAGAAGCACAGTTTTGCTTGTAGGAATGACGGATGGACCAGGGTGGATGCGCATCAAGCACCATGAGTGAACCAGGCTTGACTCAAGGCAGTATACATCGACGACATAATCAATTGACTCCAGGAAGCGGTAGTATTCTCCAAGATCGATCTACAGTCGGGCTGCCACCAGGTTCGCGTCAAGGAGGATGAAGTGCCAAAGACGTACAAGGATCATGCCAAGCATTTAGCAGGAACGTCGACAAGTTGCAAGGAGACTGAAGCAGCATTTCTTGGCCTTATCTTTTTTCTAAGGAGGGATTGGTCACTGACCCACAGAAGTGCATCTAAGAGCTAGAAGACATCCTGAGAACTTGAATCGGGCACAAGAAGGTAGATATGATGAAGCAAAAACGATCGTGTGATAAGGGCTCCAAAATGATCCACGGAATAAGATATTCTCCAGTATTCCAGACGAGGGATAAAATAGGCCCCAGAATGATCTGTGGGGTGGAATTGATCTCCATTATTTCGGGATGAGAGCAACACTCATGGGGAGTTCGTGTGATGAGGGCTCCAGAATGATCCACGGAGTGAGATATTTCCCAGTATTCCAGAGAGGGATGAAATAGGCCCCAAAATGATCTGTGGAGTGAGATTGATCTCTAGTATTTTGGGATGAGAGAAACACTCATGGGGAGTTCGTGTGATGAGGGCTCCAGAATGATCCACGGAGTGAGATATTCCCAAGTATTCCTGACGTGGGATGAAATAGGCCCCAGAATGATCTGTGGAGTGGGATTGATCTCCAGTAATTCGGGATGAGAGCAACACTCATTGGGAGTTCGTGTGATGAGGGCTCCAAAATGATCCACGGAGTGAGATATTCCTCAATATTCTAGACGAGGGATGAAGTAGGCCCAAGAATGATCTGTGGAGTGGGATTGATCTCCAGTATTTCGGGATGTGAGCAACACTCATGAGGAGTTCGTATGATGGGGCTCCAGAATAATCTATGGAGTGAGATATTTCTGAGTATTCCAGACGAGGGATGAAGTAGGCCCAAGAATGATATGTGGAGTGGGATTGATCTCCAGTATTTCGGGATGTAAGCAACACTCATGAGGAGTTCGTATGATGGGGCTCCAGAATAATCTACGGAGTGAGATATTTCTCAATATTCCAGACGAGGGATGAAATAGGCCTCAGAATGATCTGTGGAGTGGGACTAATGTAACAACCCCAATATATATATATATATATTTTAAATATTACTTATTCCAATCAACTTAACCTATTACTCTTCTATATCATTTCTTAGAAAAATACCCAAATTAAATTCTTTCAATTTCTATGTCACTTTAAACATAAATTACGATAGTTATATTTCAAATAAAATTTTGGCAGAGTTTCCCCTGAAATATTAGCCCTTTTACAGAGTTTCCTTACGGAAATCTGCAAACAATCACACAAAACATTGTACCTGTAATATTTTTCAATCCTCCACGGGCTAAATCATTCAACATGACACAGGCAATAATATACACGGCTCTGGGGGTATAATACTTCATAACATGCAAGCTACAAATTAAATACCAAAAAATCTTTTTAAAACATATATTGTTTTTTTTAGAAAAGCGGTAGAAAAACCTTTCAAAAATCAACCACAGAACCCAATACTCTACAACGAGGTGGGTACGGGTTTTCATAATTCATCACGGTACTATATATATATATATATATATATATATATATATATATATATATATATATATATATATATCCTTACACCTTACAGTTATACACATAATCTCCCATAATATCAAATAATTCATCATCTACCTCCATTACTACATATCATATATACATATATATATATAATCCATCAACTACAAACAAAAGTATAGCAACCAAACCATATCACTACCTCACCTCGCTGCTATCAAACCTGCATGAGAGTTAAGGTCGTCCACCCTCAGGAAGGGACTCCCCTAAACCCTAGAAAACAACAGGGATTAGCCATGTCTAGTGTGAGTATAATTTACTAGATTAGCAAATAAATTAAACTATATAAAGAAATTAGAAAGAACTTACGAATATTATGATAATAAAATTTAACCAGAAATCTGAATATAAAAACATCATAAAACCGACTTTATATCAAGTACTCTTCTAATCTGCACCCATCTACATACCCATAACCACTCTCACTACCTTGGAGTTGTGCCTCAGCAGGTAGTTCCCACCATTTCCATAGAAATAGCGGGCGGGTAGTTCCCCGGCACAATTCCATGGCATATCAACTTATATCAACTCATTTCACAATTTATTTTTAGATTTGAAATCATTCCCATATCCATCACTTAACACACATCACTATATGAATCACATTAATATCACATATAAATTTATTTTTCCTTTATAATATATTATATCATACATACACACTTTCTTTACTTCTCGTACTCTTTTCCATACCACAATTTGTTTGAGTTACTCACATTAATTTGGCATACAAAAATCCTTCATAATTAATCTCATATAAACCACATCATATTAATTCATATAGATAACTCCTTCACTTTATATTCAAAGACATAACACTGTATTAATTCACATAAATAATTCTTTTACTTTTCATATTTAATCACATACACCATGTTCCTCTTTTCATAAATATCTTCACATCACCATTTATTTATTTTCATTTATAATTATATAATGCAATTACCTCGTTTTTCATACTTAGTTAACCACATACTTCATTTACCAATTATTTTCATTTACAAGCTTATGGCTCATATTCTTTCATACTTATCTTCATTCATGTTCATTTCCTTTCTCATTCTCATATTACAATTTACTTCAACTTTCATTCTTATCAAATAACCCTCCGCACCCCAAACATAGTTTGGGTAATAATGACTGAACCCCAAGGCCGATAGCCTTGGTAATAATCACCGCACCCTAAGTAGAACTTCGGTAATATAACATCACATCTCAAACCGATAACTTGGAATATTACTTTTCTTTATTTTCATTTTCATCTTACAATTCAATTTACTTTAATTTCCCTCTCGCAATCTAATCATCATATCAACAACCCACTAATTCACCCCGGGAGTTGTGTCAAGGCAGGTAGTTCCCACCATTTTCATGGAAATAGTTGGCGAGTCATTCCTCGACACAATTCCAAGGGGCATCAAACTCATATCATATCATATTTTACTTTAATAACCATTCTCATCACACAATACCACTTACTTTTATTATTCATCACATAATATATTTTACTTCATGTTCCACACTCATATTTATTTCCATACTACAATTTCTTCAATTTATTCATATTACTTGATATCTATAATTCCTTCACTTTTCATACTCATTTATATAACCCCACATCCTCACTGATCATATTTAATCACATTACATACTTTCTTCTATTTTCATTGATATTTTCATAACACCATTTCTTTATTTTATATAATCACGTAACACAATTCCTTCTCTCTTCATTCTCATTCAACAACGTATTTCATTCATTATTCATTTACATACTCAACACAGACCATTTGTTATATGAATTGTTTTCTTTCTTAGTGCCCACAAAAGCTATCAAACTGATGTCGATAGCTCAGTATACATGCAAGAAGCTGCTCACACAGAGTCTGACACCCCCGAGGCTACGTCCTCCTCCTGGCCTATACTAGCGAGGGAAACCCCTCCCAGGTCCATCCTAGGGTCTCTACTCTCATCTCAGGTCTATCCTGGGGTATCTGCACTCCCATGTCTATCCAGGGGTATTAACTCTCATCTCAATTCTATCCTGAGGTATCTGCACTCTCAGGTCTATCCTAGGGTATCAACTCTCATCTCAGGTCAATCCTGAGGTATCTGCACTCCCATGTCTATCCTGGGGTATTAACTCTCATCTCAGGTCTATCCTGAGGTATCTGCACTGTCAGGTCTATCCTGGGGTATCAACTCTCATCTCAGGTCAATCCTGAGGTATCTACACTCCCAAGTCTATCTTGAGGTATCTGCACTCCCAAGTCTATCCTGGGGTATCAATAACTCATGTTTCCGGATATATCTCTGGCCTGTGGGGTCTGGCCCAAACCCCTGGGCAGCACTGCAATAATAAATTATCTCATTTATCACGTATTCACACACACCTGGTTATTTAATTTATAAGACTATTACTTCATATTGTTCCGTATCATAAACGCACCAAAGTATTTATTTAATCACACTATAATATCTTATGAATATGCTAAATTAAGTAGATGATTATATCATATTACTGCCCATAAATTTCACTTTAAACATCACTATATTATACATATACTCACTCATTAATTTTTTTTATCGATTATGCTATCACAACTCATTATCACCCAAATATATCACAAACATACCCCAAAGGGGTCAATACATCATAACACCGTATATATGTCATTTTTTTTATATCTACCGTATATAATACGTATATCACAATTATTCCATACCATCATACATATACCCAATATATCACCCATAACACTAAATACTCAAAATCACACAAATTCATCATATAACACAATTTTAGCATATAAAAAATTTTGTATTTTCGGTTCAATTTTCATTTAGCTAAAATTCACAAAAATTCACTTCGAAACCGCTTCAAATTCTGCCACAACATAATATATACCTAGTATAATCATACTCACTTGATGAACCGGCTAGAAGACACTCCTCGCTCGCTCGGTCGCTTATAGAACTTTTTGGCCAAACACTCAAAGCACAAGATATCTACTTCCAAATTCGAATCCATCCTCTCCCACACGTTATAAATAACTTGTGTATGCATGCCAAATTATCAAATCTCAAATTCGGATCCCAATTCAAAATTGCACTTATCAATCAGAGGTATTTTAATAGAAAAGCCACTGATTTTCTATTTTCTTTGATCCAATCACCATAATTTCTAAATTTAAGAATAAACAATATTATTGAGGGTAAAGTATATCTCAAATTCTATCAAATTATCACTCATATTTCATTCAGACATTTCGTCGAACACCTGGCGTGCATACATGTTATACACGTATTTTTGAGTTTCCGACGAGTTTCTAACTCCATAAAATTGCATTAAAAATCATTCTAAATTATTCCCCTTAATTTACAATGCTTTCTATTACTCATAATTATTTTTTTTCTATTTATTTTCCATTAATTCTAAAGCCAACACACTAATTATTTTCCAATTTAGTTTCTATCTCTTAAATGCCAAATCTATCACCTCTGATATAAAGAAAATTGTCTACTCTCCTTACTAGACCATTTCACAGCTAAAAATTTTCAAATCATACAAGTACATAAAGTTTAAATAAAATCCAACTCACCTTACAGTTGATGATTTCAAAAACCAACAACGGCACGTTGACGAGCACCGTTCAATTAGCCAAAACCCTAAAATAATTGAAAAATAATAGAAGATTGATGGGGTGAAGAAGCCCCAAGGTTTCGGTCGATAATGGGTTTCGGTTTCGACCTGATGCTTTCGACGGGAGTGAGGGGGAGAAGAGAAGGGGGTGGTTTTAGTAAATAAAGGGGAAATTTTATTATAAGTCCCTTATTGACTCTTTTACTAGTTATATGCCCTCATACTTCTTCTTTTCATACTGAAATCCAATTAAACCCGCTCCACCAAATAAATAAATAAATTAGGAAATATATATAAGATAAAATTGTATATTTATACATAATGATAACATTAACAGTAATATCTAATAGTAATAAAAGAAATACAATTGCTATTGTGAAGTTATTGAAAACAAAGAGGTGTTACAATTGATCTCCAGGATTGATCACCAGGATTTTCGAGACGAGGGATGAAATAGGCCCCAGAACGATCCGCGGAGTGAGGTTGGTCCTCAATAACTCAGAACAAGAGTCGATACTTGCAGGATGATCAAACACCTGGAAGCTATCATGATGATGGGTTGTGTAGCGGGAGATTGGGAACCCTGTATAAGAAAATTGCATTTCTTGCATTTTTAAGTTAACTCTTGTTTGCCTTCCTACTAAGCGTCGTTCTGAAGACAGAACGATTCTAAGGAGGGAGTAATATAACACCCCGCAAAATAGTATATATCTATTTTGTATTTTAATCTGTGCACGATTTAGAGTTGCATGTATTAATTCAATTTTCTCAATTTTAATTAAGTACTGTAACATATTATTATTCGATATGTTTTGAACTAAACGAATGTGCAATTGTAGAACCAGAGTTGAGATATCTCAATTAAGTTGTATATTAGTCTTAACTATAATTGAGTTAGGAAGTATAATATTGAATTATTATTTTGTGTGGTGATAATACGATTTCATGTGTGTTATTACAAATTGTATATACCAATTGTATTGACATTATTTGTGTGTATTTAAATTTCTATTTGATTGAAATTGTGCGTGAGATTGTTGTGATTTAAATCATTTAATTTAACCCAATATGACTCAACTAGACCCAAACAAACAGACTCTATCTTGAACCCAAGTTGACCCAACCAAACTTAGCTTGTTTTGGGCTTGGCATGAGCAAAATTTTGTGCACATGCACTAGTTTTGGTCAGTCATATGTTGGAGGGAAAGGAAGAGATGAGTACAATTGTTTTGGATTCAAATGGTGGAATCTAGGGTTTTTGTGTAACCCTAAGAGATTACTTTTAGTGTTGTAGCTTCCAAAGCAATTTGTTCACTTGGACAATCCACCTGCCCTCCCCTCCAATGCATGTTTGATTCACCCTCACTCCCTCTTTCTCTACATCAGCCCAAACCTCCCCCCTCACTCTATTTAAACTCCCCTACAAACACTAGCTCACTTTTTCATTTTCTACTACATCTAACTATCTCCCATATCTTTAAAACCACTCCTATACATTCACCTACTTCTCTACATTCTGAAATTGGAGGCAAGAAGGAGCCAAGAAGGACCAAGGAGAAGAAGGAATGTGGAGATGAAGGACCAAGGAAAAGAAGAATTAGGAGCTTGGAGCAAGGAGAACCAAAGGCAAATCTAGGAGCTTGAAGTTGCATTTTATCTACAAACAAAATGTGGGTGTTTCTAAACCTTTGTGGTATTTAAATTTTTGTGGTGAAATCTTGATGTGGTCGTGACAGCATGAGTGGTTCATGAAATGTATGATTAAGTGTTAAAATTCGTTGCATGCTAGTTTTATTTATGGAAGACTAGAAAAACCCAGTAAAATGCTAAACTGAAAAGTGTGTTAAGTCTGGATGCTAGAACTCAAAAATTACTTGGAGTTTGAAGTTAAAATTTTAAACGTAGATTCTTATTCTTGTTATACACCTTTTTTCCAAATTTCATAATTTTTGAAATTTATTAGCTATTTTAATTAAATAAGAAATTTAACTCTGATTGTACAGAAAAATAGATTTAGCTTGTGTTCTTACTATGATTTTCCAAATCTCATAACTCAGTAACCACTTAAGATATATTATTGAAATTTTAGTATGTGCTTTTAATATGTGTTAAGTGATTGAATATAGAATTTCATAATTTTTGAACATCAGTTGCTATTTTTATGAAATCCGAAACCATTGATTGTTCTGAAAAGAAAAGACAGAGTGAAGATGATCTGTTCTGTTCTTAGTTTATATTCAAGAAGTCATAACTTGAAAAGTAATTGGTACAATCACTTAAAATTTAAATATGTTATGTTACCATGTATGTATGACTTATGATTCAAATTTCATGAAGTTTAGAGATCATTTGATATTTTAAAAGTAATTTTTGTTTCAATGGTTAGTTGTTGCTCTGTTTTGAAAATTTTTGTATGCATGTTAAAGAATGACTTATTTAATCACTTAAACGACTTAATCTGAAGAAGTATGTAACTAGAAAGTTGTATTAGGCACATAGGTCTTTCTGTAATGTCTAAGATCTCATGATTTGAATCAGTACATGAATTATAATGAATTTTATAAGTGATAACAGAAACACACAGATTCTTAAAGCTCAGTGTTTTGCACTATACCTATGAGATTGAGTTTGAACTTGTAGAATCTGAGTTTTAAGTTGCTGTTGTGGGTTATAAATCATGTTGTGGATATGGTAATGAGTTAGGAATTAAATTATCTAAATTTCATGTTGTGAGTAGCTCATATATGCTTTGTATAACCACAATATACACATACTTGTTCGCTGTTTTGAAGTAGAATTTGTGTTAAGAGATTGTATGTTGATGTAGATCATTTTGGGATAATATTCATGCCCAATTGGTGCTTGTGCTTGCTATCTACTTTGAGTAAAAACATGGAGAGCACCCGATCGTATTTTTTGGAAGAAACGGGACCAGGAACGTCCCCATTTTGGCATGAACGCCATGATATGCTTGTTGTATGGAAATGTGATTTTCCATTTTTAGATCTCTTTAGCACTCTTTTTGAGTATTCTTGGTGTGAAATTTATTCCTAGGGTAGTGTACCCATATTGGGGTACATTGGTTGAGTATTGAGATTCTAGGATTAAGCCATGTTGATATATCTAGACAGATAGAATAAGAACCCGTGTCACATCGAATGCGTTGGAGTAGACGACTCGTGCACCGACGTGCTCGCCGTTCATGGAAGGATTCCATAGTTTTGTTTGATGCTACCATTTGTCGAAGACCGTGGAGCATGAGGATAGCGGGAGCAATGTGTTTGGGTCGGGCCGAGGTTGCGATTTAACTCCAAGCGTAGATGGCGGTTGCTGTGATGACGGAGTCGGTCCGTCGTTGGTTCGAGCAAAGTGTGGGCCGAGCCACATTGTAGGATGGGCTAGGTCCTAATGATGAAAAAGGTAATTAACTAGAAAAATGTCTACATGTAGAACTTAACTAGTTGTTCATAATAAACAAAGTTGTTCTAAGTTAAGACATGAAACTTGATATATCGCCTAACTAAGATTATTGACTAAAATGAATTAGACCTAGACTCGCCTAATAATTCAGAATGAGACAATGAAAAAGGATTAGAGATTGATTTGAGTTTTGGAATTCAGATTATCAGATGAATGTCTAGTAATCATATAATTAACCTCATTCTTAATCTTGGTCATAGGGTGGGTTAGCACTAGTACTTTGGGTTTGTGGTGTTGTACGATTCATTGTTTAATGTAAGGACAGGCACTAGCGGGTGTTGTGTTCGTCTCTCAGGGAGACGCATGGCGTCTTCACGCCTGGCCGAATCCTAGGTACGTTTAATGCGGCAGGGAACTTAGAGTCGGCTCTGTGAGTAAACTCTTTGGGGGCTCTATTGTCTTCGGTGTGAGTGCCTTTATGACCGTACAACCTTTGAGGAGGTTTGGAGTGGCTGCGTCGTCTTGGCTGCAAGTTCTGGTCTAGTGTAAGGACGAGAGTAACGGAGTTGGGGAAACCCTATATCCGTCAGGTCCTATGTTGATCAATGCGGGTAGGAAACTTAGAGACTGCTCTGTGAGCGAACTCTGTGGGGGCTCTAAAATAATGTCCTCGGTGAGGAGTCCTACTATCCGTATATCAGCTTTTGGTGAGGTCCGGGAATGCGGAATTACCGCAATCTACTGTGGGTTCAGCCGCGACGGAGTAAGCCTGCGACTACAACTCCAGGAGGAATTATCGCAACCCACTATGGGTTCCAGCCGCGACGGAGTAAGCCTGTGACTGTGACCTCGAGCATAGTGGGTAAAACACGAGGTAATGGACACCATTACTGACAGCAGCGACAAGAGTGAACCAGACGACTGTAGCCTCATCATCACTAGAGTATCAAAGACAGGAGAGAGCATAAGGGTATGTTGCATAGCAGGGGATTGAACTCCATCAACTGAAGAACGTCATTTGATTGGGGAATGTGTAGTATGGGATGCATATCTCTCCAATCAGGTGTGCATTAGAATAAGAGCATCGTGTGCATCTTCAGTGTGCATTAGACTAGGCCATAGCATACACCGACACTTGTTTGACATCACTTTTCCTTTTTGCATCAAATTTTGGTTGCTGAGGTTGGGAATCTCTATATTATGGCATAGCGAGAATCGCTGTATTATAGCATTGCATCAGTTGTATTCAACTGACGTGCCCACAGTTTGGTGAGTTTGCAGGGCTACCTGATCGTGGGGAGTGCGCGAAGACTCGAGTAGTGAAAGCATCCAAGTGGAAGTTTACTGTCCAGATGTATCAATTTATTGTAATTGTTGTAATCATTAGACAATGTAATAACATTTTGATGAAATAAAAGTTTTTAATTTCCTGTGATGTTTTTTGTGTTGTGACTCATTTGAAGAAAGATCATGGCTTGTGTCACGAGTTTCGGGTATTGAGAACTTGGGGTGTTACACTCTGTAAATTACTTTTTAATCCGACATATTTCTTTTGAAATTTAGTATACATTTAAAACACTTATTTATTGTTTATTGTCAACATTGTCCTGTGGCCCAATGATTAAAGTTTTGGGCTCACATGAGGTTGGAGGATCAATTCTTTGACCGGGCTCACAGTCAGTTAGTATATATATATCTATCTTTGATCAGGCTGGGCCTTAGGGTCTTGGGGTCTCTTGGAAAGAAAAATTATTGGTTTTAAATTTTCAAATTAAAAAAAATAGTTTTCATCAATAAATGCTATTAGCCGTTTTTACTAGTAAAGAAAGTTCAATGAAACTTTTTTATGGCATTTACAGAATCTGTTATAATGAAAATAAATCCTGGTTCTAATGGCAAAAATAAAGGAAATAATTTTCTTTTCATTGGTTATAAAAAAAGGATTTCTGTTGAAAAATATAGTAGAGAAAAATAGTATTTCTTTCTCTTTTCAGTTTTTGAGCGATTCATTTTTCTTTTTGGAGTGCAAGTCGGTACGTGTTTCCATTGGAGTATTAGGTAACACTGTAAACAGAAGCTCGTTGAATCCTGGGGAAAGTATTTGGTGATCAGCGATTCATCGGCCAAATAGTTTCTTTAAAAAAGTGCAATCCACGCCTCGAGCCTTCCTCACTCTTTCTTCCTGTTGCAGTCAAAGTCGATCGATCAATCCATTCTAAAACCGCATGGCGCTATCAGAAGGTTAACTTGAGCATTCAGGTCTACTAATTATTTTCTCAATAATTTCTCTCACACTAATAGTACAGATGGTGCATTACAACTAAAATATATACTCTATTCAACGAACATTATTCTCATTTTAAGTATAGACATGGATCATGTTCCTTGTAAATAGTAATCAAGAATAGTAATCATGCACATAAACCCATGCTAGCTATACAGCCTATACGTAAGGATGTTACAGATCGTGTGGACTGTCGACTATATATGCTATAGTCACATTTGTCTTCTATCTACTTTATACAGAACAGTCGCCGAGATGCTTGCAAAAACACTAGTCTGCAGCTTTCTTGAAGCACATGATTACCATTTACCAGTCTAAAGCACATGATTACCAGTCTAAGGCAAATAAAGGTGACTATGGGGACTAACTGACTGAACTCTGATTCATAGTTCTCCACTAATCTGTACTGAAATTGTCGCGTTTTTTTCCAATCCAGAGAGGATGAGATATAGAGTCCCACTTTCAGATGAAGACCGGCTTCCTTGGCTTGAATCACTTGCTGAAGCCACCAGAAAAAAGCTAACTGAGAGCAAAACTGTAATTCTCACTTGTTCTGCACTGAAAGAGTTGCAAAGAGATACTGAGATCAGCAGATTCAAACTACAAGCCTGGGGAGTACACCAACCGCAAGGTAAAGTTTAATTGTTTGAATGCACCAGTAGAAGTAATTGCTGAGAGAATTAGGAGAAGATCAAGCGAAGGGAAGCATTTCATGCCTGCGTCTCTTTTTCAATCTCAGCTAGATTCGACGAAGCTGAAGGGACAGCAATGGTGAGCGCCACCGCAAGCTTACAGGCCATATTAGCAATGGTGACTTCTGATTATAGATCACGGTTTTGATTGTTAAAAGCAATAAATGACATCTAAAGTATATGAGTAATGCTTTAGTCACTACCAATTTCACTATCATTTCCTTCACTACCTTAGGTGGCATACTCCTATTGGAGAGTTCTCCCACCTACTCTATCATCCCCTAAGGGTTCACTAATGGTTGGGGTATTTCAACATTATTACTACTGAATCGCATTGAAGAGAGTTAATACACTGCTCATTTTCAAAGTAATGAAGTAATTGTATAAGAGAGCTCTCCATTAATTTACAATACTAGAGGGCTCAGCTCAGTATGTTTCTGAGTAGTTAATCACCACGTTAGGCATTGAGCTCTCGTATCAGTGCATAGATGACTTGATGGATGTAGATTAATAAAGTCGCCAAATGCATGTGGACACAATATACTTCTTGAAGTACTGTATAAAAGACATAATCAACCATATAGTAAAAGAAAGTACTCAATCAAGAAGCGCATTCGCAGCAAAATAGAACGGAAGGCATCTTCAACACGATTCCAAACAGCAGAGGTTAAATATCAAACTCAAGTCACTCAGTGCTTTCTTCTACTTAAAATAAACCCTAATTCCAACACTAGACTACTATCAATCTGCTCGTCTTTTGAGGTTTCAAGTCACGAAGTTCAAAGAAACATTACAAGCTAATAAAAAGAAAACAAGCGGCCGGCCTCATCAAGGAAAATGCTGCCTGTTATTAGTGTCTTCCTGAACGAATACTGGCTGCTTGCTCCAAGGTGGGACCTCTGCTGGCCCAATCAGGAATCCTGGTTTTGAGGTGTTGGCTGAGGAATGGTGTGTTAGGATTTGTGGACTCAAACACTCGGACACAATTCTTGAAGAAGAATAAAAGACACGAAGAAGCATCAAAATAGCAACAATTGTGGGATATGTCAATCGACTGTCGGGGATGAAAGTCAACCGAGTGAGTGGCATATCAACGAATTGACAGTCGACCGAAGTTGCTCTATGTTTTGGCAAGTCTAATTGCAGTCGACCGCACTTCTTGTTAGGGTTTTGGCCTTAAATATACGCAGACACTGAATACTTGAAGTTGGAGGAGAAGAGGAGAAGACAAAGACAGCAAGTAGAAGAAGTGTAGTCTGGAGAGTTGCGGTCAACCGACCTGGGGGTGCGGTTGACCGACCGAAGCTGTTGAGAGTTCTTCGAGTGTACAGGGTCCAACAGAATGGGTGATGGTCGACCATGCGGTCGACCGGTCGTGTCTCGGGTTAGGCTCTACACGTTGCTGTCGACCGACCTTGGGGGTGCCGTCGACCAACTTCGGCGCTGATTGTTTTTTGGCTTACGAGTTTAAGGCTCAATTGCTGGATTTGTGTTTATCTTTTAGAGTTTACTTGGGGGCTATATATATGGGTGTAGACTCTAGGGTTAGAATCAATTTGTGTAATCAAGAGGTGAGCCGTTATCATTGTTCAACTTCAAGAGGGGATTATGCCGAGTGTTTCAAAGGTGAGGGAGAGAGATTGAGAGTTGTAATCTCTTTTGTAATCTTTGTATTTCTTGGGAAATAAGAAGTATTGATTATCTTTGAATATTGATTGTGTTCTTGTAAGATTTTGCATATATTGTGGTGGCTTGTTCATGGTTCATCTAAATCTTGGGAGTTTCTATTGCTTGTGGTGTGTTTCTGCTATTAGCACTACGAGTTTTGGTAGATTCTTCAAGTGGTATCAGATCAAGGTTGGTTTGAGATGGCCGATAGCAAGACGAAGATCGAGAGATTCGATAGGAGTGACCTTGCGATATGGAAGATTCAGATGATAGCGTATCTTTGTCAGAAAGATCTTGATGGTACATTGTTTGATGAGAAGCCGGTAGGTGCAGATAAGGATACGAAGGTCTTGGCGGAGTGGAATCGTTTGGATCAGAAGGCACTGGGGCAGATTCAGTTGGGGCTGAGTAGGAAGGCGTTATTTCATATCTCGAAGGCAAATACCACAAAGGATGTTATGGAGATTCTCACGGATATGTATGAGAAACCGTCGGTATCTAATCAGATTCTTCATCTGAAGAAATTGGTTAATATGAAGTTGAGAAAGGGGGGTTCAACAGCAGAGCATGTGAATAATTACTGTATGGTTTATAACCAGATGGAAGTTGCAGGTTTGAAGTTTTCAGAGAGGGAGCAGTAATTGTTACTTCTATCTACTTTACCCGATAGTTATGGTACGGTGGAACAGACTATTACAGACACTATGACAGATTCAACGACTCTACGGGATGTGGTGAGTAGCATTTTGAACAAGGAGGTGAAAATGGTAAGAAATCGGGGATATCCATCATTATCTTTTAGAGATTCCGCAATGTACGTTGAGAAGCAACGTCGGAGATCTAAGAGCATTCAAAGAAGAAAGGATCAGAGTAGTTCATCTAAGAGTGGGTTTGATGACAGCGATGGGGGACATGGGCCTGAGTGCTGGTAGTGTCACAAGAAGTGTCACATGATGCGCAGTTGCAAGGCTTATATGAAGAAGAAGCAGGAGAAAACGAAGAGAGATACCCCAAAGGAAGCTCAAGTGGGGCTTGTTAATGATCTATGCTTATCAGCTCGGGAGGAGTTGGGCACTCAAGATTGGTGTATTGATCCAGGAGCTTCTTTTCATTGCACTCCGATGAGAGAAGTGTTTGATGACTACAAGGAGGGTTCTTTTGGAGATGTGATCGTGGGAAATGGTCACCGGTGTCCTGTATGTGGAGTTGATACTGTTCGCGTGAAAGCCAATGATGATCAGTGTGTTATCTTGCGGGAGACAAGGCATGTTCCAGACTTGAAGGAAAATTTTATCTCGATTGGAAGGCTAGACAAAGAGGGATTGTCTACTACAGTTGGTAGTGGGGAGTGGTGTATAGCTGCAGGTTCAAGGGTGATGCACAAGAAAATTAAATAAATAATCCGAAAAAATAGATAAAAATCACCAAACATCCAGAAAAGCTCAAGAACAACTTAGAGTGCAAACAACTTGAAAAATCACCACACTACCTCCTTCAAAGATTCAAAACCTTCCATTTGGACTCCGATACAACTCCACTAGCCATTAAAACAGTAAAACTACTCCTCAAAAGCTGATCAAACTCAGTCTTCGGGAGTGGGGGGCTCGTGATATGGCTAAAAATGGGGTTAAATCGGAACTGTTCAAATCGGGCATGAATCTTGAAGCCCAGGGGTAAAATGGTAATTTCACCTACCAATAGGTCTAAAGCGGGTACTGGTTCTCCTCCTCAGAGACCCACTAACCCGCAAACGAATCCACGTCAACTGGGTGCGGGTTTCAACCTGCAGCAAACCCGGTCCAGAAAGGATAGAATTAGGGTTTCTGATTAATCCTAATCAACGGCCCTGATTCAAATCTATCCTTTCACTGGGGATTAGGGATTGCATTCCTTATCTGACCACAGGGATTACATTCCTAATCTGATCCCAGCGACGCCTATAAATACCCCCCATCCATCTCCATTAAGAGGTAATCAATCTTTTGCCAGTTATACGCTCTTTCATAATCACTTCTGATTACTGACTTGAGCGTCGGAGGGTGCGTCGCCGGGAACAACCCCGGTGTCTCGGACTTTTTGCAGGTGAACGGCAGGAACAATGGTCAAACTCCGGCGGAACAGGTAACAGGTTTACTATTCAAAGTTTTCCAAGAATCCACAAATACTATCTGTTTGCTTAGAGACGTGAGGGGCGTTTATTCTGTAATTGACTCTCAGCCGGAATCGAGTAGTAGATTGTGTGGGGTGCAGCCGAGTTGTTTCAGTTGTGGAGGAGAGGTTACTAATTTAATGGGAGCTGCTAGCCATGAAAGTGATCTTAGAGGACAAGACGTTGTTGCGGTGAGGGTACTTTGTGATATGGCAGTCAAAGCTTCAAGCCGCTCTTGTGTGATAGAGAGCATTGATATCGATATGGGGGGCGATGTCGATGAGGGTAACCGAATTAGGATTGTATGGGTTGAACAGTCTACATATTTTGTGGAGGTGTCGTCCACAGAGACTTCTAATGTAGAGTATGCATTGAGAGGTTTTGAACCATGTCCGGTGTTGAAGGAGATTTTGCGAGGTGGGGAGTCTCATAACACAGAATCCGACACGAGAGGTTGTTTCTCCGGTATTCGTGCTCTATGCGATTGGTGGATCACATCCTTCATGAGGCAATGAGGGGTGGTTGGTGCACTCCACGTGGTGCAGTGGCGGAGGTGCTCTTCATGAGAGTAGAGAGTACTTGGGTCTTCCATGAAAGTGGGAGATTGGCAGAGATAATGCGAGGTAAAGATTGCAATAACTTTGAAGCATGTGTATTTAATCCAAGTGAGAGATTGTTAGGGTTTTGGCCTCAAATACACGTAGGCACTGAGTACTTGAAGTTGGAGGATAAGAGAAGGAGACAAAGACAGCAAGAGAAGACAACAACAAGTAGAAGAAGTGTAGTCTGGAGAGTTGCGGTCGACCGACCTTGGGGTGCGGTTGACCGACCCAAGCTGCTGAGAGTTCTTCGAGTGTACAGGGTCGGGGTGACGGTCGACCGTGCAGTCGACCGGTCGTGTCTAGGGTTAGGCTCTACACGTTGCGGTCGACCGACCTTGGGGGTGCGGTCGACCGACTTCGGCACTGATTATTTTTGGGCTTACGAGTTTAAGGCCCAATTGCTGGATTTGTGTTTATCTTTTAGGATTTATTTGGGGACTATATATATGGGTGTAGACACTAGGGTTAGAATCAATTTGTGTAATCAAGAGGTGAGTCGTTATCATTGTTCAACTTCAAGAGGGGATTGTGCCGAGTTATTCAAAGGTGAGGGACAGAGATTGAGAGTTGTAATCTCTTTTGTAATCTTTGTATTTTTTTGGGAATAAGAAGTATTGGTTATCTCTGCATATTGATTGTGTTCTTGTGAGATCTTGCATATATTGTGGTGGCTTGTTCTTGGTTCATCTAAGTCTTGAGAGTTTCTATTGCTTGTGGTGTGTTCCCGCTATTAGCACTACGAATTGTGGTAGATTCTTTAACAAGTGGTATCAGATCAAGGTTGCTAGCTGATTATTTGGGTTGCGGGTTTGGATCCAAATTGAGCTGAGTTTGTATTTATCTTTTAGGGTTTACTTGGGGACCATAAATATAGATGTAAACTCTAGGATTTAGGTGTACCATCAGATAACTTCAAGAGAGTTCTTGTGCCGAGTACTACAAAAGGTGAGAGAGATTAGAGATAGATCTCTTTGTATCTTTATATTTCTTGAGTAAAAAGAAGTATTGGCTATTTCTGCATATCATTGTGCTCTTGTATTTGTGAGATGTTACGTTTGTAGTGGAATCTTGTTATTGGTTCATCTAGGTGTTGTGGGTGTGCTTGGGCACTATAAGTTATACCAGAGCTTATAGTTTCGTAATGGATGATAGAAAGACAAAAGTCGAGAGATTCGATGGAAGTGACTTCACGATGTGGAAGATTCAAGTTGTAGCGTATTTTCGTTAGAAAGTTCTCGATGGTTCGTTGTTTGATGATAAGTTAGAAGGTGCAGATAAGGATGCGAAGAACTTAGTTGTACGGAATCGTTTGGATAAGAAGCCGCTTAAGCAGATTCAGTTAGCACTGAGTAGGAAAAGCATTATTTCATATCTCTAAGACAAACACCACGAAGGAGGCTATGGAGATTCTCACGGATATGTATGAGAAACCTGTTGACATCGAATCCAATTCTTCACTTGAAGAAATTGATTAACATGATGTTGGGAGAAAGAAGTTCAGTAATGGAACATGTGGACAATTACTGTATGGTATACAATCAGATGGAAGGCACAACATTGAAGTTTTCAGAAAGAGGTCAGTCATTGTTACTTCTATCCACTCTACCCGACAATTATGGTACGGTGAAACAGACTATTACAGGGACTCTAACAGATTCAACGACTCTGCAAGATGTTGTGATCAACATAAAAAAATGAGGAAGTGACAAGGAAGAGAAACAAAGAGTTTTCATCATCTTCTAGCTATCCTGCACTTTCAGTTGATAACTTGGGAGATCGAAGGGAAGTCAAAGAAGAATGGATAGGAGAAGTGAGTCAAAGAGTGGGTCCGAAGACAACGACGATGGTGGTGGTCCTGAGTACTAGTATTGCCACAAACGGGGTCATATGATGCGCAACTGTAAGGATCTTAAGAAGAAGCAGCAAGAACAATTAGAGCAGGCCAATGTAGTGACCGATTAAACAAAGCTGAAAGAGTTATGTTTATCAGCAAGGGTGGAGTTGGACATGCGATATTGGAGCATTGATTCATGTGTTTCTTTTCATTGCACTTCGAGGGAGGTATTTAAGGACTACAGAGAGGGTTGTTTTGGAGATGTGATCGTGGGTAACGGTCAGCAGTATTCTGTGGTTGGGACTGGAATTGTTCGCATGAACGCCGATGATAGCAAAGAGATTGTCTTGTGGAAGACGGGACATATCCCAAACTTAAGAGAAAATTTTATATCGATATGAAGGTTAGACAAAGAGGGTTTGTCGACTATATTTGGTAGTGGAGAGTGATGTATAACTGCAGGTTCAGAAGTGTTAGTAAGAGGGAAGTGTTAGGGATCGATTTATTTGCTATGAGACGAGGTGTGTCCTTCTACTGTAGTTGACTTTTAGCCAGAATCGAGACGTAGGCTGTGTGGAATACGATCGAGATCTAAGAGTTGTGGGGCAGATGCAGAGGTTACGCATTTAGTGAGTTGATTTCCCTGGTGAGGAGAATCCTAGAAGAGCACAAGATGTTGCTGCGGTGAGGGATCTTTGGGATATATGGCAGAAACTTCGAGTCTCTCTTGTGATGTTGAGAGCATTAGTATCAATATGTGGGGCGATGTCGGTGAGTATGGTCGAGTTGGTCATTATGGGGCTGTGAGTGGTGTTTTGCAGTATGCAGATATTGTGGAGGTATCATCCACGGATGTTTCGAGTGTAGAGGGTGGGTGCCTTGGCCTGAGAGGTTCTGAACCATGTCTGCTGTTAGCGGATATTCTGCGAATTGGAGTCTAGTAACACGGAATCCGACATGGTGGAAAGGGAGACGTGTTTCTCTGTTATTCGTACCCTATGCAATAGATGGTGGGGTACGTCTGTCATGAGTCTATGAGGGGTGTTGGTGCCCTCCACGTGGTGGAGGGGCGGGGGATGCTCTTCATGACTGAGGGGTACTCGGTTTTTCAGAAGGAGTGGAAGACCAGTAAAGATAATGCAGAAAAAAAGATACAATATTTTGGAGATTGTGTATTTAGTCCAAGTGGGAGATTATTGGGATTTGTGTACTCAAACATACAAACACAGAGTCTTGAAAAAAAAAAGAAATGAAACGAAGAACCTAGCAACAAAACAACAATAATTGGGATATGTCAGTTGACTGTCGGAGATGACAGTCGATCAAATGCGAGTCAAATTGCAGTCAACCACACTTCTTATGCAGTAGTCCGCATCGGGTTATGGTTGATTATTGGAGTTGCGGGTTTGGATCCAATTGAGTTGTATCTTTGTTTATTTTTTAAGTTTACTTGGGTGCTATAAATATAGATGTAAACTGATAACTTCAAGAGAGTTCTTGAGCCGATTGCTACCAAATGTGAGAGAGAGATTGAAGATAGATCTCTTTGTAATGAGAAGTATTAGTTGTCTTTACATATCGTTGTGTTCATATATTTGTGAGATACTGCTTTGTGGTGGAATCTCGTTATTGGTGCATCTAGGTCTTTTTACATGGTGTTTGTGGATGATGTAACAAAGAGATGTCCATACCAAAGGATATTATTACACTAAGTGAGGAAACTGCAAGGAACAGAAAAACTCGAGATTTGACGCCATCGCAGTTATTTCACGAAGTGCATAGTTCTTCTTTGACTTTCGGCAATCACTTTAGACCATCAGCAATAGGAGGAACGTAATGATGAATGCGATGCTGCAAAAACAATGGTAGACAGAAGTCACAAAGTTATAGTAAAAATATCTTGTGCATGCGTAAGTATCGATTTGCTTGAGATAGAGGGTCGAGTAAAATTCATAAGTTGGTAAATCCAGATACTTTCCTAACACTGATGACAACTATATAGGATCCATATTAGCTAGGAATTGAATAAGGTCAGGGGGATAGACAAAATCTTAGGTCTTAAGAATTTTGATTGTATCAACTGCAACTAATAAATGTCAATCTAATATTTGTATTGGAGAAGACCTAGGTAGAAAATTGAAATCTGAAGACAAGTAATCTAGTTCCCTCATATGGAACACTAAAAGAAAGATAGCTGGTCCAATTTGAAGCAGAATTTTAGTCAAATATCTATACAAAAATTTCAGTACAGAAATTTACCAGCAAATAGTGAAAGGCAATAAGACCATAGGCGAGTTGGTGCACTACACCACACAACGGCTTTCCCGGCAATTTTTTTTGGCTACCCCGGCATTTTAAAATGCTCGGAAAGCCCCTACCACCGTTTTTGAAATTGCCGGTAGAAATACCGAGGTATGGGGCGTCGCCAGAGAGAGAGAGAGAGAGAGAGGGGCGGGGGGGGGGGGGGGGGGGGGGGGGGAATAGCCCCATGCTACCCCGGCATTTTGCAAAAACTCCAGAATAGGCATTATTTTCAATTAATTAATTAATTAATTAATTTTTGGTTAAATGGCTAGCCCGGTGTTTCGAAAATGCCGGGGCAGCTCTGTTTTGATGTTTTTTAATTTTTTTTTAATTATTTTAATTATTTTGAATCACTTTTATGGATTGATAGATTGATTTCATCATCTATAATATCAAATATACCAGGTTACATGAAACATCTCTCCAATACCACAAAGCAAAAAATTCCGCAGGGAACAGTTGTGGACTCCTACCATGAAACTGTAATATTCGTTTTATATATATATATACTAGGTTTGACCGTTGACACGTGCCTACGGCACGTCTTTGGAACGGTGTACCTTATTTGATCATATAAAATAATTTTGAAGGTTGAACAAATTAATTAAAGTAGCAAACATATTATATGAGAAACTTTTAGGGTCCAGCAAAAAACATATTATATGATTTTTTTGATTTTTTTGAACTATTTTTAAAGCTTTTAAATTTTTAATTTTTCTAGTTTTTTATTTTTTAATTTTTAATTTTTTAAAAATTTTAAAAAATTTTATTTTCTTAATTTTTTGAATAGAAGAGGGAGGGAGAGGGAGAGAGAAGAACAAAAAAATTAAATAAATATAGGAGTTGTTTTGAGTGGGGGATTTGAATTTGAGTTTTGGAGGAAACTTTTGGGGAAAAAATATGTTTTGTAAGATTAGATCTGGACCTTTGATTTTTTAGGAGACTGAAGAAGAACCACTTGATAGCTTTGTTTGTGTTTTATTTTATATATATATATATATATATATATATATATAGAGGAGTGATCCAATGAGAAACACTTTTAAATGAGAAAATGAGAAACACCATTATAAACCATTGGATCTGACTCACCATTATAATTTTCATCAAACGGTGGATACATACCCCCACTCGAGCGGGGGTATTTTAGTCAATTCCCTAATGAAGCCATATACACCCAGCCCCTTCTTTCTTCTCTTCTTCTCTCTCCCTCTCTCTCCCATTCCGTTCTCAATTTCTCTCTCTTTCCTCTATCAATTCCCAAATCTGAAACCTAATTTGATTATTTCTTTTTTCTTAATGGTTCACAGACTTTGAGGACCAAGTGCTTTGCAAAGTGCATCACAAGCCTGGAACTAATTTGAGCGGCAGTGAGAGCAGCTGCGTATCTCAGTGCGTGGAGAGATATATTGAGGCTACGGGTCTTTAAAAATAACTTGCCTTACGGGAATAAACAGAGGCCGAATAATATACCATACCAATATGATGCTATTGTGCATCAATCCAAATTTTAACTAGGACTTAAGTCTTGGTCCTGTAATTAACAAGAACCGCCCTACAGTCTACTAGTTGTATTCCTGATTTTCCACAGTACATATAATCCTATAACTTTTTTAATTCAAAATTTGAAATCTATTGCCATATAAATTCCAACCTCCGAAAAAATTACTTGATTTCTATGAGGTACACAAAGGTGGAACTTTCATACATAACCTGGAAACCAACATAGTCAGTCAATTGGCTTACAGTATGCATGGTAAACTAAACTAAATGAAAACAATTATCACCATATAAGGTAATGAGCCACCAAAAAACCCAATCACTCTTCCCAAGCCTGCATTCCTTCAAAATTGTGGTTCCACAAACTTACAGAGCGCATTCTTCATAATCATACACTACTAAACTGTAGACACATATCAATGGGATAATCAATCTACACAACTACAACATCAGATTTTGCTCGAACCTACAGTACACCTACTTCAGTCTTGCAATAATGAGTAGTACAATAATGTGAACACAGATACAACAATGGATGCAGGTAATTAGTAGCCTAATTCAGTACTACAATGTGGTTCCTGCTTCTGCTACCGAGTTTGAATCAACATCTTTGGGTGTATTTTCCTCGTAGCCATGCACTCTGTAGCGGTAGATACAAGTTAGAGACGGGTTACCATGGTTGGAGGTGAACTCAAATCGGACCACATTCACAACCCTGATAGTGTTGGCTGCCTCCACATCAAATGTCTGTGCATTGCTTCTCTCAAGATCATAGATAAACCTTGTCAGGACTTGAGAATGTGTAGGTTCGCCAGAACCTTCATGCCATGCAGAGACGACGCAGTCTTTAGGAGCACTTGACCTGTCATATGCCACACTCGGACACTCAAAATAAATTTAGATAGTCAATTTTGACAAGGGGAATGGCAAACATATGGATCCAATGTTCAATCAGTTATTGCATTTATCATGAGAAGACAAGCAATTATACATAAGAGTAACTATATATGTCCTGTATATACCTTATATGAACCAAAATATGCATTACGTTGCATTACCAGACATGTACGAGTATCAAGCTGTGTTGCAGATGCAATGCTACTATATAACCAATCTGATGTCACTTCTTGAAGGTGAAGGGCATGATTATGAACAAAGGATATAACATAGGGCAAATGTACAAAACTTCAAAATGAAGAGCCTAATGAAGAAATATGCATTTCATTTCCACCATGCTGCTTTGAGTTGTATAACGGCATCCTTTTCCATCTCACATTCACGATCAAACAGTAAATCAGAGAAATACAAGTGAACACTATTAACACAAGCAATCTTCTTCTTCTCATAAGAATGAAAAACTTAATAGGCATTATGACTATTCAAATTGTCATTGATATGGAAGTCTCTGTTCAGCAATATCAGAAGCATGTTCTTAACGAACTACTAAACATAGTCATGGACATTACATTTCCTCATAAAAATCCTTAGTTGTTTTTACCTAATGGGATCCTAATCCAATAGTCTATCCATCCGTAATTGCAATTTTCAAGGGAATACCAATACAGTACTAAAAGTAACTACCTGATATGGCGCTTGGATGCTTCCCTTGAAAGTTCTATTGAAATTCTTATATTTTTCTCTGAAGCTTTCAGTTTCAAAGATCATCGAGGAGGCGGTCAGGTTGCAAGTATTGATTCAAGTATCTACAACAACTACAAAAGAGCCTTTCTCGTACTATACTTGTGTTCTCCGGTACTTATACTACATTCAATTTTGTAACCTCCATCTCCTCTACCTTACATTTACTCGAAATAAAAATAACATTTACATTCGATGAACCTAGATTTTGTGGGCACACACATTGCACTTGCTAAGCAGAAGAGTTTTTACATTAAGCCATCGTTTGTCCATCCAAATACTAATACGCTAGTTCCTAGTTACAGAATAATAAGTGAAGCACATTGTAAAATGACATGTTTGAGACATAAAAGAGTAGTTAATACAATTCTTCCTAAAGCACTTTTATGGTTACAGAAATACCCAACATATCCTAATTAATCTTGAAATCAAAAGTTGGAATACACATTTCAATTTCTTCTGCTTTCTTTGTCTTCAGCAGCGAAGTCTTAAACAAAATCGAACAAAACCTAACCCTATTACCAGACTCTAGATCTAGCCACCGGCTCACATGCTAACCTTAACACCTCCATAGTCCATCCATGCTTCAACTCCGAACAGGATCTGCCGAACCAATTAATGCTCCAGCTTGTGAAGGTCATTATCTGTTTTTCTCTCTTGCTCGGTGTCTCTCGGTCTCTCTTGCGGCGACGTGAGGTTTTGATTAGATGTGAAGCGATTTTGAACCCCACTGAGGTCGGGTGCAATTCTAAATTTCTTACCGGGTTCAGTGATCAAACGGAACATGCTAGGGTTTCGATGGTGGTGAGTCGAGGGTGGAGAAGGCGGAGGTAGGAAGTCAAAGAGAGATTATGAGAATAAAGAAGGGATCGACAGGCTCGGAGGCTAGGGTTTCAGTATAGGGAATTGATAGAGGAAACAGACAGAAATTGAGAATGGAATGGGAGAGAGAGGGATAGAGAAGAAGAGAAGAAAGAAGGGGCTGGGTGTATATGGCTTCATTAGGGAATTGACTAAAATACCCCCGCTCGAGTGGGGGTATGTATCCACCGTTTGATGGAAATTATAATGGTGAGTCAGATCCAATGGTTTATAATGGTGTTTCTCATTTTCTCATTTAAAAGTGTTTCTCATTGGATCACTCCTCTATATATATATATATATATATATATATATATATATATATATATATATATATATATATATATATACACACTTCAGTAAAATTTCAAGTCGAGTAATAAAAGGAACAAAATAACATTCTATATCAAATTTTATTTATGCAACTGTACAATTCTTGGTGGTTGAATCCATACTCAATTCCAATTGCAAGCACTTGAACACTGGTCAACTCCCGGATCTAGTAATCTCCTTTTGTCTGGTCGTCCTCAATTACACCGCACCCCAACAAAGGCCTAAAATTCCACAGAGATCACTCATTGAGAAGTAAAAGTCTCCTGCTTGACAAGGATATTGAGAAAAAGATGTAGATGCCTTCTTACCATCAAAATGGAGGACAGGTTTTAAGTTGACAAAATATGTAGATGCCATCATATTATTATTATTACCAACATGGCCTAACTGTCTTCTGCATAGTATAAATAGAAGAGATACAATCAGTCAGTTGTTTAATTGAAGTATGTGGACTGAAAGTAAAACAAACTTATCAACAATATCACATTACCTCTTACCTCTTCTACTTCTCTGCTTCATCAATTTGCTCTTTGCAATCCCCCAATTTCCACCACCTATGAAATCTGAACATTTTCCAGATCAGGTGACTAGAAATTGGAGAAATAGTTTTTTCATCAGAAATAATCAACAGGTAGAAAATAGACATTATCAAAAGAAGATGAAGAACATACATTATATTAAGGTCCCTATAATAATGTCACGCCCCGCTTCCCGAAATACGGAAGTACAGGCACGCAACTAAGGTCTAGAAAATGATACACATCATCCATAAGCTGTACAATTATAACTTAACAATATAATTATGAACACAACCACGCATGCAATAGAAATAATCACATAAACGGGAAATAGAATAAATAATCCTCAAACATAACTATCATCTGGAAAACATAAACTTCGGGTCAAAACACCCAGGAATACAATGTACGAAAATAACAACAATTTAATGACCAGTTGCTACGCCTATCTAGATAAAGTATCGACTGAGGAATAACATAAAACAAATAAACTAGTGCAGCAAAATCCAACTCAATCCTATAGAAGGTTTGATCGCCAAGTTCCTCTAGTAGTTCCTCTTCAGTTCCTGCAAACTCAACATCTGAAGTTGGGGGGGGGGGGGGGGGGGGGGGGTTAGAGCAAGTTACAAACGACAAGTAGCAACAAACAATAAGATAACGAGGCAATATAAAGTGTAACATTGAAAGCAACAAGAATTAGCAATGCAATTACTGAAATAATATAATCGTGTGTAATGCAAATGACAACTATAGAAAATACAATCAAGACTCAAAAGTATGATCAATCAGAATTCAGGAGTCATGTAATCAGAAAATCATGGAGTCGAGAAACATGTAAATGCTCACTGTTAATATTAAGTCTATGAATTTTATTAACCTAACTAATACACGCAACCCTGCTTCCCATACCACAGGTTCGGGTGCATAACAATCAAGTTAACGTTTGGACTTAAGCGGTGAATTCTATAGAATTATGGAGTCGGGTCTTGCAGTAACAGTATCAAGAATCATGTCATGTAAACAAGAATCATGTAATCATGTAAATAGGAATCATGTATTCATGTAAACAGGAATCACTATTACAGATAAAATGGGCCCTCTTCTGAATACGCTTCCCTATATTGTTCACTACTAAGTCATACCCTTATTTTCCGGACTTGTTATTCTTTTATCATGTCTCTACTTAGGATATTGGATTCTAGAGGTGGCCCCCACGAATTCTAAAGGTGGCCTTCGTAAATCCTAGAGGCGGCCCCCACTGCGACCCCGATGTGGCACTTAGTTTCGCCATCCAAAGAAATAACAATAACTATGATAATAATGGATAATACGACAGAAACAGGATGGTAATTAGGAAAGTATCAAGAATTGATGCAATACATGATATAGAGACAAAATGGTAATCAATAAAGTTTTGAATGATAGATGCAAATGCATGATATGAAACTGCTCTATCAATCCACTATATTAGTACAATTTATTAAGCATGAATAACAATAAACATATAGTTCAATAACACAAAATAGAATTATGGACAACAATAGATGACGACACTAAAACTCACTTTTCCATTGCTACAAGGAAGAAAAGTCAATTCTGTCAGGTGTTCTAGAAAATGAACTCTCATACGAATCCAATGCTTACTCACTCGACACATTCTAAGATTAATAAGTATACCTATTATTCATTTCTTTACAGATATAATGTTCAGGTAGCAATATAAGGTTAGATTCTCATGTCTATAACTCCACTAAAAGTCATTAATAAATTCCACAAAAATTCTAATCTGGTTCTTGATGATGTCTATTAGTATACAAGATTTCATCATCTCATAATTCCATCAATGAATTGCTATTTCAAGTAGTTTACGGGGACGATATATCTCAAACAGAAAATCTAGAAAATTAGACGTTACAACACTAAAACTTTAATATCTCCCAACCTATAAGTCTGTTTGTGAAACCATAAGATATTTTGTATTCTACACTCAAAAAGGTTACAAAATACATCTATAAAACTCTAATTTTGGTTACAGGTATTGGGTCCAAATCTCTACACAATATCAGATAGACGACAGGGCAGAAAATCTAATGCTTCTTATTATAAAATATCGATTCACAAGTTAGAATTTATAACCAGAATTACATTTGTGTTTGTGTACGGTAATTCAATCAGATCTTATCAAGTACGTACCCAGAGAGTCATGTTCATAATGTTAAGTTTATAACCTCTAACATGCAACAAAACTCTAATCAATCACTAATATATATTATAATTAACTTTATAACATGGTATTCGTATAAACTAGTGATTATGATTGTAATGCAATGAGGGAATATAGAAGGAAGGGTTTACAGGGATCAACTTAAGAGGTAGTCGACAGTGAAACGAACCAACGATGTAGTTCAAGAATTTTGTGAATCAATACGGCACGATATAGAATACGAATTGAATTTTGACATGATAATTAAAGGGAGAAAACAAAAGAAAGGAACTGCTTGCTAGGAGTTTCAATAAAATGCTCGTCTCTTATGGTGATTACGATGTGCAGAGACGACGAGGAGAAGGTGAAGCAATGACGGCAACAACGACGGCACACAACAGGAATATGACAGTGACAATGACACCGGTAACGACAGCAACAAGAGCAACGGTAGCAAGGCGACAACAGCAAGCATGGAAGCAAGTGAGGTCGGGTTTGAGGCAGGGGGAGGAGGAGTTGATGATGGGTTTGATGGGTTGTTCAGGTGATTGGAAGGCTATTGATGGTGGTGGAGTTGCTGTTTGGAGTTTAATAGGCAACAAGGAGTCGGGATGAGGCTCTACAAGATGGAGGTAGGGTAAGGGGTTGTCGGGTAGATGGCAGCAAGGCAGTGGGGGTTACTGTTTGTGATGTAGGTGGACAGTGGGTGGAGTTGAAGAGGTTGAAGGTGAGGTGGAGTAGTTGATGGTGGTTGCTTGGTTGATCGGGTAGGGGAGTAGCAAGAGGAGGTCGGGTGTGGAGATGGTTGGAGGTCTGTTGTGGGACAACAAGATGGAGAGTTGGAGTTGGCGACCATGGGTTTGGAGTTGAAGAGGCAGTGGAGAGGATGGAGATGAAGATGCAGCTGTTGGTCGGGATTGAAGGAAGGAAGCAGTGGAGGTGATGATTAAGATGGGGATTAAGGAGTTAGATAATGGGGGGTGATTAGTGGAGATAATGCGGGGTGATTAGTTGTGCAGTTTTAGGGGGAGTTTGGGTCGGGTTAGGTTTCGTTTAATTGGGTTTTGGGCTGGGTAGAGATTAGGATTTCTGGTAGGATTAAAATTTGGGCATGGACTTTAACTAAAAATTTAATTAAAATACAATGACTCCCAGTACAATCAAAATGGGCTAATAAGATTTGGGACTCAACGAAGAATTTAACTAAAATGTAATCATGCAAAGATTAATGAATGGAAGAGTAATGGACAATAGAAGCAAAGAAAATTTTACATGTAGGAATTGTAGGAATTGTGTACAAATGGATTCGGGAGTTACTAATAACATCCAAACAAACAAACAAAAGTTTGTAACACTAGAATAACAATGATGTGTATTGCTTCAACTTTCTATTAAACAACTAACCATATCTTTCGAACGATTACACATAAATTATTTGAAGGAATGGATTAACAAGGATGGTTATGCTGACACCGAGCACATGTTTCAAACTACAAAATGAAGAAATGCACTTGATTTTAACGGACTTTAACTTCCTTATATGAAAGGATATGTTCTAGCTAGATTAATCTACATGGACCTATTGCAATATAAGTATACATACACAAAAAGGCCAAAACATAAATCAACAGATTGCTGGTTTACTTAGATGTCCATAAAAATTTATGTATCGTAGATACCGAAGCAAAAAAGTAAAAAAAAAAAAACAAATATAAATAGCAAATAAATAATCTTTACCACTTTGTATACTCTTTCTACCAATAGGGAATACGAACCACGTAACCTCATTAGTACACATACAGGACCAGACCTGCTGACTACACAGAAAAACATTTTCCAATTAGAGAAAATTTGATCAGATCATTCGAATGTCAACAGTATAAGAGTGTTATAGTGATGTTTCCTTATAACCTAAGAATGTTTGATTCATGAAACATATGCTTGTATACTTATTTTGCATCGAACAGAAGATCATACACTAAATTCAATATTACATAAGCATCTCTTTCGAGTAAATAAATGCCAAACTATCCACCTACGAGGTGCATGAGAATATGCTGAAAAGGAACTGATTAAATCGTAGAGAAAAATATTATGAGAAAATTCAAGAAAAGAACAAGCCCAGGAGTACAAGAAACAATATTGAAAATAAATTTTCCAGGATCATATATGTACTTAAGTACTCTTATATCACAAACCGTCATTCATCCTTGCTTCTTAAAAGTAAAATTCATGTCTGCAGACAAACGACTTGTACCAAACTCAGCACACAATCATAAGAAAAACCAATATACTTACAATTTTAAGAGTTTAAGTAAATAATACCTTCAACAAGGGTTTACCAACACCTGTGACACAAATATAGATACGGGGTTAAGTGATTTAATCAAACCAAAAAAAGGGTATGTTGCATACAATGTACCATGTATTACATATATAAATGAAAAACAAGATATTTTATTATAATTCAAGCATGTAATCAATATCACAACAGAATAAAATAAGCATCTGAGGAGGAAAACAAGCAATGATTGTTTGAAAGACAATTTTTACATTCTTTCAATATGACTAATGCTTGTATGTTCTGAGAATGTGTAAACATCATATCTTACTCTATCGTTAGATTTAGTCATCAAATGTAATAATGCTATCTCAAATAAATGTTCATATGAACCTTCTAGAATGCTTCAAAATCTGCTTTATTATAAGAACAAGATGGATCTCAAACAAATTATATCATGGAAAATAGCACATGCATACAATAATTGATGATAAAGTTTGAAATAAGAGAGATGCTTGTTCAGCTGCATAGTCGTAGAATTGTAGAGCTAACCCCATCCAATAACAAATTTATTCTGTAAAGAAAAAGAGAAAAAACAAGAGAGATGAAAGTACACTTTTTACGTAGTTTATTCATGTTGAAAGAAAGCCTTTATTTATCAACTGCATCAATATACACTTATTTAGTAATACATGAAGACCAAACTCACAAAACTACAGCAACTATAATGACGCTCAGATCGTCAACCTTGTGCTCCAATGCACAAATTTCTCTATACACATATATTACCAATACAAAACCTTTTAAACTTTGAATTGACAACTTTATCTAGTTGCAACGAAAACCTTAGGAATCTCCTCAAACCTAAAATTTAATTATCCTTTGGATTATCTCCTCGTGATAATCTGAACCAAACTTGTTCAATTTAGTAAACTTAGTATCTAACATTTATGACTGGAATTCTATTTAAGATATTGGTTCTATATGATTCTAACAATGTAAATAGGTACTATTATAGTACATGCCCAAAGAGCCAGAGATATAATTCTTTTATATCCTCTGAATCACAAACCTTAAGGATCACAAACTTCATCAATTACATTGCTTCTTTCATGGGACTTTATTTAAAAAGGCCTTGATTTCCTAACTGACATACTTGACAATCTCTCATTCATCTTGTTAAAAATCATAACTGCAACATGTAAAGTCATTCTTCAAGTTCTACAGCTAACATGAGATCTACAAATCTTATTACTGAAAATAAATGAAAAATAGGAAAATCTAAGTACAAATCTTGTTACTGAGATCTACAAATCATATTTCTCGAAGAGAGAGGGAGGAAGATATTAGTGATCGGAGTGATAACGCTGGAATAACGATGACGGCGAGACGTGGAGGCACAGTTGTCAGGCTAGGGTTTGTGTGTGAGAGAGACATGGGGCCTAGGAAGGTCGGGGGAATGGCAATGTGGTGAGGCACGGCGACGGAGGTGGCGGTCGACAACGGTGGGGGACGGTGACGGGGACGGGGACGGGGAGGAGGGTTTGGGTTCATGAGTAGGAGATAGAGAGATAGGGTTTGGGTTCATTTGGAGGAGAATGAAATTTGAATTTTTTGCCGTCATAGGCCACTTTTTGATAGTATTTGCGTTTTTGGGCCAGGTCTCAAACAATTAGCGTTCGTGGGCTAGCCACTGCCACGTCAGCAGCGGCCGCTATTGGGAATATCGACCTCTTCATTTCGAGGTCGCTAATGGGAATAGCGACCTATGTTTTAATTTTTTTTGAATTTTTTGTTTGCCGTCGCTATTCCCACTAGCGACCTTAGTATAATGAGATTAGTCGGCTCGAATGAATGTATTGAGACACTTAGCGATTCCTAAAAAGTTTTCCCCAAAAATTTAAAACTGAGGTTGCTATTGGGAATAGCGACCTTAGTATACTAAGGTTCGCTATTCCCAATACTAAGGTCGCTATTCCCAATAGCGACCTCAGTAGGAAATACAATCTACTTATTCTTTGTAAAATTTGCAAAATAGTTTTATAACTAAGACCTCTACTGGGAATAGCGACCTTAGTTAATAAATGCCTCTATTCCGAATAGCGACCTTAGTTTTAAAAAAAAATTGATTGTCATTTTTCAGATAGCAAAAGCTCTCTAGATTTTGCTAAGTGCTAGATTACAACTCATTAAAGCTAAGGTCGCTAGTGGGACTAGCGACCTCAGATGGGGTCGTAACGACTTAAAAGCAATTAGAGGGTCCATCTGAGGTCGCTATTGGGAATAGCGACCTCAGTTGGAGGAGGTCGCTAGTGGCATTAGCGACCTCCTTTACACATACTCAGTCCAATCCCCTCCTGTACTCTACCAAGTGTGGGAGTACAAATTTGGTGGGTATGAAGAGGCCGCTATTCCCAATAGCGGCCGCTACTGACGTGGCAGTGGCTAGCCCACGAATGCTAATAGTTTGGGACCTGGCCTAAAAACGTAAATACTATCAAAAAGTGGCCTAGTACGGCAAAAAATTCATGAAATTTGGGGGGATTTAGAGAGAGTGCAGAAATTTAGGAAGGGAATGAAATATTGGGGATTTTGGGATATAACGTTACCTATCCCGGTGTTACCGCTGATTTCGGTGTGGGGGTAAACAGATAGAATTTGTGGATCCGAGGAAAACCTGAACAGCTGACTCGGCCTTCTTGCTCCTGCCGCAACCTGCAAGGAAGTGCGAGACACCGGGGTTGATTCCGGCGACGCACCCTCCGACGCTCTTGTCAGTAATCAGCAAAAGATTAAGAAAGAGCTTAAGTGGTGAAAAAGTGATTAACCTGGTCTTGGTGGTAGAGGGGTTGTATTTATAGTCGCCTTTGGAATGATCAGGATCCTGATTTCCTGGCTAACATTTAGGAGCAAAATCCTCCTATTCTGTTTTAGGAAAGTAGGCCTTGATTCTCTGGTGAGAGCAAATCAAGCTTATTGATTTGATCTGATCAAATCAGTGGCCTGATTCTCCCTTGGTGGACCGGGCTTGTATCGGGTCGGGACCCGCGCCCAGTTGGAGTGGATCTATTCGCGGGCGGTTGGTTTCGTGAGAAGGAGATCCAATACCCGTTTTGGATCCATCTGTATGTGAAATTACCTTTTTACCCCCGTGCTTCAAGATTCGTGCTCGATCTGGACGATCCCGATTTAACCCCAATTTTAGCCATATCACGAGCCCCCCACTCCTAAAGGTTGAGTGTGATCAGACTTTGAGGAGTAGTTCAGCAGTTTCAGTGGCTGGTGGAGTTGTATCGGAGTCCAAATGTGGGATTTTGAATCTAGAAAGGGGGTAGTGAGGTAACTTTTGACGCTGTGTGCTGTTCTTGAGCTGCGTCGGGTATCTGACAGTCTTTTATCTACTTTTTTCGAAGTATTTGTTTAATTCTGCGATGTGTTTGCTAATCGTTCGGGGGCTTTAGCGGTGTATTCAGGGTAATAATTGTTCGCTCCGGGGTCCGAAAGTGTGTCCCCGAATTTTCAATTATCTCCCAGAATTTTTAGCTAATTTTTCCGAATTTTTAGCAATTTTCTCGCAATTTTTAAACAAATAAAACGATTAAAGTAGATAAAAAACGATTTAAATACCGATTAATGCCGTGGCTCGATCTGAGCCATCGATCGTGGACGGGCGCGAACTTCGGAAAGATCTGATGGTTGTTATCGCTCGGCAGCGTCTTTCTCCGTTTACGAGCTCGGAAAGGCACTTGCTCGGCTGCCGACCGGAGACTAGGGGGTTCGGCGTTCCGAGCGACGTGGAGCAATCTGAGCCATCGGATGGTGGCACGCATCTCGAGACGGGCGCAGTTCCCAAAAAAATACTATCTTGTCTTTTAGCGCACGTGGCGCAATCTGGGCTCTTCATCATTGGGAGCGCGAATTTCTGAGAGATCCAGCGGTCCACGTAGCTCGGTGTCTTTTTTCTTCATTTACCAGCTCGGGAAGGCACTTGCTCAGATGCCGACCGAAGACATTGGTGTTCGGCATGCCGAGCGTCGTGGCGTTATCTGAGCTGTTGGATGTCGGCACGCATCTCGAGACGGGCGCAGTCCCCAAGAAAACACTATCTTGTCGTTTAGTGCTCTTGGTGAGATCTGGGCCGTCTGATTGAGATCAGACGCGAAAGTTGAGGGGAAAGTGAGTTTTCCCCGTTTACGCGCTCGGAAAGGCACTTGCTCGGCAGCCGACCGAGGGCCTGTGGTTTTTGGCAATCTGAGATGGCTCTGTTCCCAATGGTTTTAATGGCGCTTCGTGACTTGTGTGGCGTTTCGCCTTCCCGACATCATTAAGGATAATTCCTTTAATTAATGCGTGGCGTTTCAACTTTCGAGGATCAGTAATTCCCTTAATTAAAACGCGCCGCTTCGATCTCCGAGGGTCATAATGGCTGGCTCTAGGAGGCAGGCTATAAGTACCCCACTCCCTTTATCATTTTAGTCACAACCAAGTTGAGTTTCAGACCTCGGAGGCATCTGCCTTGGGTAGCTTCTCTCTTGAGGTTCGGAGAGGTGGTCGCTCTTCTGCCTGGTTTTCCTTTTGTTCCTGACGGCCCCCAAGTGGATGTCAGGAGCGAGGGGGAACGAGGTAGTAGTGGTGACGACCGTAGTCCGAAACCGGGGGATGAGTTATCTTCGAAGGACGGGTGGTCGCTCTCTTACCTTTATCTTCTCCCGTTCCGGACGGTTCCTAAGTGGATGTCAGGAGCGGGGGAGAATAAGGCAAGAGTGGTGACGACCATAGTCCGGATCCGAGGGATGGGCCGTCTCGGGAGGACGGGTGGTCGTTCTCTCACCAAGATCTTCTGCCTTCCTTGGTTGCTCCGAAGTGAGTGCCGAAGTAGGCGGAGGCCTTGGTGGGAGAGTGACGATCCATGTCCGATGCCGATCTCCGGGCCATCCGAGTCTGTTTGTTGCAACTGTGAAGGCGCCGCTGTCAGAGTCCTCTGACAAACTGATCCTTCCAGTTGCAACCAACTAGCTCGGGATGGCGCGCTTCTCTATCATGAGTTGCAGCTCGGGCTTCTGGGCCGTCCGAGCCTGTTGTTTGCAACTGTGAAGACGCTGCGGTTGGAGTCCTCTGACAAGCCGCGCCTTCCAGTTGTGAACAACTGGCTCGGAACGGCGTGTTTCTCCTGTTCTCTGAGTGTTGATGGGCCTTCTCTCATCTCTGTCTTCCTTCCGGGCTGATGGCTTCTGTTGGATGTCAGCCCGGGGGAGTTAGAGAAGAGAGGAGCGCCGATCTGTTCCCGACCGGGGCCCGTGGTCGGTGGAATACCGACTGATGCACGGGACCTGGGGGGCGCTAGCCGAAGGCGGTGCCTCAAAACTGAATCAAAATTTTTCCAGGTTCCTTTAGGCATAGGAGAGGCGTCTGAAGGATCAATCGTCCGAGCGACGTGGCGCACCTTGAGCCGCTGGATGGTGGCGCGCATCTCAAGACGGGCGCAGTCCCCAAGAAAACACTATCTTGTCGTTTAGTGCTCTTGGTGAGATCTGAGCCGTCTGATCGAGATCGGGCGCGAAAGTTGAGGGGAAAGTGAGTTTTCCCCGTTTACCAGCTCGGGAAGGCACTTGCTCGGATTCCGACCGGACCCCGCTGTCGGGGTGTTTGGGTCGCTCGTAGCTCGGATTTGGATCCGTCGGGGCCGAGCCAATTGACTTGGTGAGAGGAGTAGTGGTGATGGGCCTTCGTGACGTTTCGAGAGTAGCCCAAAAGTCGCGAAGTTTCATTGGAAGTCCAAGGGACGTTCCAATTTTACTATAAATCTTCACCCCCCCAAGACCAAGTCTTCACTTTTCACTTTTACTCTCTCTCTTCCGTTTTTACTTTGCTACGCAGTTTTTAGCTCCCTTGGTGGCGTTGCTAGCTGTCGCGGTAGTGTCCTCAGCCCCGGCGAACTTTCCGACCGCACCTGTCACTTCAAGGTCAGTTTCTTTCCCTTCTCTTTTTAGGAAAACATGGTTAAGATTTCGGCTGAGACCCCCGCCTCGGAGCAAGCCGTTGGCCGAGGGGATAAAGGGAAGGGAGTAATGGAGCCGAGCGAGCAAGAAGTTGTTCGTCCGGATAAAGAGGGTGAAGTGGCCGAAGTGCCCGAGGAAGTCGCGGCGGAGTCCCGAAAGGGTAAAGCCATGATCACAATAGTGGAAACGCCGAAGAGAGCGGGGGCGTTCGGTCGGCAACTCATCGCCGTATCGACCGTGGGAGGCGTCCGGGATTACGCCGAGGATGCCTTGGAGAGGGTCACTCAAGGTACGGCGAAGCTGGTGGAGGAGAACGAGCCTAGGGAGCTGTCCGAGGTCGACCACAGGATCTCAACTCTCACCGAGGTTGATCTCCGCACGATCCGAGAGGGTTTCCGGATCCCGCTTGAGTATGCGCTGCTTCTTCCTGGCCCGGGGTTCCGAGCCAACACAAAGTCCTCGCCGGACATATGCGTCTTCCCGGTCGATTCCCTCATCGCCGGGCTCCGGTTTCCCCTACACCCGTTCGTGGTCGAAGTCTTGGTCTGGTACGGTCTGAGTCCTGCCCAACTGATGCCGAACACTTGGAGGCATGTCGTGGCGTTCCTTCTCCGATGTCAAGAGATCGACGCCAAGCCGACTATGTTCCTCTTTCGGAGTCTATTCCGACCTTGCCAGCCGAGGCGTCATGAGCAGAGGTTTTTCCTTTCTCCTCGGACGGGAGTTAAGTTGATCGAGAACCCGGACTCGATCAAACATTGGAAGGATAAATATTTCCTCGTCCGAAATCTGACGCCGTGGGTGATACCGACAGTTTGGGCGAAGGAGGGCCTGCCCAAGCGTACAAAGAAGGACGTCCCGCTGAATGCTGAGGAGGCTGAGGTCCAGAGGAAGCTTCTCGCCCTGCCAGCGCTAAGCTGGAAGGATATTACGGAGGAGCATCTGTTCCGTGGGGGTCTCAGTCCGATCGACCCTCGTATGCTTCTGGTATTTATACTCCTCGTTTAAAGTTCATGAAAAATTTTCTAAGTTTTTTCATCCGGCTTTTGCAGAGACAATGAAGCTTGATTACAAGGCTCTGGTGGCGAAGGGCCGGGCAGAGCAGGAGAAGAAGAAGAGGCCGTCGGCAGCGCCTCAGGACAGCCGGGCTTCGAAGAAGCCCTCGGTCGCAAAGACTGCCGACCAACCGAAGGTCGTGGTCCTCAAGGAGGGGGAGATTGAGGTCCTCGTCTCTCCGACGAAGGTCGTGGTCCCCGAGCAGGGGGAGGTCAATATCTCCGATCCCCCTACCTCGGGTGCACCTGTGCCGACCCCGGGGACGGACGCTGCGGGTTTCGTCGAGCGGCGTGTTCGGGGTGAAGGATGCGTTGTCCATGCCGGTTCCGCCCCTCACTGCCGAGGCGGAGAAGATCTTAACCGAGCGTCACAAGCAGATCTTCGTCCCCGACTGGCAGGTGATGAACGCTGATGGTTTCCTGGGCGACGGGAACATCTGCATGGAGGCGATAAGGCATTTTCCGACCCCGAAGGATCGAGCGACCCTGAAGGCCGGGATGGCAGGGGACGCCGTGATGCAGATCGCCCGGGATTCCATGTCGGTAAGTAGGCTGATTTCTTCTTCATCTGAATTTCTTCCTTAGAAAAAGTACTTGGATTCGGATTGTAACTCTGTTGCTCTCTTTCAGATCATCTGCCACTTCAATTTCCTGCTCGAGGAGATGGCGAGGAAGGATCAGGAGAAGGAGAAGGAGAGGACGGAGCGCGTCAAGGTCGCGAAGCGGCTCGATTCCGAGTTGCTTCTTTCGACGAAGAGGGCCACCGAAGTGGAGGGGCTGGAGAAGCAGCTGGCCGATGCTGTTCAGCTGTCAAAGGATGCGGTGGCCAAGCTCGAGGCCTCGGAGAAGGAGATCTCCGAGCTGAAGGATTCGGCGGCCAAGCTCGAGGCGTCGGTGAAGGAGGCTGCCGACCTGAGGGAGGAGTTGGCCAAAGCTCGGTCGGAGGCGGAGGATGCTCGGAAGAGGGCCGAGAAGATCAAGGCCAAACACCTCAGGAAGGTGAAGAGGGTGAAGAAAGCCGTGCAGGAGGAGGCCGCGATGCACATGACCCAGAACATGCTGGACGCCTACGGCCGTGCCTTGCAACATGTGGTCGCCAAGAACCCGGGCTTCGACACGTCCACCTACAACTTCTATGACCACGTGGAAGGGGAGGAGGTTGTCCCCGAGGAGTTGATCGGCCCCGAGGGGGAGACAGAACCCGTCGAGGACCCGTGGAAGGCCGCGACCAAGGAGGAGAAGGAGGACGACTCCGAGGAGGAGAGCTGGAGCGAAGGAGGTGGCGGAGGCGAGGGCAAGGACAAGGCCGAGGGGTCGACGAACCCGAACGACAAAAAGGTCGACACCTGACTCGGTTGTCTTCTTTTCTCCCTTTTTTTTTTGTTTTTGTAAGCCTAACTGCGGACTGGCCACCGCTGTTGTAGAACTCCTCGAATTTTGAATGAAAAAATGTTTTGTTTGGCCAAAATTTGCCCAAGTGTTGAGTCTCGGACTTAGTGTTTGTTTTGGCGTAACTTTCTCCAAGTGTTGGGCCTCGGATTTATCTCTGCATTTCAGGGAGATTCGGTCCGATCACGGAGGCCGAATACCTTCGGCAGGAGCTGGTGAAAACGAAGGACGAGCTCTCTCAGAGCCGGTATAAGCGATATCTCCTGCTCGGCAGGCTGGAGGATACGAAGGCAGCTCTGCGGAGGTATGGTCGCGAGCTGTACCAGTACCGGAAGCGCTCTTCAGCCCCCTATCCCGAAGGCAAAGTTGAGAACCTCCGTAGAGAGCTTACCGCCGCCGAGCAGAAGAATGACGACCTTTTGGCCGAGGTTCAATACTTGGAGCTAGCGGAAAAAGAGCGTTCGGCGGAGTGGGAGAAGCTGGCTTCCGAACTGGAGAAAGCGTCGACCGAGCGCAAGAGGCTATCGGCCGAAGTCGACAGGCTCAGAAGGATCACAATAGATAGGGGGATTGAAGTCACCCATTACCGACGGCTCGCGACTGATAACGCCAATGCCTCGGGCTCGTTGTCAGCTCCGCGACCGAAGAAGTTGGCGAAGGACAACGTCTTGAGGGATAGGATTATCGAACTGGAGGAAGAGATCGCGTCGCTCAAGCCGGCACCGGTCAGGGCTAACGTTCGCAGCACTTCGTGTACTCGCGAAGAAAGCGAGAGGGGGATTACATTTCATGAACTTGCGATGCGCTCGCCGTTGACCAGGCGGAGTCCAGCCGACGCTCAGAGCAGTGCGGCCGCCTCGTCGAGCGGGGCTTCGGCCGGCGTCGCCGTTAGAGCTAGCAGCGAAGGGGGTTCGCGCTTCGTTGGTTTAGGGACGGGTTCGGAGGGCAGGCCTCGCCGTCCTCGTGTTTCCTTAAACCGAAGCATTCCCCTTCCGAAGAGGCTCTGATTCTGTCGTTTTCCTATTTTTGTTGACCGTTGTAGAACTTAGTTGTAGGGTCGACCGACCGTCTGTAACACTATCATGTCTGGATGCAAATAGTTCTTGAAAAACTTTTAAGTGTTAGACTCCGGCAGCGTATTGAAACTGTGTTATTCGTTTTCTCTTCTTTTCAGCTCGTTGTGACGATCCATGGCTCGGACTCCGAGCGTTCGAATGATGACTCTGAATCCGAGGCCACCTCTGGAACAGTGGTTCTGAGCCCTAGGAGTGCTGACATGAAGTTACGCCGAGCCGAGAGTGAGTGGGACCACCTTTCGTTGGTCCTCAGTCTCCGGGAAGCCGAGATCCAACGCTTGGAGAATAAGATCGTCGAACTGAGCTTCGCAGGGGAGGATGAAGACTCGCAGACCGCATTCAGCGACGCTCTTCGGGTCAAAAGCATTCGGCACATTCAGTCGAAGATCGTCGCCGAGCGGGATGACCTGCTCTCAGAGATGTGGCATCTGCGTGGTGTGATGGCGAGGCTCCGGGGGGAGAAGGAGGAGTCGTCTGCCGAGGAGGACGAACAGTTTAGTGAGGATGTTTTTATATGAGAGACAAGTGTAGCGGGTCGGGCATTGTGTGTTTTGTTTGCCAACACTTTGTAATGGAATGTTTTGTATTATGCACCGACAATTAATAAAATTCCCTTTCGTTGCCCTGTATGTTTGTCCTCGCTTGTAACTGTATCAGTCGTGCCGAGATCTTTGAACCGAGCGCGTCTGTTTAGCCGAATGGATCTCCGGGGGCGCGGCTCTTTGTCATTTAGTGGATCTGACACGGTACGGCACGGCTCTGTACCCAAGAAAGCATTGTTTTGTCGCTTAGAGTAGGTGGCGAGATCTGAGCCGTCGAACGTAAGCGCGAATCTCGAGGCGGCTCAGTTCCCAAGAAAACGTTATCTTGTCGTTTTGCGCAGGTGGCTAGATCTGAGCCGTCTGATCGAGATCACGTACGAAAGTTGAGGGGAAAGTGTGTTTTCCCCGTTTACACGCTCAGGAAGCCACTTGCTCGGAAGCCGACCGAAGTTGTGGGTCTTCGGTCTTCGGCTAGTAGTTAGGAGAGTTCGGACTTTTGCGTTCGAACGAAGGTCCGGCATCGACCTACCGGAGTAGTTTAGATGGACTAGGAACCAAGTGTTGGACCCCGGGACCATCGCTGGAGCTCGACGGGTGTGGGAGCAATTCCAAACGGCGATCTACCCCTGGTTCGTCCGGAGACGAGCCGAAGAGGTAAAGTTGGGCCGAGTGTTGGACTCCGAACCATCGGTGTAGTTCAACGGTTGTGGGAGCAATTTCGAACGGCGATCTACCCCTGGTTCGTCCGGAGACGAGCCAAGGAGGTAAAGTCGAGCCGAGTGTTGGACTCCGAACCATCGGTAAAGTTCAACGGCTGTGGGAGCAATTCCGAACGGCGATCTACCCCTGGTTCGTCCGGAGACGAGCCGAGGAGGTAAAATTCGAGCCGAGTGTTGGACTCCGAACCATCGGTAAAGTTCAACGGCTGTGGGAGCAATTCCGAACGGCGATCTACCCCTGGTTCGTCCGGAGACGAGCCGAGGAGGTAAAATTCGAGCCGAGTGTTGGACTCCGAACCATCGGTGTAGTTCAACGGCTGTGGGAGCAATTCCTGAACGGCGATCTACCCCTGGTTCGTCCGGAGACGAGCCGAGGAGGTAAAGTCGAGCCGAGTGTTGGACTCCGAACCATCGGTGTAGTTCAACGGCTGTGGGAGCAACTCCGAATGGCGATCTACCCCTGGTTCGTCCGGAGACGAGCCGAGGAGGTAAAGTCGAGCCGAGTGTTGGACTCCGAGCCATCGGTGTAGTTCAACGGCTGTGGGAGCAATTCCGAACGGCGATCTACCCCTGGTTCGTCCGGAGACGAGCCGAGGAGGTAAAGTCGAGCCGAGTGTTGGACTCCGAGCCATCGGTGTAGTTCAACGGCTGTGGGAGCAATTCCGAACGGCGATCTACCCCTGGTTCGTCCGGAGACGAGCCGAGGAGGTAAAGTCGAGCCGAGTGTTGGACTCCGAACCATCGGTTAGATAAGAGGGGAGAGAAACATGCAAATTCACAAATATAATAGAACTTTTCTTTATTGATATTTGACGGCGGACCGTTTTACATAGTACAATTCATGGGACAGGTTACAAGTTAGAGGAGAGGAATGGTTCGACACCTCAGATTACTTAGAGAGGCGCCGGAGCGCTCTCTTGGTATTTCAGGAGGTGGTCGGCATTCCAGGTCCTCGGAAGCTCTTTGCCATTCATGTCTTCAAGTCGGTATGCTCCGGGTCGAACAACTTTTGTGATCCGGTACGGCCCTTCCCAATTCGGAGCTAGCTTGCTCCTCTGACTGGGGAGGGATATAGCTAGCTTTCTCAATACCAAATCTCCTTGCTTAAGGTTGGCGGGTCGGACCTTCTTGTTGTATGCTAGCTCGATCCTCCTTCTGTAATTCTGTTGCCGAATCGATGCCCTTTCCCTGAGTTCATCTATCAGGTCCAAGTCTCCTCTGAGGTCCCTGGCATTTTGCGCTTCGTCATAGGCTATGAGCCGAGGGGAAGGTATTCCGACCTCGAGGGGTATCACGGCCTCGGCCCCATAAGTAAGGCTGAAAGGGGACTCTCCGGTGGGCGTCCGCTGGCTTGTGCGGTAGTTCCACAACACATTAGGGAGTTGGTCGACCCACAATCCTTTGGAGCACTTGTCCAACCTCTTCTTGATTCCCGCGAGGATCTGCTTGTGAGCGTTCTCGGCCTGTCCGTTCGACTGAGGGTGTGAGACGGACGAGAAGCGCTGTTGAATGACGAGGTCGTCGCATAGGGCTCGGAATGCTGTGCCAGTGAACTGAGTCCCGTTGTCCGTCACGAGGACGCGGGGGACGCTGAATCTGCATATGATGCTCTTCCAGAAGAACTGCACCACCTTGTTCTCGGTTATAGTGGCGAGGGGCTCGGCCTCGACCCACTTCGAGAAGTAGTCGATGGCTACGACTAAGAACCTGAGCTGACCCGGAGCTGGAGGGAAAGGCCCTAGTAAGTCCATTCCCCACATCGCGAAGGGGATAGGGCTCGATAGGGAGGTGAGGTTGGCCTGGGGGAGACGTCGGATGTTGGAGTGCCTCTGGCAGGAGCTGCATTGCCGAACATGTCGCTCGGCATCTTGAAGAAGGGTCGGCCAGAAGTATCCATAGTTCAAAGCTTTCCGGGCCAAAGACCTAAATCCGGAGTGCGCTCCTCCGATGCCTTCATGAAGCTCCTGTAGGGCATATTCGGCCTGTTCCGGGGAGAGGCACCTTAGATAAGGTCGGCCATCTATTTGAGAGAAGGAGCGTTTGTACAAAATGCCCTCGATCAAGACATATCGCTCGGCCCGGGTTCTGACTCGGCGTGCTTCTTTGGGATCTGAGGGCAGAACTCCATCCCTTAAGAATTCTACCAGTGGCTTCATCCAATTGTCCTGCAGCATGACCGGCAATGACTCCACCGAGCGAGGTGTCTCGTCTTCGATGCTCGGTTTAGAGAGGACTTCAATCAGTACGGTCTGTTCGAGACCTTGCAGAGAAGACGAGGCCAACTTGGAGAGAGCGTCGGCTTGTGAGTTCTCCTCCCGGGGGACCCGTTGGATGATGGCTTCTTCGAACCGGCCCATGAGATCCCGGACCTTGGCGAGGTACTTCGCCATTCGCTCGTCCCTGGCCTCATATTCGCCCAAGACCTGTTTCACGACTAGTTGGGAGTCACTGTGAATCCGAAGGCGCTGTGCCCCAGCACTTCGTGCGAGTCCGAGGCCAGCTATGAGAGCCTCATACTCCGCCTCGTTGTTCGAGGCCTTGAAGTTCATGCGGATCGCATACTGCAGGACGAAGCTGTCAGGGCCGTTCAGGATAATGCCGGCGCCACTTCCTTCACTGCAAGAGGTTCCGTCTACAAAGACTGTCCAAATGGGGGGCCCATTCGGGACGTGGCCGACCTCAGGGATGGTGGACTCTACAATGAAGTCGGCGAGAGCCTGTGCCTTAATTGCCGTCCGAGGCTGATAGGAGATGTCGTGCTGACTCAGCTCTATGGACCACTTCATCAGCCGGCCCGAGGTTTCAGGCTTGTGGAAGACTTGCTTGAGGGGTTGATCGGTGAGGACGACGACCGAGTGAGATTGGAAGTAGGGCCGAAGCTTTCTTGTCGCCATGACCAGGGCGTAGGCTATCTTCTCTATCCTCGAATAGCGGAGCTCGGCGTCCCGAAGCACCTTGCTCACATAGTAAATGGGCCTTTGGGTCCGGTCCTCTTCTCTTACCAAGACAGCGCTCAGGGTCTGCTCGGAAGCGGCCAAGTAGATGAAGAGAGGCTCGCCCGGGACTGGTTTACTGAGCAGAGGGGGGTTCACCAGGTAGGCTTTCAGCTGGTCGAAAGATTCTTGCTGTGCTTGGCCCCATTCAAATCCTTTAGCCCCCCGGAGTGCTTTGAAGAAGGGGAGGCACTTTTCCCCTGACTTGGAGAGGAACCGGCCGATGGCTGCGAGCCGACCGGTGAGCTTCTGCACCTCCTTGACGTTCCGAGGTGGGGCCATGTCTAATATGGCTTTAATCTTCTCTGGGTTAGCTTCAATTCCCCGCTGGCTCACCATGAAACCGAGGAACTTGCCAGAGGAGACTCCGAACGCACACTTGTTCGGGTTTAGCCGCATGTTGTACTTCCTCAACACACCGAAAGCCTCCTGGAGGTCGGCTACATGGTCGATGCCGCGGATGCTCTTGACGAGCATGTCATCCACGTACACCTCCATGTTTCGGCCGATCTGATGCTGAAAAACCTTGTTGACGAGGCGCTGGTAGGTGGCGCCTGCGTTCTTCAAACCGAACGGCATTACTCGGTAGCAGTAGAGGCCTTGGTCGGTGACGAAGGAGGTCTTCGGGATGTCCGGAGGGAACATCCGGATTTGATTGTACCCCGAGAAGGCATCCATGAAGCTGAGGAGCTCATGGCCCGAGGTGGCGTCGATTAGGGTGTCGATGTTCGGGAGAGGGAAGGGATCCTTCGGACACGCCTTGTTGAGGTCGGTGAAGTCGATGCATATCCTCCATGAGCCATTGGACTTCTTGACCATTACAACATTCGACAGCCACTCGGGATAATTCACCTCCTGGATGAACTTGGCCTTCAGCAGCTTATCTACTTCCTCCTTGATTGCCTGCTGTCGCTCGGGAGCGAACTTTCGCCTCTTCTGCTGAACTGGTTTGCACCCCGGTTCAACGCTTAGGCGGTGGACGAGCAAGTCTTCGGAGATGCCGGGCATATCCGCGGCCGACCGAGCAAACAGGTCGTGGTTATCCCGGATGCACCTCACCAAGTCGGAGAACAGCACGGTCGGCAAGGACTTGCTGACGAGGAATTTTCGGCTCGGATCCTTGTCGGAGAAGAGTACTTCTTCTAACTCGTCCGCTGGTTCGGACGTTGGGCGAGCCTTCGGCTCGGGGATCTCGAGTGTCTCGAGCGAGAGCACTGGTCCCCCGGTGGAAGTCATGTAGCACTTCCGAGCTGTTTCCTGGCTTCCCCTGACTTCCCCTACCCCCGAACGAGTTGGGAACTTCATCTTCAAGTGGTATGCCGAGGGGACAGCCTCAAGAGCGGCTAGGCCGGGACGGCCTAGGATGACATTGTATGCTGCCGGGACGTCGACGACCATGAAGTCCATCGGCTCGGTCCGGGTAGTAGGGGTGCTTCTCGCAGTAACGTCTAGGGTTATCACCCCTTCGACGGTTACCGGGACCCCCGTGAACCCGTGGAGAGTATAACCGGCCGGCTTAAGACGGTCCCGGGACAGCTGCAGGCCTTGAAAGGCCGAGAGGAATAGGATGTTGACCGAACTCCCATTGTCCACCAAAATCCTCTGCACCTTGAAATTGGCCATGCGGAGGTCGATGACGAGGGCATCGCAATGGGGGGTTCGGACTCCTTCAAGGTCGGCATCGGAGAAAGACACAGGGACGCCGAGACCCTTCGGGGGAGGGGCACTGTGGACCGAGTTGACTTCCCGGACGAAGGCCTTTCGGGAGGAATTAGAGGAGCCCCCCATTGGGCCTCCGTGGATCAGGTGCAAAACCCGTTCTTCTTCAAACTCGGGTGTCTCCTCGCGCCACTCGAAGCGCTTGTTAGCCCCCCGAGGGGGAGGTGAGTTCCGATCTGTTCGATCGTTAGCTTTCACGAAGTTGGCCAACTGCCCCCTCCGAATGAGTGCTTCGATCTCATCTCTCAGAGCTCGGCAATCATTCGTGTCGTGCCCATGGTCTCGGTGGTAACGACACCACTTATCTTTGTTCCTCCTCTTCGCCTGAGTGTGCATCCTCGGGGCCGGAGGGATGATTCCCTCCTTCTCTACCTCCATGAGGATAGTAGAGACATTAGTGGTGAGGGGAGTGAACTTCTCGAACCTGGGGGGAGGGCGGCGCTGACCGCCCATGTCCTTCTGAGCTTTCTTGGACCCTTCTTCTCCCATCGCCTTCCTCTTTGACCCCGCGGCGGTGCCCCCGAAGCTCGGAAGGGCTTCGGCCTCCTCCGCCCGGATGTACTTCTCGCACCTCAGGAGGAGGTCGGCGAAGTCATGCGGGGGCTTCTTGGCCAGGGATGATCGGAGGTTGGCGTTAAGGACGTTCGACTGGAACGCCACGGTAGCCACGGACTGGTCCAAGGAAGCAATTGACCTGACTTCCGCGGTAAATCTTTTCACATAGTCCTGTAACTTTTCTTGCTTCTCCTGCCGCAGGTTTAGCAAGGAGAGACTCGTCTTCTCGGCTCGTCGGCTACTCACGAAGTGAGTAATGAACAGTGTCTCAAACTGTTCGAATGAGAAGATGGACGAGGGGGCGAGCCTAGAATACCATTCCCGAGCCGACCCCCGGAGGGTGGCAGGGAAGGTCCTGCAGAGCACTACGTCGGAAGCTTGATGGATCAGCATCAGGGTCTTGAAGCTCTCGACGTGGTCGACTGGGTCGGACTCCCCAGAGTATGTTTCAAACTGTGGCGGTTTGAAGTTCCTCGGTATATGGGCCTCCATGATCGACCGCGAGAAGGGGGGTCGGCTGGGACGGAAGGTTCCGGCTCGGGACTCTTCCTCCCTGTCCATGCGGCCGATGCGCCTCTCCACCTCATGGATACGGCGGATGAGGGCGTCGTCCCTCCGCTGGTAGTCGTACGACCCTCTGGACTCCTCTTCGTAGGAAGGGGAGTGTGGACTGCGGCGCCGGTACTCCTGGGAGCGCCGAGGACTCTGTTGCCGTTGCTGTCGGCTGGGAGCCGGGGAAGGACTCCGGGTTCGGCGCCGGGGACTGGGATCCCTGGGGGGCGTCGGAACCCTCTGAGCATTCTGGGCGTTCTGTCGGAGATTGAGGGCCTGCAGAACGGTCTCTTGAAACTGGAGGAACTCGGCTCGGCTGATGGGCATATCTCGGTCCCTCGGATGGCGCCAATCCCTGGGGGACCGGGACCTCCTCCTTCGGCGCTCAGGGGACGCCGCTCGGCCTCTGCGTTCCGGGGACCTTCTGCCGTCCCGGCGACGTGGCGACCGCTCACCTTGACGCTGGCGGGAGGCTCCCTCTCGGGCCCGCCTCTCGTCAAGATGGGTACGGAGGTCGTCGTCCTTATGGCGGTTTTGGAGTGTGATGCGGAGGTCGGGGTGATGGGAAGCCATCGAGTCCGAGGACCCATTGTGGACCGAGACGTGGCCCGGATTGAGGGGCTGCTTCTCCTTCCGACCGTTATGACCGGACGGACCGTTGTTGGGCTGCTGCTGAGGAGGAGGAGGAGGTGGGACCTGCTGGGTCAGCAGAGGGAGGTTGGACTGAAGGATAGGGTTGACCGGAGCTTCATTCGCCGGGTCGGTGGGGTTGCCCCCACGGTTCGACCCTCTGGATCTGTTCTTCTTCGGCGGCATGACTGCAGAGGACGGCGGAGAATGGACTGAGACTGTTCGTGTGGTTTCCCACAGACGGTGCCAATCTGTTACCGCTGATTTCGGTGTGGGGGTAAACAGATAGAATTTGTGGATCCGAGGAAAACCTGAACAGCTGACTCGGCCTTCTTGCTCCTGCCGCAACCTGCAAGGAAGTGCGAGACACCGGGGTTGATTCCGGCGACGCACCCTCCGACGCTCTTGTCAGTAATCAGCAAAAGATTAAGAAAGAGCTTAAGTGGTGAAAAAGTGATTAACCTGGTCTTGGTGGTAGAGGGGTTGTATTTATAGTCGCCTTTGGAATGATCAGGATCCTGATTTCCTGGCTAACATTTAGGAGCAAAATCCTCCTATTCTGTTTTAGGAAAGTAGGCCTTGATTCCCTGGTGAGAGCAAATCAAGCTTATTGATTTGATCTGATCAAATCAGTGGCCTGATTCTCCCTTGGTGGACCGGGCTTGTATCGGGTCGGGACCCGCGCCCAGTTGGAGTGGATCTATTCGCGGGCGGTTGGTTTCGTGAGAAGGAGATCCAATACCCGTTTTGGATCCATCTGTATGTGAAATTACCTTTTTACCCCCGTGCTTCAAGATTCGTGCTCGATCTGGACGGTCCCGATTTAACCCCAATTTTAGCCATATCACCCGGCATTTTTTGATGAAACGCAAGGATAGCACCATACGCTGGCTTTTTAAATAAAATGCCGGCAGGGTGGGGGTGTTTTTTTTTTAACCGGGGTTCTATCCCGACGTTTCTACCCAAACACTGGCGTAGAAATGCAGGGGTAGCATCAATTTGTTGTAGTGATGTATGAGAGCTGTGAACTCGTCCTGTCGCGTAAAATGCACATTGAAACTATATTGACAAGTAAGTGAGTCCCCAAAAGAGCCAGTGCAGCCACTACTCCGAGGTATAAAGTGTTGATCCAAAGTTTGGTGCATACAAAATATACATATGCATCTAATATTTTCATCCAATATCTATACATGATAATACAAAATGAAATTCAAATAAAATCTCAAGATCTTCAGAATCAAAACTAAAGGAAAATAATCGTGCAAATATAAAAGATCACAAATATTGAGAAAGTTTCGTCAAGAAGAAATACATGATTAATCCTCAAGACGCAAGTGCATTCAAGATTACTTTTTGCTTTATTTGTGAGGATTAAATATGTAAAAGTACCGTTGGTAAATGATTGAGCTATGAAAATAACGTAAATTGGATTCACCGAAATATTGGTTTTGGGATTGTTACAGTCGACTGCAATTTAATAAGGTCGATTGCATTACATAGTCTACTACAACTATAAGTTGTAATTGGTGCAGTCGACTGTCAATTCCTCTCAACTTTGGTATGAAGGAATTGACAGTCGACTACTCAATAACAGCAGTCGATCGCAACCTAGTACGAGCCATATTTAGTATTTCTTTTCACCTCTATGGAAAGGAATATATCCGAAACTCTTAATTGAGGTGGATTACCTGAGTATTAATTATCTCTTTTGACTCATAAACTTCAGAACTTACTTTTCCAAAATCAAGAGAGAAGTGTACTTTTATTATTTTCTTAGTCAAGTCGTCAATCTTTCTCTTTCATTTTCTTTTCGCTTCGAAAGAGTCGGTCTTCGAAGAGTAATAGAAGTCTTGTTGGGTGTAATAGTTTTCTCGGCCTGAATATCGAGAACTTCCTGTAAGGGGTTTGAGTATAGTGGAACGTGTGTGGCATAGAATTATTGCAGCTAATGAGTAGCGGATTAGATATTGGGGCTGAACAACTTATATCGTTTTGTCTTGTCTCTTTGCATTATTTTTTCTCTCTAACTCTTATCTCTTTACTTTATACATTTATTTTAAGTTTTTAAATTCTTCACAACCAACCTATTCACCCCCCCCCCCCAAGGGTCATTTACAATAGTATTAGAGTGACATGCTCATTATTGGCTTAAAATATAGAGCAAAAGGTCCAAAGACTGATATCCCTCCTCCCAAAGGCTTGTGCTCATTGGAGTCATCCAACTCAAATGGGTCAAGTATTATGCCCACCTTATTTTGATGGAAAATGCTATGATGTTCGGAAATTTTGTTTGTCCCATTTTTTGCAGATGATTGGAGAAGAAGTATAGAAAGTTTGCTTCAACAAAATAGATATTCCTATCAATAATGGAAAGAAGTCCTTCACCAAAGCTGAACTTTCACTAAAGAATGCAAACTCCAAAGCCATGACCACACTATATGCAGGCATAAATAATGAATAACGCATGCTATGCGGATGGAACTGTAAACACTACAAGGAATTTGACATATAGTGACAGCAAAAATCCGTGGGTAAAAGGCGGAAAACCGTAGGTATAGCCCGTAAAACCTATACCAACGGACATATTTTTCCGTAGTTTTTAATTAGCTATACCCACGGCACAATGCCGTCACTATAGCCTATAGCGACGGTTTTTTCACCCGTTGGACAAAACCTCGGTGTTATACCCACGGTTTCTTATCCGTTGATATAGGTTTTAATGACATCTCTTGCTTTCCTATACCCATGGTTGAAACTCTATTGCTATAGGTCTTAGCGATGGTTTTCGCATCCAAATTTTTGAATATATACCCACCGTGTTTATTCTGTTGGTATAGTTCTTTTTGTGCGGTCCGTTGGTATAGGTTTTAGCAACATTTTTTACACATATACACCTACGAATTTTAGGGATAGGTCATAATTTGCTCTATACATGATTTTTTCTTATTAATTACGCTTCTGAAAATTTAATATTTTCTTTTATAATATTAATCCAATTATAAAATAAATACACAATAAAATAAATAAATGTGTTCATGAAACAAAATTAAATAAAATTAAACTTCAATTTCATTAAAAATTATTGAAGTATTACAAGTATGTCAAATTACAAAATAGTTAAAATGTCAACCTAATAGTACCATTGTGACATATAACAAGCATATACAGTCTTATAACAATCTCATCCACTTAATTTCTAAGTTTGCTCCATCAAGAGAAAATTAGCTTCTAATCTTCACCTGCAAGTAACAAAAAGAACAAATGAATAATAGCATAACTCAACATCTTAGTAAGAATTACTAACAATTTTAGTAAGAATTAGTTAATACTAAGTAGATACCATCTTCATTATCTTCATTAGTATCTGGATTTAGAGCATTCGTATGGTCAGGGGCACTTGAAGCATCTGTAACCTATTAAAAATAAAATACAACTTAGACTTTTCTTAATAGATATTTCCATCATTCAATAGAGAAAAAAATGTATCCCTCAAACAAAAACAGATAGATCAAATTTTCTAAATTACACAGTTCAAAGATGTATTACAACACAGTTGTAAAAGTATTAACAACTCAACAAACATTCCTCATTAAGAATATAACAATTAACAAATATGCAGTTTACGAAAACATGTGTATATCTTTTTTTTTCAAATTATACTAAACTCCACCACAAAAATCCAAATCAGATATGTAGATTAGACCTGGATGCAACCCATACTAACATAACCAAGTAGGATCCCTTAACCATAATCTTGGCCCACTGGTTTGAGGATAGAACCTACCACCCCTTTAATACATAAAGTATAACTCAACATCTTAGTAAGAATTGCTACCACCCCTTTAATACATAAAGTATCAAAGCAGGTAGCCAGCAGCAGGGCACACCGACATGGAGTTGGGGACATATGAAGGCCAATGGTACAATTATGAACAACATATATTTTCAATTATAGGTTATTCACTTATTCTGACTTAATATAAATTTATAAATGAATGCTTCTTGCTAATCTTCTTATTAATCTGACTCAACTAAAGTTGAACTTTTAAATATACTCTGAAATGCTCCGTGATTCTGTATAGTTCCACATTGAATCAAATATTTCAAATTTAACAACTTCTCCTATAGCATATACCACAATGAAGAAATATAATAACTATTTCCTGCAATTTTGAGCTTCCAACACTAATCATAATTTCATACTTTTATATATTTCAATATGTTGCCTCTTAAATTTATATATTTCTACAGTCATACATAAAGTTGGCATTGAATATTTGGTAGAGTTGTCAGTCAATTCCTTCAATTCTCATGCAAGGATTGGAAGTAATGACGGCTACAATAGGGAAAAATAGATAACCACAAGAACTTACTTTGGCATACCATAAAACAGAGCATCGTCAAGTTATCATCATAATAAACAAGAGATCTTTTCCCATGCACAACACCTAAAGGAGAACGCACAATCTCACCTGCAGCCAGTAAAAAGAATCAATATTGCCACTGTATATGAATGCATTTGTACATATGAATCAATAACCATTCACACCTCCAAATGCTTCTCCAATGCACTGCAAGCCCATACACACTCCAAATAGAGGGACAGAAGGCCCAAGTTCGATAATTGTCTATAAGGATATCCCTGGCTCTTTAGGTGTACCTGTACAACATAAGAAAGAACAACTGATACATAGATTAATAGTAATTCGAAGAGTAGTTTACCACCACATTTACCAGGTCCTGGGGAGATCAAAATCCCTCTTGGATTTTTCCTAGAAGAAAATGTTAGCATGCATTCATTGATTAAAAAACATTTGATTTATTCTAGGAAAGGCACATAATACACATAAACATGTAACATATAAACAAACCAGCTATTTACTTTCTCATTTCATCTACAGTAATCTCATCATTCTGATACACCTCAAAGCTAGCCCCATGCTCTCCCAGATACTTCAATATTGAATAAATACTGTTAGTAAAACTTTTACATTTAGTACAACAACTGAGTATTTGATAAACTTATTGTAAAATAATTGAGGAAGTGTTCCATTTTAAACATCAACTGTTGTTTTAGACACTTTCTTAAGTTTATGCTATACCAATCTTGTAAATCAGTATTAACTAAAAGCACAAACACGGATATGATGTATTTAAACACACATGGACAGATGGAAAATTCTAAATTACTATATTAGATTATGAAGCGCCATGTCGGATACATGTATCAGATACGTGGCAGACATCAATGTCAAACCCATGTCCAAAATTATACAACAAAAAAATAGAAGTGTTAGTGCTTCACGAATTTTCAATAAAGAGGACAGAAGATCACAAACTTGAAATAAATATTATGTGACGAAGATCTAGTAAAAATGGTAGAAGACAGAAGATCACAAACAGAAGATCTCTCTGTTGATGAGGATATCAGTTCCAAATGTTTTGTGCGCTTCTATCAGCGCAGACATTGTTTGGGATGACTATTTTATTAGCCTAGTATTTTTATTTCAACATTAATTTTTGTTTTTGACATTTTAGCCATATATAGTATTTTTTGTTCTTCATCCTCCCATTCTTGCTCCCCATCCTCATCATGCTAAAATGTCAAAAACATTTTAGCCTAGTCTTCTACCAAGGGAGGGCTCCTAAAGGGAAGAAGACTGATTGGGTCATGCATAAGTTCAGATTTGAAGGTCAAACTACTCCTGATTCTATGACTGCCCACAGTAAATTCTCTCTCAAGGTAAAGTATTATTTATTGATAGTAATTAATTTGAACAGTTGATATCTTGATCGATATTATATAATCACATCTATCATATATATAAATATGTAGAAATTTGATGTATGTATGACAATTATTGTTACATCATAAAATATTTGATGGTGAACCATCCAAATTGGAAAGCTAACAGCATTGGATTTACCTTGGCTAAAAAATTAGCACTGAATTCACACAGAAGTTGCAGAAAAAACTTTATATAAAAAAATAAGTTTAATCATATTGTTCAGTTTTACCAATAGTCCTTGCCCTTACAAATTAAGTGAATTTAGACCCCCTTTAAATTGTCAAATTTTATGATCTCATGACATATGTAAATCAGTGGTAATGATGTGAATTTTCAATTTATCTGTTCCATCACAAAATTTGAAGACAGAAATATCCCCAATTCCTCAATGCATCTGAAAGAGGGCTCTTTTTATTTATCTATTATTATCATAATAACTGAGGCTCTTAATTAGTTGTTTTTATTATTTAAATTTTCTTTCACACTACTTCATTTCAGTTTTATTAAATATCTTACTAGTTGTTATATATAAATATATTTGGTGAGACAATTGCATGCATCTCAGTCTACAATTATTGGAGATATTGATCACATGCAAACTGCTCTTTGTTCTCTATTCAGTAGGCAAACTACCAAACTGATATACTAGTACTATTTAATTTTTTTAAAATTAAACTTTTTATTCTTACTTGAAGAACCTATGTACTAGTTACTACTATTAAGAAGTCAGACATCAGATTCATTTCATAAGCTAATTCATCATCACACTCTATCTAAAAAGAACCTAATATTCCAAAATAGAACCTTTTCATTTTTAATTTCACAATCAGTTTGTATATGTTAGATGACAATATTCAAGATTTATATAAGTACCTGCTTGTCTCCCTGTCTAAGCTATATTATGTATTTATATATTTTCTAGTTATTTAAGCTCAATTGATTCATAACCATAACTTTGAATCCCTTAAAACCAACATACATTTGTTTCTGATTCACACTTTTATCACCTTAGGAAATCTGTGAATGTGCTGTCATCTTAGAAATTGATAGCTGCAAGTAGTAATATTCTTAAATAGATTAGTTCATAGATCCCTAATATTCCATATAACCGCTAGGAATATTGTTACCTGCAATATAGAGTAAAGGATTAATTTTATTGTGGTAGCTATTTAAACTTTTAAGTTGCTTAATTGCCAAAGCCAAGGTTCAATGTGTGAGGACTAAGAAAAGAACAATAGATTGGTCAGTACTTATGTAATAATCTTGTCAACTCTCTTGCTCCCTATATGCCCAAATTTGCTCACCTTCTATCTAATCATTTCTTTACTTAACAAACATTCCAATAAATTCAGTCAAGTTTTTTTTATAAAAATAAAATTAAAAAGCCATCATATCTTTTTGAGATTTTTTTCTTGGACCACAAATTCTTCTAGTAATCATGTAAATTTGATTGATCCATGTATGTAGACTGTTTCGTTAAAATCTTATTGCTGATGCTTGAATCAGTGAAGCATGGTAAACAACAACATGGCAATCAAATTCATCAACCAAAGGGGAAGCACCCAAATTCATACCTAGGGTTTGCAAAATTAATCAAAAATAGATTACCGCGGGTGATGGTGGAAGCGGTGGGTGACGGCGGATAACGAAAGATGACGGCGGAGGAAGAGGTGGGCGACGGCGGAGGAAAACGGCGAGAGGAAGATGGCGGCTGCGGTGGCGATGAAGATAACAGCGATGGTGGGAGAGGGACGACGACGGCGACGTGGTGGATTGACGACGGCGACGTGGCGGACTGACGGCGGCGATGTGGTGAATCGGGGTTCGAGTGAGAGAGAGAGAGAGAGAGAGAGAGAGAGATGGGTATGAGAGAGAGCGTATAAATTGGGGGTATTTGGGATTTGGGGGGAAAATGAAAAAGTTGGGGGGGAAAATAAATTATGGAATATACCCACAGTGTTTTACCCCGTCAGTAAAACTTATAGTTACGGATTAAAAGCTCTAAAGCTATAGGATACCTATACCCACAGTTTACTACACGTCTGTAGGTATATGATGCCTATACCCACGGTTTTAGTGATCCGTCACTACAGGTGTCCGTTGGTATATGGCAAATTCCTTGTAGTGAAAATTGCATATGAAATATGGAACAACATGAAAAGGCGTCACGAGGGAACTGCCTCGGAGGTACAAACTAAAGTTACTATATGTTATTATAAGTTTAATGTGTTTCGCATGATTCCAGGGGAACATATAGATCAAATGTGGACCCGCTTTGATATAATTGCTCATGAACTTGAAAGCTTGGGTAAGAGCTTGGACGATGATCGAAAAGCTGGAAAAGTCATAAGTTGTTTCTCAATAGAATAAGATATCAAAGCCAATGCCAAGAGGAAAACACACGAAGAAAAGGGTTTCGATGATTACAATTTTCAAGGTAAACTCAAAAAATACGAAATGAAGACGGGGGAGACAAAAATGTATAGAAGAAACACTGGGATCATACCAAAAACTGAAGAGACGACCATCCCTTTAAAAGCTGCTGCACCACGTCATTCAAACTCCGACAATGAACCATTCGACGAAGATATCGAGCTCCTAACTGAACAATCCAGTAAGTTTCTCAAAAACAAAAAATATGCCATCTATAAAAAAGGGAAAGACGAAAGCAAAGGCGAAGCATGATACAAATGCTACAAGTTAGGACACATTCATGCAAATTGTCCACCCAATCAAGTTAAGGACAAATCATATAATACAATATCAGACTACAAAAAGGCATTGAAGGCAACTTAGCTTGACTCTGATTCAAGTAATAATGAGGATGACCAATATGAGCGAGCAAATATGAGATTAGCTTTTATGGCTCTTTGGGATGATGAGGGGCAATCATCACTTCAAGAAGAGGTTATCGAAAAACCTACTTACGATGAGTTATGTGAACTTGCTTGTAATTTAAGGGATTATGCTAAACAAGGTCAATCATGAACTTAAGCAATATAAACAAATGTTTAATGGATCACATGACTCATGCATTGCCATAAACGAGAAATTGAACAAATGTGAATTATTTAGTTTTTGAAAATCTCCAGTCATTAGAAAAGATCATGATTTTTTGGTAGAAGAGAATGAACATTTAACAGAAAAAATTCCAAAATTTCTATCAACATATAATGAGAATCTAAAAGTGATCTATGAGAATACTGTTCATATTGCTAAGCTTACTACTAAACTTGATGATTGTAAAAAGCAATTTGATGAATTTGTGGAAGGTTGTGAAGAAGCCCTTGAACAAAATAGACAACCTGATAGTGAACTCGATAATCTTCGTTGGCATACCAAATATGATGATCGTACAAGAAAAAGACTTTATCACAAAATAATTGAGCTTGAAGAAACTATTGAAAAATGTGAAAAATGGCCCACTTATTTTATGACAAAGCAATCAAGGACGACATATGATAAAAGAGGACTTGGTTACAACAATTCACCCAAATCTCAAATTCCTGAGCAATCTTCTCAAACCCATATACATAATTATTCAAATATATATGAACCATGACATAATCCTGCAATTATTGTTGTAGATTAGAACATATTTCTTATAATTGTGTTTTGCAAAAAGTAAGGGTCTGTTTGGTTTGGTTTTTTTTTTTCCAAAACCCTTAAACCTGTTTGGTTTGGTTTTTTTGAAAACAGTTTTCACAAAACCCCTTTTCCCTTTACTCTCTTCTCTCTCTACACGAGTTACTCCCTTTTTACTCCCATCTCTTCTTTACTTCCTTCACCTGCTTTCCTTTCTTCTCGAAAACCACGCTCAGAACCAGATCTAGAAAAATCTACCCAAAATCAACAGATTTGGGAAAATTTTTCCCCAAATCTATTCGACCTTATCATCTTTGTCGCTCTCTGACAGCATACAACTGTCGAGAACGTCGGATTTGGTGGGGTGAGTGATCGATTTAGGGTTTGATGGTTTGTTAGACCCGAGCCGCTTACAAGAGAATGTGTACTCGACAACGGGCCAGTCGAATCAAACGCCGATTGAAGCTAGAATCTGTTGGTAACAATTTCTTTGCTCTTCAATTCAAATAAACGAAGGTATGATTTCATTGGTACCCATTTTCCCCTTGTTACACGGCTATGATTTCGCTTTATAGGGAGATAATCTAGATCCGTGGGGTTTTTTTTAATTTATTATTATTATTATTATTATTTTATGGACTGATTTGGAGGGATTATAGAATGTGAATGGGATGGATTTGGAGATGATAACTTTTGATCCCATGGTCGACTATACTCCTAATTATTTGATTAAAATGAGGGTTCATTTTGTTCCTGTGGACAAAATGTTTCAAATCCTACATTGGAGATACAAGAAGTCCTCATTTACAAATTTCGATGGCTTCCGAAAATAAGTTCGGATCTTTCTTTAAGTGCTGCAATTTATCATTGTTGTTATTATTTACTGTTTCTTTTCGTAATATAGAGGACTAGTAAGGAGAAGGGGAATGAGATGGAGGTGGATGCTGATGTTGGGTTATGGAATCCACTTGTTGAGCGGGTATTTGTGGATCTGATGGAGAATGAGGTAGACCAAAGTAGTCTGAAAAGTTTGACATTTGAAGCCAAAGTTTGGCAAGGATTTGTTACACATATGAAATGCATGTGTAATCGTACATTCACGGTTAAACACTTAAAGGACAAACATTCCAGACTTAGAATTAAATGGAGGGACTTTGAGAATCTGAAGAAGCAGAGTGGTTTGCGTTGGGATGAAGAGAACCAAACAATCACTTGCGAGCAGGAGGTTTGGGACAACTATGTTAAGGTTCATATATAACCTTATTTTTATAATAGTCTGTGATTCTGATCTTATTATACTTAACCATGACATTACTACTTATAAATTAACAACACAAAATTTTTGATTAGGCACACCCTGCGGCAAAAATATTTCGGTCGAAGGGATTGGCAAATTGTGATGCTTTGACCAAAATTTTCAGGGGTCTACTGCCTAGGGCTTTGTTTCTAGGGCTTCAACACGAAAGGTGTACGACTCCGATGAGGAACGGATGGTCAATTATGAGTTTGCCCACCCCAATGCCCCATATGTAGATGTGGATGATGAGGATGATGATGCACCGATAGGTTCAGGGTCTCGCAAGAGGCGCTCTGGTGCGTCAAGTGGCCGAGCAACAAAAAGCTCGAAGATGGACATGGCTTATGATTCGTTTATCGATGCGATGGGGGCAAAAAAAGACAAGTATAGGAAGAAAAAGGGCGACCAAAGTAATCCCTGGGTTGAACAAGATTCGTCCTCCCTTGATCAATGCATTGATATAGTTAATGCGATGACTAGGCTTGATTACAAACAGCTTGGGAAGGCACTTGATGTGTTAGTTGAAAGCCCTCATATGAGCCAGGAACTTAGGTATAATTGGGTGAAGAGTCGTGGTGACTAGGGATCCCATTTGTTTGAGTGGATCCATCATATCCAAATTGTTTATTTGTTTAACAATTTTTACATATTTGTGTGTGAGTTATTGTATTCTGAATATTTATTGGCAGAATGTGGTGTTTTTTTTTAATTGATTATTTTTTAATTGTAAATGCAATTGCTATTAGTAGCTGCTGTTGCTGTGATGCTTTCTGGCTTTAACAATGTTACATAACATAAGATGTTAGGGTAAAACTCTCTATATAACCTCCACTACTGTCATAATATTAAAACTTGAACATACTTTATGCAAATGAATTCTCCTTTTGTCAGAGTGAATGACTATTGCAAGTGCTACCATACAGAGATAAGAGAGTTTAAAGGAAAATGATTCTGAATGAAGGAGTTTTGTAAAAACTCTTTTGAAAAAACACCCAAACCAAACAAGTTTTGGGATTTTTTTCCTGGCTTCTTCTTGCTTTATAAGGGATGAAGGTTTGAGTTTCACTTTCAAAATTAATTTCTTGTTACATCCCTTATAACTATTAAGGCTCCTCATAATTGTCATGGGTAACGCAAAATCAGATTGTGAATTACTAGTTACCAAATACAGAAAAATTTCTACAATATTCTGTACATGTGCCTCTTATGAATCTAGAGATTGTGGCTTCTGATCCTTTTTAAGTAAACTATTGATTTCTTCCTTTGTAATATTCCCATACTGTGTACAAGTACCTTCCTGTGATGGGAATTGCTGCTGCTCATGGCTTCTGATGGCTTCTGATGGATTGTGGTGACTTCTTCTTCCTTTATAACGGATTATGGTATGAATTTCACTTTCAAAATAACCTTCTTGTTACTATGTTATAACTGTGAAGGCTTTTGATGCTTGTGATGGCTTCTCATGCTTGGGTAAAATCTTTCTAATAAAATTTATACATGTGCCTCAGATGAATCTGAAGATGATGGCTTTATGATCCTACAAATTTTCCATACTGTGTACAATTTCCTTACTGTGATGGCTTCTGATGCTGCTCATGGCTTCTGATGTTTCTGATGGATTCTGTTGATTTCTGATGCTGTGATGCTTCTAATGCTGTGATGGCTTCTGATGCTGTGATGCTTCCGATGCATGTAGTTTCGGTGGAAGTACTTCTTGTCGTATATTTGTTGTCAGTATCCATCTAACAGGAAGTGCTTCATTTATTTCTTTTAAATCACCCTTTACTCTTTTACCTCTATCAGTCTAGGCAATGATGAAATGGACTAATCTAAGCTTATATTACTGATTTCATCCATGCCAATATATTTTTCATGTCAAAATCATCCATATTTTATTAACCAATAATTTTTTGATGGATAATCAAAGCTTATGATGCTTGTGATGGGTAATGAAAGCATCTGATGCTTTATAAGGGAATAAAAGTCATCATATCCACATTGATCATTTTAAATATTGGCATGACATTCAAATGCATTAAAATGCATGATTAGAACTAGTTGGCATGGCATTCAAATGCAGCCCTAGACTAATCTTCATGTTTTATTCAAACATTTTTTCTATACATAAGTGTTCTGAGCCTACGACTAATTGAATCCTTTTAAATATTTCCTAGTATTTCGTTTCGTGATTAATTTTTTAACAATATGATTCAATCCTTAACAGGATGAAGATTGGTATCAGAAATAGCAGCTGGACATCTTTTTTACCATTGCAACACTGTTGCGCAATTGGGTATTTATATCCTACACTTCTTAATTGGGTTTTTTCCTCGTATTTTCACTAAGAGTTTTATGTACCTGGCTCCTTTGGAGTGACACACGCTTTATGCAATAATTTTTGATGTGAATTATATAATGCGTGTGATGCTGAATCCTTCAGATGCTTGTGCTTCTGAATCCTTTACAAGAAAAATTTCTGTTGCTGATCATGGCTTTTGATTTTGAATTCTTTACATTGAAAGAACCTTTGGGTTCTGATGCTGCTCATGGCTTTTGATGCTTTTGATGGATTGTGAATCCTTCTCATGCTTTATAAGGGATTAAAGTCTGATGTTTCACTTTGAAAATTACCTTCTTTTTGATATGTTGTAACTGTGAAGGCTTCTGCTAAATTTGGACTGAATTGGGATGCTTGTGATGGCTTCTCATGCTTTGGGCAAAATCAGTATGTTAACACATGGATTTGTAATCAATTTTGTTCATGTGCATCTAATGAATTTGGAGATGATGGCTTCTGATCCTGTATAACTCAACTATTGATTTCTTTCTTTAACAAATTTCCATACTGTGTACAATTTCCTTCCTCTGATGGGTTCTGATGCTGCTCATGGCTTCTGATGTTCTGATGGATTCTGATGGCTTCTTATGCTTTATAAGGGATTAAAGGATGAAGTTTCAAATTCATTTATTAACTGCTAATTTTGTTCCTATCAAAATTTGCAGATTACAATTGGTGTAAGGGTCGACAATTACACAATTCAGTTAAGCTCGAGCATAGCTTGCCAGTGATGGGGAGAAACAAAGAAGAAACAAAAAGAAATTGAAGCGAAAGATACCACAAAAGCCACATAAAAACAAGCACAATCCAATGTATGTTGCATCAGTGTAATTCAACTCATTTGGGAATCCAGGTTTCAAGTACATATAATATAATGTATTGGAACTTAACCAACAGAGAGTTGCAATGTAATATAACGTATTTCAGCTTTATTCTTATTATGTGACTTGAGATTGAAGCAAGTGTAATGAGTTACAAAATAAGGGACGCGATCAAAGAATTTTCATTATATTATATTCAAATGATCTTTCATATTACTCTTTTGCATATCGCATATCAGTTTATGGAATGTTCTTAATACAATACGAATACAACATATTCATTGGAAAAAGCATAGTCGCATATCAGTTCATATGAACAAGCTTAAGGTATATCACATTAATACAACTCATATTGATAAGATTTGCTCAATTTGTTCTTTCTCAGGCTTCTTGTTCGTATACTTGTAGAACTTTGCTCTGTAACTGCAAGAAAAAAAAAACTTCAGAAGAAAACTAATACAAATTGATCAAACATACGCCTTTTATAATCTCATTGTCAGAAAAACTGTATTTCTATTAATTTGAAAATTTAATTTTATACCCAAATGCCTTTTATAAGCTCATTATCCAATAACTATTTTTATGAAAATTTCAGATTTTTTGGTTTACCAAACGCATTTTATACTCTCATTTTCAAAAAACTGTTTTCATAAAAAATTATTACCAAACAGCTTTTACACTCTCATTTTTACAAAACTGTTTTCAGAAAACTGTTTTTAGAAAACTGTTTTCAGAAAACTGTTTTCAAAACAACAAACCAAACGCAACCTAATACTTTTGTTTGGGATAGAAAGACTAACAATGCAAGTTCCACACAAACTTGGATACCAAAAGTCACATCTACTCATTTTGATAGATGCACGACAACAATTGACTTCTGAAGAAAGATGACATATTAATAGTGGTTTCCAATGATAAATGACAAATTTCTTACAACCCTATTGAGTAGTGATTGTTGGGTGACAATGACTAATGTAAAAGTTATAGACCATACACAACTTTTATTTAATTCATCTCTGCCACATTTATGTTCCGCAGCTCAAATTAAAGCCATGAAACAAGTAGCCGGCAAATTAAAATTGGAACTAGCTCAATTTTCGGACGGAGAAACCACCCCAAAGCCAAGTCACTATGTTAATAATTTCGAGACTTTCTTCTCCATTTTCTGGTTGTGGTGTTGACTCCATAGCCCTAGCTATCGTTTTGCGTATTCAGAACAAATTATATCCACATATGTTTTATTTTACCAGGTCTTTTCAAATCATGCTTAATGGATTTATATATTCATTTCAAATTACTACTATTTTTGCAAGCCGCTTGATTTAGTGCTCTTTATTTGACAGCTTCTTTTCATAATTTAATAGAGGTTGAACTAAACCAAAGATTCTTAATATCCAATTTTGGTTTGATTGAAATCTGTAATTTTTGGATTTATTGATAGACTGATTTTGTGGAACTGATATCTCTCTCATTTCCTTTCCAAATTAGTCAAATAAGGTATCTTTGTGTAAGAGCTCGAAAATATATTCTAAATAAAACCAATTTTATGCATTTTAGAGCTTTGTACAAAAAAATATTACCGTGTTACTACAGATTGTGCAAAAGGCTGATTTTCGTCGACTAATTCTTGATTTATTTGTATGCCCTTTATTGATGTAAGACTAAAAAAGGGGAAAGTTTTGAACAGTAAAATGAGAATGGTTTTAATAGTAGTTATGGTTATTTATATTATATATGTGATTTGCAAATTGATACATACTAAATTGGATATGTCCTTCTTGATAAAGCATTATATGGTTTGAAGCAAGCATCTCGGGCTTGGTATGACTGATTAAGCTATGTTATCATTAGCATAGGATTCTCAGAAGGGAAAGTAGACATTACACTTTTTTTTATCAAACATCACTTCGAAGACATTTTATTTGTTCAAATTTACATTGATGATATCATTTTTGGGTTTACTAATGAAAATCTATGCAAGGAGTTTTTAAAGTTAATGCAGGATGAATTCAAAATGAGTATGATGGGTGAGTGTCATGCCCCGCTTCCCAAGAAGGAATACGGAATACAGATACGCGACACAAGTCCAGCGAATGGCTTTTACCATTCATAAGCTATAAGGATCTTTGCAACATATACAAGAATAAACAAGAGATATACAAGATGAATAGTCAACCACACATGAATAACTAAATTAATATAGTCAACAGGATTACTTGAAAGGAAACAAGAATATTAAATTTCAAATAATCAAGTCTGGAACAAAACACAAGTCTGGGACAAAAAGCCCAATACAATATCCATGTAACAAGTTACAATTATTCAAAATAAACAACAAGAATAAATAGTAGAAAGATCTCCAACCAACTAGAATATTTGGTCACCTACTCCATCGGCAGCTGGTCACCAAGGTCTGCAAGTGACAAATTTGTAGGAAAAGAAAAGAGAAAAAAATGCCTGTCAATGCAAGTTACGGGCCGTTTGTAGTGTAGGCAACAAGTACAGGAAAGATGGACATGTATTGAATAACAGTGGAAGCAAGTACAGAAGTAAGCATGGAAGGAATATGACAGCAAAATAGGGAAACAAATTCATAATCAAAAACATAATCAAATAGCATGGCAAGATATTTGGGTGCAAGTGGCATGTAACAAAATGTCAAGTAGCATGCAAACGAGTAACGAGTAACATGTGTCATGTATCATGTACAAGTAGCAAGTAACAAGTGTCAAGTGATCATGTTATTCTTAAGTCTTGTATTTATTCCTAACTAGGTAGCAATTCATGCGTCCCAAATTTTTTCTACATGGTTACTACATTCAAGCAAGTTGTGTTTTAGATTTCATAGTGGATCATCGAGGGCAGTGTACTCAGGGACAAGTATCAAGTATCAAGTATCAAGTATCGAGTATCACATGTCAAGTGTGCAAGTGTCAAGTAATCACGTGTCAAGTATCACGTATCAAGTATCACGTAGGATCTATGGATCCCCTTCCGAGTACACATTTCTGCATTTTCCACTATTAGATCTTTCCCTTTAACCCCGAATTGGTTTCTTCTTCCTATTATTTAAGTCAAGCATAGACGTGCACAAATAAGGCAAGAAACATGGTAAGATAATAAGGGACAAGTAAAAGTTGGATAAAAGACATGAACGGGTGACAAACGACTCATCAAAGGCTAGGACAACAAAACTTTCAGTTCTTGACAGCAAGACAGTACTACACCAAATCTGAGTTTTCCGTTGCCACAAACATGCAAATCTGGATCCATAAAAAATCTAGAAAATAGACTCTCGGTTGAATCCAGCACATATATACAAGTCATATAATAATCACAGAAATAGGGCTCAAAACAGAATTATATACAGAAATCATGTTCAACCAGAAATCACTAGGTTGTATTCACAAACATGAAAATGGCTCAAAACTTACTAATTTAAATTCAAGAAAAATCTGGGGTATTCCCTAATATGTCTAGTATTAGAAAATAATATTTCATAATATTCCAACATAGATAGTATAGTCAAATAAATTCGGGAAACATCAAGATATAGCAAATTTGTAAATCTGAAATTCTTGACACAACAGTATTAAAATGGCAATAGATTACAAAGTATAACTTGAAATCCAAATCTGTCAAAACGGTTGGAAAATAGATACAGCAAACTAGAATCAGGTTGAAATTATATTTACAAAGTTTTTACCAACAACAACTAGAATCAGGTTGAAATTATGGTTCTTTAGTGAACATCATGAAATTCTGAAATATAGTAGTTTGTTCACAAGCCTAGAATAGTTTATAAACGTCATCAAATAAATCTACAAAAATTTGGAGTTCATCCCAGTCAAGTCTAGTCATACCTAGCAAAATATTGATCCAAGTTTTATTTTTAACATCAGCATTAAAATAAATAAATATACAGAATTCACATAAAACAGAATCTGGATTTTTTAACACATCTGTAGCAAAACAGCAATAATTTGCAACGCAAAAATCGAAACTGCGATCTGTCAAAAAATCTGGAAAATAGACAGCGAGATCTATGATTTATATTCACAAATTAATTTGATTTACTGACTTCAACAGGGTCTAAAATACTGAAATAAAACAAGGCAGCAGCAAAAACATAAATCTCTTCTTATGCATTAAAACAAATAGTTCATATGCAATAAATCCAAATCATAACAAAACACAAAACATGGTATAATAGATGTCCAAAACAACATGGTATATGTGTTTAACAAATCAACCACAAGATACTACGACTAACACATCAAGCATACAAGATTCATACAACATATCATGGATCACAAACAACATACATACATGCATCAAGAATCTAGTTAGATCTAAATTATTTTCATGTCGTGTGTGTAACAAATGACGACTGCGGATGGATCAACAAATAGAGCCAAGATATAACAAGGGTTTTTCATGAGAATGAATAAAGAATCAAAAGTGGCAGTACAAGTGGTATTTAGTACTTGTATATACGACAAAAATAATACAAGTTACTTGCCTTATAGTCGACGAAATTGAAGAGGAGATGAGAATAACGTGAATAAATTCTCTGGCACGAACAAAATACCACGAGCAGGATTACGAACGAGATGCACAAGATGATCACGATCACCACGAACACAATAACATGAACCCAATGCTCGAGATCCAACACGTGAAACAAAGAGAGAGAGGGACAACCGGGTTTGCTCGGGATGAGAGGACGACGGTGGCGAAGCGACGCAACGGCGTGAGCGACAGCAGCCAGGGATAGGCCGAGAAGGGGAGGCGCACTGGCTGGTGTGCGCTGCTGGTGCTGGTGCTGCTGTCGACTTTGGAAGGAGAAGTAGGGAAGAGGTGGGTGGCTGGAGAAGTGGCTGGCATGTGGCGCTTGGGAGGAGGGCGGCACAGGGAGGCACCGAGGGTGGTTGCGAGCAGACGCTGGCGATAGGGTCACGGGGGTGGACGGGAGCAGGGTAGGGGGTACACGGGTAGGAAGGTGAGAGAGAGATGAGTTGGAGAGAGAGGATTAGGGTTTTGGAGATAGGAATTGTAGATAGCAAAAAACAAAATTTGTTAGAGATTATAATGAGAGATTTTTGGCAAGATGTGATTTGGAGAATCAAGAGAATATAGGGAAAATATATGATCTGCCTATTAGGGAACGTGAAGAAAATCTAGGGAAGACTAGGTCAAAGAAGAGGTTATTGGGTTGCGGGTTAGGATCCAGTAGAACGGGTAGATGGGTTCAAATAGGATAGATTGGGTAGAAAACCAGATACAACAAGGCATAATTCAAATAAATAAGCAATTAGGCCATGAAATACTACAAATGAGAAACAAATAATCATCCAGAGACAGAATAATAGGCAGACAAATGAATCTCAAAAGAATTAAACAAATAGATGAATATATAAATGCTGGAAAGAAGGACAAATACACGGTTCAAGAAAAAAAGGAGTACAAATTGATAGAATACACTGGGAGAAAGAATACAGTACAAAAATACAGAAAATGGGATACAGGAGTTACAGTGAGTTAAATTACTTTCTTGGTATTCAAGTGCAACAACAAGAAAGTTGACATCTTTATAAACCAATCTAAGTACGCGAAAGAGTTAGTTAAGAAGTTTTGATGGGACAGTGCAAATACATTCAAAACGCCAATGCAACCACTACAAAACTTTCTAAGGACAAAAATGGTAAAACTGTTGATATCTCTACTTATTGTGGTATGATAGGCAGTTTACTTTATATTACTCCATCACGTCCAAACATTATGTTTAATGTTTGTTAATGTGCACATTTCCAATCGTGTCCAGAAGAATCACTTTTAGTTACCATTAAGCGTATCATTCGATACCTTAAAGGTACTCCAAATGGGGGTCTTTGGTACCCAAAAAATAGGAAATTTTCTTTCGTAGGATATTCAGTTGCGGATAATGCTAGAAGTCAACCTGATATAAAAAGTAAAAGTGGTGCATACCACTTTTTTGGAAAATTGTCTAGTATTATGGGTTTCCAAAGATGCAAAACTCTGATACATTGTCCACCGTCTAAGCCGAATACATATCTGCAAAATCATGTTGTGCATATGTAATATGGATGAGGATGAAACACACATTGGAGGACTATACGGTTGTAGTGCCCCAAATTTTCAATATAATATCTCAGAAATACGTGGCACAATTCCCAGCATCAACCTCAATTGTAATAGTAAACACAAATAAAATTTTCAACTTTTATTACATCAATTCTTTACAAAACACAGCGGAAAATTAAATACCTTGAATTACAAATTCTTTCTTTTACAATACATTCTTTTATAATTTACACAAGCCACATAATCAATCTACCATATGCATCAAATCCCAAGCTAATGGTACCTACCTATAAAATATGAGGCTAGAGATAACCCTAATCCCCAAAACTACAGAGATCAGCTACAACGGTGTGAGTGACATAAAAGAAATGCAACTTGATACAACATAAGGGATAAAGCAATAAACAACATATACCAATAGTAATAATAAATAAAAAGAACGAGTTAGTAAACAAATAAAACGTGAAAAACAGCAAGTGAAACTAGACTAAGTGTCAAGTGTAGGAAAACAGGAAAGCAACATGCATAAAACCAAGTCAAGAAAATACCAATGCTATATGCTGACTCTCTAATGCACACTTGTCGAATCTATGCTCCTCACTCTACATAAATCCAGTGCAAGCCCTTAACGTTCTCCACATTATAGGGTTTAGTCCCTCGTTATGCAACTAATCCTACTACGATGACTACTATGAGATCTAGATAAACTGTTAGCATTAGCCCATACCCCGATAATTTCGGAGGTCAATCTCTATCCACAGATAATTTCAGAGACAATTTCACTCACACATAGGAATCTTCGAGAATACCCCACACTGCAAGCTATGCGCCTCATCACACGAATACCCATGACTGTCACCTCGACCTCGATAATTCCGGAGATAAATCCAACATCACAGGTAATTCCGAAAACTATTTTACTCACACCTCGATAATTTCGGGGATTATCGAACACCGCAAGCCATACTGAGGTCTATAACCCATGTTCTCATTTCATCATATCATCATCTTGTGCCTGTCGTTATCTTTTCAAGTTAATTTGTTGATTACAAATCTCCTAGAGTTGGTGCACCCTACCGGACTTAACTCAACTGGTCAACAACAAAGCCTCAACTAACCAAAGCACAAAATCTCATCCGTCGGTAATTTGGATCCCATTGTCCCTTTAGAGACTCATAACTCAACCATCAATACCAAATCTTTCAATAAAAACTCATAATTCCATCATCAAAACATTTATATAAAGAAAACTTCTTAAATCAACAAAATCCAAATTCATTTAATGTGCTCATAAAACTCCAGAATTCAAATAAGATATTAAATCCGTTAAATAGCAGAAAATCATATTTTGAAGTCCTAGAATATCACAAAACATCAATTCCTTCGAAAACCACATATATATCTCTTTATAAAGTCATAGAAATGTAATTTAAATTCGATTATAAACAAAATATAACTTTATGTAAAGTACTGTAATCTGTACTAAAAATATCATCTAAAACAGTAGATCAATAATCCATAAGTTCGAAGAAATAATCGTTCAAAAGAATCGACAAAAAACTCAATGAAACAGCCAGTAAAACAACTGACGGTCGACCGCCCAATCAGTTCAAAAACAGGGCAGTCGACAGTCAAGTGGAAATTCTCAAATTAAGGAAATGTTGGTCGACTGTGGGGTCGACCGCTAGCTGCTATACAACCAGTTTAAAGTTTGTGCATGTTTCGACTGATACATTGATTATACTTTGTAAAGTCCCAAATTGGAAAAACCAATTTCCTGAAATGATAAAATATGACTTGTATAACCTATATGAGTTTATAAAATAAAGCAAAATCGCATCAAGGTCATTTAGGAGTGAATTTTGTCAAAACTTCTCAAAATCAGCAATATGTATATATACATGATCATATAAGTGTTTAAGCATCAGTTATAGCATTAAAATTCATCAAATAGAAGTGGTATAATATCTCATTCAATCTCAGTATGAAAGTAGTCAAGATTCAATTTAAAACTTCACAAAACACATAATTTCTTCAAAATAGTGAAATAGTAATTGTGTAAGTGTGTATATGTGTGTGCTTGTATCAGTTAGATCATCAAAATCCATTCAATCAGAGTAGTATAATGTTCAGATCTAGTCTCAGTATGAAAACACATCAAATCCAATTGAAAACTCTCAAAACAACAATTTTGACAACTCTTAATGGCAGTGTACACACACACACACATACACACACACACACACACATATGCATGTGTCTGTGGGTATATTTGTATCAGTTGACAACAAGGAATTCTTTGTTTACATGTATATATGTGTAGTATATAATTTCCAAACAACCTCAGTTCCAAACAACTTCGATCCGATTAAAATTTTCACAAAAATCACCAAAAACACAATTTCGGCCATACCCTTCAGACCTGAAAGATTTCAACCCTTTTTTCACTTCATGATTCAATCTTTTTAATCCAATAACTTCTTCTACAATTCATTACACACATACTATACTGATTACAACAATTTCCCATGAATACATGCAATTATAACAAGCATATGATCAAGTTTTAGTTATAAAAAACATTCAACAATATGTATTCAACAACAAAGGTAGGCTTGTGCACTCTTCGCAATAATCATCATTCAATCCATAAGAAGCATTCAAAACAGTAAGAATATGAGAGAAAACAACTTATTCATGATCTCTATTAGGTTCTTAACAGTCCCCAGTCATCAATTAGGGTTTTAAAACATCAATAGCATAGTTTTCATAAAAAGAGTCAATCTTTTAGTTCATCTACCCATCAAAACTCATATTATCATCATACAAGTCCTAATCATGCTTTCTAATACACAAACCATCACACACAACATGTTTAGAACAATAAGAAATTAAACATATGTCACTCACCTTATTGAAGAATCAACCGAAGATAACAAAGAAAATAAGAAAATCCCTCCTTTCGTAAGAAAACCAAGATCTTCTCTTCGAAACTCCAAGAAAATAATAATAAGGAAATCCTTTCGTGTAGTGCAGTGAAGAGATGACTGCACTTTCTTTTAAATAGGCCGGAAGTAGGGTTTTAGGGTTTTTGGATAGATTTGTAAAATATCTCTTTTAAATATATCTTTACATATATCAATCCTTAAACTTAGAAATTAGATAAACCAATTCAATTTAAATTAAAAACAAAACTAACACTGTAGATCTGGCCGGCACTGTTGTAAAACCCAGAAAAATGAAATTTGTACTTTTCGCCTCTAAGTGATAATTTTGCACAAAAGTCCATCCTTTTGTATTATTTGCAAATAGGTCAAATAATTATCAGAAAAATACAGAAAATTTATAAATAATATCTAATAATAAATAATGGGTTTCCCCAAAATAATTTATGATTTTGAACTTCCCAAGAAAATATTTGTACGTGGTTTGCACGTGTAAAAAGATGAATTTCAGACAAATATTTATTAAATCACAGAAAATCATATTAATTCATTTATTAATCTCAAAATCATTATTTAAAAATCTGGGGTATTACATCACTCCCTCCTTAAAATAGTTTTGTCCTCATAACTACTACTAATAGGTCCAAACAATATAAGCAAGAGTAAATGAAATCACATAAATGGAATTATAGTTAAAGGAATACAATCACACAAGAGAATGTAATATAATAAAAGAAATACAATTTAAATCAAAGAGTACACTCATACAAAAGAATACAATCATACAAAAGGCTCAGGAAAATCCTTCAGCATGCGGTCCTCTGACTCCCATGTAGCTTCCTCAAACTACTGGCTCCTCCACAATACCTTGACCATAGGTATCACCTTATTCCTCAACACTCTCCCTACGATCAATAATCTCTACAGGCTGCTCCTTGTAACTCAAGTTCACCTGTAGACCTTCAGGCACTTCCACCAACTGATGACTCTGATCCGGCACATACTTCCACAACATCGACACATGGAACACATCATGCACATGTGCCAATTCCCCCGGAAGCTCCAACTTATAAGTTGTCTTACCAATCCGCCCCAAAATCGTGTATGATCCAATGTACCTTGGTGCCACTTGCCTCCCTTTCCAAACTTGATCACTCCTTTAGTCGGAGATACCTTGAGAAAAACTGCATCCCCAACCTCAAACTCCAAGCCTCTTCATCGAGTATCTGGATAACTTTTCTGTCGACTCTGAGCCTCGACCAACCTATTACGAATCAACTCAACCTTTTCCGATGTCAGCTGCAGAATCTCAGGCCCAAACATCTGCCTCTCACCAACTTCATACCAACAAATAGGTGTTCTACACTTCCTCCCGTACAGAGCTCCATACGGAGCCATGCCGATACTCGCATGGTAACTGTTGTTATAAGCAAACTAAACCAATGCCAAGTACCTCTCCCAATTGCCACTGAAATCCATAACATAAGTCCTCAGCATATCTTCCAATACCCAATTCACCCTTTCAGTCTGGCCATCAGTCTGTGGATGAAAAGCAGTACTGAAATCGGTTCTAGTACCCAAAGCTGCTTGCAAACTCTTTCAAAACCTCGAAGTGAACCTCGCATCCCTGTTAGAAACAATCGACACAGGAACCCAATGTATTCTCACAATCTCATCAATGTACAGCTCTACCAATTTCTCTAGCAACCAAGTAATCTTCATGGACAAAAAGTAAGCTGACTTAGTCAAATGGACCACAATAACCCAAATAGAGTCATTACCCTTCGAACTCCTCGGCAATCCTGTAATGAAATCCATGCTGATATTCTCCCATTTCCATTCTGGAATAGGCAAAGGCTGCAACAAACCTCCAGGTTTCTGATTCTCTTCTTTGATCTGTTGACAAGTCAGACACCTTGCCACAAAATCTGCCACATCCCTCTTCATACCAGACCACCAAAATTGCCGTTTGATGTCCTTGTACATCTTTGTGCCTTCATGATGTACTGACAACAATGTATTGTGTGCTTCCTGCAAAATACTTTCTCTCAAATTGCATTCTCCGGAACACACAACCTCTCACCCATCCATAGAACTCATCTTGGACACAAAATTATGATAACTTGCCATCAGAAACCTACTACAACATCTTCTAAATCCCTGCATCCGCTTTCTGACCTTCCACAATCAACTCTCTCAAAGAAGCCTCAAGTACGAATCTCCTAGAGTTGGTGTACCCTACCAAACTTAACTCAACTGATCAACAAAAAAGCCTCAACTAACCAAATATCAAAATCTCAATAGCCGGTAATTTGGGTTCCACTCACCCTTTAGAGACTCATAACTCAACCATCAATACCAAATCTTTCAATAAAAACTCATAATTCCATCATCAAAACGTTTATATAAAAAAAACTTCTTAAATCAACAAAATCCAAATTCATTTAATGTGCTCATAAAACTCCAGAATTCAAATAAGATATTAAATCCGTTAAATAGCAGAAAATCATATTTCGAAGTCGTAGAATATCACAAAATATCAATTCCTTCGAAAACCACATATATATCTTTTTATAAAGTCATAGAAATGTAATTTAAATTTGATTATAAACAAAATATAAATTTATTTAAAGTACTTTAATCTGTACTAAAAATATCATCTAAAATAGTAGATCAATAATCCATAAGTTCGAATAAATAATCGTTCAAAAGAATCGACAAAAAACTCAATAAAACAGCCAGTAAAACAACTGACGGTCAACCGCCCAATCAGTTCAAAAACAGGGCAGTCGACTGTCAAGTGGAAATTCTCAAATTAAGGAAATGTCGGTCGACTGTGCGGTCGACCGCTAGCTGCTATACAGCCAGTTTAAAGTTTGTGCATGTTTCGACTGATACATTGATTATACTTTGTAAAGTCCCAAATTGGAAAAACCAATTTTCTGAGATGATAAAGTATGACTTGTATAACATATAGGTATTTATAAAATAAATCAAAATCGCATCAAGATCATTTAGGAGTGAATTTTCTCAAAACTTCTCAAAATCAACAATATGTATATATACATGATCTTATAAGGGTTTAAGCATCATCAAATAGTAGTGGTATAGTATCTCATTCAATCTCAGTATGAAATTAGTCAAGATTCAATTCAAAACTTCACAAAACACACAATTTCTTCAAAACAGTGAAATAGTAACTGTGTATGTGTGTATATGTGTGTGCTTGTATCATTTAGATCATCAAAATCCATTCAATAGGAGTAGTATAATGTTCAGATCTAGTCTCAGTATCAAAACACATCAAATTCAATCGAAAACTCTCAAAACATCAATTTTGACAACTCTTCAAGGCAGTGTACACACACACACACACAGTATATATATATATATATATATATATATATATATATATGCATGTGTCTGTGGGTATATTTGTATCAATAAACATCAAGGAATTCTTTGTTTATATGTATATATGTGTAGTATATAATTTCCAAACAACCTCAGTGCCAAACAACTCAGATCCGATTAAAATTATCACAAAAATCACCAAAAACACAATTTCGGCCATACCCTTCAGACCTGAAAGATTTCAACCCCCTTTTCACTTCAAGATTCAATCTTTTTAATCCAATAACTTCTTCTACAATTCATTACACACATACTATACTAATTACAACAATTTCCCATGAATACATGCAATTATAACAAGCATATGATCAAGTTTTAGTTATAAAAAACATTCAACATTATGTATTCGACAACAAAGGTAGGTTTGTGCACCCTTCACAATAATCATCATTCAATCCATAAGAAGCATTCAAAACAGTAAGAATATGAGAGAAAACAACTTATTCATCATCTCTATTGGGTTCTTAATAGTCCCCAGTCATCAATTAGGGTTTTAAAACATCAATAGCATAGTTTTCATGAAAAAGTCAATCTTTTAGTTCATCTACTCATCAAAACTCATATTATCATCATACAATTCCTAATCATGATTTCTAATACACAAACCATCACACACAACATGTTTAGAACAATAAGATATTAAACATATATCACTCACCTTATTGAAGAATCAATCGAAGATAATAAAGAAAATAAGAAAATCCCTCCTTTCGCAAGAAAACCAAGATCTCGCTTCGAAACTCCAAGAAAATAGTAATAAAGAAATCCTTTTGTGTAGTGCAGCGAAGAGGCTGCTGCACTTTCTTTTAAATAGGCCGGAAGTAGGGTTTTATGGTTTTTAAATATATTTGTAAAATATCACTTTTAAATATATCTTTACATATATAAATTCTTATACTTGGAAATTAGATAAACCAATTCAATTTAAATTAAAAACAAAACCAACACTCCAGATCTGGCCGGCACTGTTGTAAAACTCAGAAAAACAAAATTTGGACTGTTTTCCTCTAAGTGGCAATTTTGCACAAAAGTCCATCATTTTGTATTATTTGCAAATAGGTCAAATAATTATCACAAAAATCTAGAAAATTCATAAATAATATCTAATAATAAATAATGGGATTTCCCAAAATAATTTCTGATTTTGAACTTTCCAAGAAAATATTTGCACATGATTTGCACGTGTAAAAAGATGAATTTCAGAAAAATATTTATTAAATCACAGAAAATCATATTAATTCATTTATTAATCTCAAAATCATTATTTAAAAATCTGGGATATTACAACAGTATTTCTTCGTCATATTCCAATTAAGTGTGGCAATACTAGTACTGTTCACACGACAGATTACTTTGATAAACATAGTAGTACAAAGCATATAGAAATTTGCTACCATTTCATCAAGGACCATTTTCTTAAAGGTGACATTATACTTGACTATGTTCGTACTGATTTGCAATTAGTTAATATCTTTACAAAACCTTTAGATGTATAATGATGTAATTACTTACGTGGTGAATTGAAATTATAGATATTTTTGTCCTGTTCCATCCAAATAAACATAGTTGCAGTCCACTGTAATATGTGCATTTTCAAGTTAGAAAGCCTTAGGGTCGACTATCCCAAAACACAATCGACTGCAAATTTGATAATCAACCGTAATGACTCCTTCCAAAGTCAGAGTTTAACAGTCAACTGTCCCTTGACGGAGTAGACTGCAAGTTGCAGATTTTATTTTTTATTTCTTTCTCCCTATGACATGTGGAGCCCATATATCTCCTTACATATGTATCTTCCCCTTCACAACCAAAACCCTAGTCTCCATTCTCCTCTAACCCATCCAAATCTCTCAAAATTCTGTACTATCTTTTCTTCTGTATTTGTTTGGTTCAAGCAAAGGGTTCTCTAATTTTCTACTATGAATGAGAGATCGCTTAGAAATAAGTCCGCCACCAACTCGCATGAACAATCCTTCGATACAATACATGAGTGATTTGAACGTGTCGAAGATCTCATGAATCGCTATTACCTCAACTCAGTAGTTTCAATGGACAAGAAAAAAAAGAATAGGAAGTCACTTCTTCGTCCTTTTCTATTTAGTGATGATGACGGCGATAGCGACGGCAATGTAGAGGAGAATGTTGGCGGCGAAGATGAGGATGACAACGATACATATTAGCTCCCTTTTGTTGTGTTTCAAAAAGGGGGAGTATTTGGGGGCTTGAAAATTTTGAAGAAGAACTTGTTTTCCTTGAGTTTGTGATCCTGAAGCTTTTATTGTATTTTGTATTTCTTCATCAAAGAGTATCTCAGTCATGCTATCGTAAATAAGATCTTTGGATTGGAATGTTATTGTAATGCTTAATTTATATGATTAAAGTTCCATAATATATATGCTGCTTTGATTGGGTTGGAGGGCACCTTACCCACTGCCATTACTCTGGCGGAAAAAGTATTCATCTCTACCACCGGGGAGCCGATCTACAAGCCTGGTTGGAAGATAACAATCACCAACTTCATGATCGAGCATAGGATCATAGTCGAGGAAATGGACAATTTTGCCCCGCCCTGGGATCGGGCGAAGCTGGTTTAGGAGACGTTCAAGTTCATAAATCATAAGTGGTCCCAGGCTGAATGTGTGGTGAGTAGCTGACCCCTTCAACTTTTCTAATTCTCATTTTCCCAATTCTTTTCTAAGTCATTGGCATTTTAGTGCCAACACAATTACGAGATGAGGCGCTTTCAAAGTAGGGTGGCAAGGTTCGACAAAGAGTGTCTCGACACCAAGGTGGCCCTCGATGCCTTAGTGGAGAAGGAGAAGGCCCTGGCAATGGAGGTGCCCTCCCTCACCACTCAGCGGGAGAGGCTGTTGAAGGAGATAGGGATGAGCTGGAAGCGAAGGTGAGGGAGGAGGTGAGGGTGAGATGAAGGGGAGATGGAGGCTGTTCGGAAGGAGGCCCTTGATAAGTTTATTGCCCCGAGGATTGGGTCTATAAGAAGGCCATTAAGGATGTCGAGGAGCAGGTTAATGGCTTCTGCAGATCGGGTACATGTGCCTCCTCAAGGACGGAGAGGCACCTAAGGATGGCGGAGAAGAGGGAACCTCCGCTCTTTGGGGGGGGGGGGGGAGGGGGAGCATCAGACTTACTGGCTCTCCCAATGTGCAAAGATGTGCTATCTCAACCCAAGGCTTGAATATCCTTTTTTTTTAAAAAAATTTCCAAACTGCGGATTGGCCATCACTATGTCACTCTCTTTTGATTAATGAAAGATTTTCCCTTTGTCGAATCATTTTGTGTTCAGGTAAATTCTCGATTTATCTTGTTTGATCTTCGATGTTTTGAAATTGAGACTAAGTGTCTTTACACTTGTCGTGACTCTTTTGCTTGCATTGCTGATCGTTGTGTACACTAGGGGCGAGGGGGACCCTGGGCTCTTAGGTGGCTCATCTTCATAAGAAGTTGCACGTGATGGAGTTAAGGCTTGCCCACTTGCCCAATATGTTGTATGAGGTTGAGTGGTGAGGATGTTCTTCCGAGGGAATTGCTCATAGAGAGGGATTTGGCAATTTATTGCTTTAAGGTGAAGCTTCGGGGATTGCGAAAATGGAGGACTCCTCTTCCTAGTGGTTGGGCGACAACTTAAGATTTATCCATGGTTGCTCGAGTGGCACCGAGAAACCCAGGGGACACTCAGAGCGGAGTAGCTGGGTCACAGAGCATGGCATCTACAAGGGTGGGCTGCGTCCTAGCTACTATGAAGCCCAAACTTGATCGGTCGGACTGGTCCCTCTTTTCGACTATTTGGGTGGTCAGGGTGAAACTTCTTGGATGAGGACGCATTTCAGACAAACAACAGCTCTTGACCAAATTACAACCTCGACGGCTATAAGTGATCGGAGTGGGATGGTAGTAGGTTGGTCCGTCGTGTTTTTACTTTTTTTGGGCTCTTGGAGTCTTGTGTCAAAGTGAACAAAATATTTATCATGTATCCTCCCTATTCTAATCAGATATTGAAATGAAATGAACATCTTTTAACTATTGAAATGTTGTCTCTTGCTTTCTTTGTGTTGTGATTTGTTGTCTTTGTGTTTTGATTTGTTGTCTAGAGTTGAGGAATTGAGCTCCAAAATTGTTCATTCGCAAATAGTGGGAGCGACCTCGAGGTATGAATTTGGGCTCCGAAATTCTTATCCAAGGAGTTAACGAGTTGCAGGAGCAATTTCGAATGACGAGCGTAGCTCCAAACTTGCTTATTTAGTTTGTTGGGGAAGCAGCTTCAAGTCATGAGTTTGGACACTGAACTTGTTGTTCAGGGAGTTCATGAGTTTTGGGAGCAGTTTCAAAAGACGAGCCCAGCTATGAACTTATTTGTATATGTCAGTATGTATATAAATGTTAGTATTTGAAAGCACAGTCCATGCCCATAATGTATGATTCTAATTACAAGTGCCAGGAATCATACATGTCACTGGGACTTCACTGTATCAAAATTCCTTCATCTACTAGAAATGAGAACATTTTCCTTACCCTAACTGAACAATTATTCCAACCTTTTGCATGGCATTTTTTCCATTTAGATTGTCGAAAGGCCACACAGCTAAGTGTATCGAAATCTCACAGCTTTAATGAGAATTATTCATGGTAAAGGAATTGCACTGTGAGGGATTATATCATGTAAAATTTCCCTACAACTAACTCAGAAGACCATCGTGCTGTGCCTGATTCTCACTGTGCCTATTACATAATCTCCCCAAATTTCATATCCAGCATCCTGACATGATTTCCCCAATCTCGTTGAGAGATTAAAGGATAATGTTGTAAAACAAGGTTGAAGCAAATTAACAGAGTACTGAATTATTGTCCTAGGGTAAAAATCTAGGGATTCCTGCACAGATTTATCAAGTGGGCACACTATTTAAAACTGGCAAATGATAAAGACAGATGCACACACTCTTAGTGTTCAGAGTGCCACTAAGATGTCAACTGATACTGACCATTGAATTTGAAAAGACAATGGAACATTTGTCATTTATTCGAATATATGCTAAGCAGGAGAGGTGTTCATTATTTGTAGGGAAAGTAGGGAATAAGTTGCTTAAATAAAGACTCAAATTAGGATGCATTATGTGTGATGCTTATACCTAAACTAAGATCAATACTAAATTTAATATATAATTCAATATGTGACTAAGCATAGTTAACAAGTGATAATTAAAATTAAAATTGTTATATTACATCCTTGCAACTCTACCACCAGTACAAACTATAGAGCGAGAATACTATGATCGATAAATATTTCTCTATAAATTGTAAAATAACCGAAGAAATGAATAATATTAGAAGATAGAGCGTAAATAACTAGGAAACAGTCGATGTCACAAATTGCTTTTAGTTAATATATTTTTGAGTAAAAGATGTTTGTTGCATTATAGATACTAGATTTGTAATTGAGGCATTACTTTTAATAAATAATTTGGTTTACTTTCAATTTCTGCATTCAAATTGGAGATTTGAAGACATCCTAAAAGAAGAAATTTATAGAAATTCAACTATAGTGCGTTCTCGAAGACTCTTGTGTTTGTAAGCTCGATACGTGTCATGCACATTTCAAGAAAGTTCTTCACATGAGAGGACTTTGTGTTTACTTTCGCATTAACGAAACATTTTATAAGCAATCTAACAGTGAAATGAGGCCACAAGAAATGGGCTAGTTGATCCCTTATAAATTCTCAAATGAAAGAGTTAGCTAATCAGGAGGAGTCTGACAGTTGGACTTGGTGAGGATAAGAAATTGAGGAACAAGCAAAGCACAAGAAAAGTTTAAGAAAGAATTGTTACCCCAAATCGTTGGCATAATGGTCGACAACATGAGAGAAAGAGTTGTTACCCCGGAGCAGTGGTCGATGGCGCAAGAGAAAAAGGAAGCGGTCGGCACGAGTTGGCAAGGGGAGGAGAGGGCGATGGGGTAGAGATGGCGATGGGTAGCATGGGGTATCACGGGCAGGGAGGAGAAGAGGGCCATGGGGATGAGAGGATGGCGACATCGTGGGATTTAGGGGTGCGGGGAGGAGAAGAGGGCGACAAGAACGGGGAACCGGGATGCTAAGATTGGGGATTTGGAATAGGGTTTGTAGAGGAAAGAGTTTTCGGATTTTGATCGGGGGAGGAGTTGAGGATTTGAGATTAATTTTGATTTTTGAGTTAGAATTTTCTTTTTACCCTTATCTATTCAATTTATTTACGGATATAATATCGTTGCTAAAATGTAGTAAAAAAGTATAGCATTCCAAAATTGTTGTCGTAGCTAAGAGTAAATTTCAAAATAAATTAAAGACAACATTTTCTTTGGAAATGCTATTATTGGTCACTTTTAATAGCATTAACATTTAAATGCTGTAATAAATCCGCTGTAGAAAGACCTATATGTTGTAGTGAAGGTTGATAAGAATATAGTTATATGTATACATATGCCCTATGAGAAAGTTTTCATTCATCGTTAGGGTTTCTTTAGGTTTTCTAAAAATTATTGTGTGTAGGGAAATGATGTGTTGCATAAATTAGTCGAAACAACGATATTCTTTTTGTACTTCTATAGAATCACCGGATGGGACCTTTCATGGGCAATTGAATTAGTGAGTTAGATGCTATTAAAATTGTAATTTATGAAATTTTATTTTCAAATTGAGTGATATTATTTAAATGAATAAAAGCTAGATGAGTAAGTCATGATTATCCAAGGAGTATCGGGATGACGTTAAGGATTTCATTATCTTCGCTGAGAAAAAGTATCGTAATCCAAGTTTGATTCTTTGTCCATGTCACCGGTGTACAAACTGTCATTTGAAGACAAGAGAAGAAGTGCAAACATATTTGGTGATCAACTGTTTTTGCATGAGTGCACATAGTGGTTTTACCATGGAGAGCATGCCTCGGCGATTCTGGTTGGACCAGTTGTGTTAAAAGATGAAGAGGAGCCCTTAGTGAACGACGAATTAAGTGTTGCCGATGAGATGCAAGCTTTAATGTAGGATGCTTTTGAAATTCATAACAAACCAGTACACACCAACAGTTTAACAACCCAAGCCAATAATGAGTCAATAGAAACATAAGACACTGGTGGTGGAGTGGAGGAGGATAGCCAAGACCTTGAAGTTAATAAAGAATACGAAGGCTTTACTAAATTGATGGGAGATGCCAGTTCACTTTTGTATCATGATTGTAAAAAATATTTGAAGTTCTCATTCATCGTTAAACTATTTCAGATCAAAACTTTAAACGGTCTGCCAAGTTCTTCACCATGCTACTATAATTGTTGAATGAAGCATTTCCTAAAATCTGTAGTCCGGATTCATCCTATGCAACAAAATAATTTCTTAGGTCTTTTGATCTAGGGTATGAGAAGATTTTAGCTTGTCCATTTGATTGTATGCTATTCAGAGGGGATAAGGAAAGACTCGAGAACTGTGAAATATGCGTAACTTTGAAATGGCAAGGAAAGCCGAATGAAGGACAAGAAGCAAATGAGTCAGTTAAAATAACTAGGAGAAAGAAGCCTACAAAAATTTTGTGATACTTTCCTTTAATTCGTAGGCTGCAAAGAATGTTCATATCCTAATAAACTTCTTCAGATATGAGATGACATGCTGATGGTCACAAGAATGACAGGATTCTCAGACATCCAGCTGATTCTCAATCTTAGAAAAAAAATGATGAAAGATTCCCTTATTTTGTTGAAGATCCTCGTAGTGGGAGACTTGGATTAGCCACTGATGGTTTTAACCCATTTAGGCAAATGAACAATACATATAACATATGGCCACTTGTGTTAATCTCGTACAATTTGCCCCCTTGGAAATGCATGAAACCGTCATCATTTATGTTGTCCATGATAGTTCCTGGACCGAAAAGCCCAGGAAATGATATAAACATGTCCTTCAACCGTTAATAGATGAGCTTCAAAAATTGTGAGAGGGTGTTCCTACCTATGATGCAACAGTTAAAGAAACTTTCCGTCTCCGGGTTGCATTGACTTGGACAATCAATGGATTTTCCTGCAAATGCAAATTTATCCGATTATAGAACCAGAAGGCATTATGCCTGTCCTTGTTGTACTGATCAAACTGTTTCAAGGTGGATGTGTAATGGCAGAAAGTTTTGCTACATGGGTCATTCGAGATGGTTTCACAATGGGTTGCCGGAGTGGGAACATGCGCCTGAAATTTCATCTGGGTTAGATGTGTTAAGGTGGTTACAAGGTCATTATTTCAATTACTGTAAAGAACCGTAAGTCATCAAGAAAGGAAGAAAAGGGTAAGGGGTTATCAATATGAGGACATCGATTTATGCGATGCATATGAGTGTGACAACATAGTTGATTTAGGGTCACGAAAGAAGATGAGCTTTTTTTTTAAAGCTGCTGAATTGGGAATTCAACTTATTGGGTCATAATTTAGATGTGATACATATCTGAAAAAAATATCAGTGAAAATTATATAGGTGCAGTCATGGGGGATGATCTGAAGACAAAGGACAATCTTAAGTCTCGCCTTAATTTAGGTGCATTGGATATATGACATGAGTTACACTGAGAGTACTTACCTAATGGCAGAGTAGGCATTCCTCCTGCAATGTATTCAATGTACAAAAATGAGTTGGAACTATTATGCAAAGTTTTACAGAAGCTTAAAGTACTTAATGACTATTCATCTAACATAGTACGGTGCGTCAACTCTTAGGACAAGAAACTTAAGGTCCAAAGTCACACGATTACCACATCTTGATACTAGATCTCCTTGTGCCTCTAAGATTTTCAATGTGTGAGCAAGTCACTGCCGTCATCAAGGATCTCTATAGCATTCTCAAGAGTCCAATGTGTTGAAGATATTGACCAATTTGGGCAGTGTGCGTCAATGGTGCTTTGTAAAATGAAGAGGATATTTCCCCCTCGTTCTTCACTATAATGCTTCACCTGATAATCCACTTGACTGATGAATCAAGACTCGGGAGACCGGTACATTAGCGGTGGATGTATCCCATTGAGAAGTAATATTCATGCATCATTGAATATCTGGTTTCTCTACTTTTTGTTAGTTGTATTTCCACCCCTTTTATGATTAAAATATTTTACAGTATAGGTACCTTTTTTGACTTATGGGATATGTAAAAAATAGACCATATCCAGAAGGCTCTCATAATCACCCTTGGGGGGGGGGGTGAATAGGGTGATTGTGTGGAAATTTAAAACTTAAAATAAATGTGTGAAGTAAAGAGATAGAGTTAGATAAAGCAAAACAGAGCAAGCACGCAAGACACAGCGATATAACGTGGTTCGACACCAGGTCTACGTCCACACCACCTACTTGGTGCAATTCCCCACAACAAGCGTTCCCCTATACTCAAACCCTCGCAAAGTGATTATCGAAATTCAGTCCGAGAGACCTATTACACTCATAAGACTTCTATGAACAAGCTTCGTAATCTCACCAAAGTGGAAGAAAAGAAAACCAAGCAAAATCTATATCGGTCTTGACTAAGAAAACTATAAAAGCTCACACAATCGGATCGTTAATTGAATAGTAAATTCAAAAGAATAATAGTTGCAAGGGATGAAGAATACTCGGTGAATTCACCTTTATTTATAGAGTGGAGGATTATATTTTTTGATAAAATAAAAAGATATTCCAAAATAGTCTAATCTGCATAAGTACGATCGACCGCATTGTTGAGCAGTCGACCGTCCACCTTTAACCCGAAATTTGAGAGTTGGTCGGTCGAATGACTCAATTTTATGCTATACTATACAGTCGACTGTGTGACAGTCGACCGACATATGTACGGTCGACCGCTATTGTGCAGTTTTGATATTTATTTGGTGAATCCACTTTATATTCTTTCCATAGCTGATTATTCAATGAAAAGTTCTTTACATGATATTTCCTCACATAAACATAAATAAATATACAATATTTGGTGGCTTTTTTGAGGATTTAAAGCACATGTTTCTTCAGTTGAAAGCTTCTTGATATTTGCAATCTTCTTTGATACTTTTTTCGTTTACTTGATTTCAATTTTTTTTGGCTTTTATTTTTAATTTAGATTTGCTGTAAAACATGTATATCTTAACTGAAGAATATTAGTCTTTAATAGAATGTTTTGTGCACACCAAACTTAGGGTCAACAATCTGCCCTTTTTTGTGTGAGCAAAACATACTTTATAATTTTAAATCAAATACTCCTCCTCAATATAATACTCTCCCTTAATTCATGCTAATAAGATTTAATTTAATGTTTGCTCATAATGTATCCTATATGCATAAAAACCAAACATGCACGAAAACTTGCACACAATACATTAATCACAAATTCATTTGCAAAATAGAGGAGATATATATACACAAAGCAGACTTACAGATAAAAACATTTCATTGCAAGCTAGTAGTCATATTAATACAATTTTTTGTGCATACTAGTAGGAGAATCCACTTACATGATCATGAAATACTTGGATATACAGAGATATTTGTACATGGTATCATAGATTTGAGATTCTTATGTACAAAATACATTGATCAACAATATTCATTGCTAAATACTTTGAGCAACTAAATTCTAAGGTCTTCTCCCCCTTTTTGTACACAACAAAAGAGGGCTACTCCTCGTCGTCGTCACCATCATCTTCACCGTCGTTGCCTTCTTTGCGGCCGGAGTGTGAGAAAGGTTGAGGAACGAGCTCCTAATCATTCGGGTTTTGAATGAGCTCTGAGATGCTTAGATTGTTCCCATAAACATTGGCTTGATGTTGCTCAAATTGGGCATTAGTCATAGAAGCGAAAAGATTCTCATGGCAATGAGAAGAGGAAAATGAGAGTGCTTGTTGAGCTTGGTGATCTTGTTGGGCTTGACGGCGGCGGGCCCGTTGAGTGAACGGGACATCAATACCCATTTGGGAAGGAAGAATGGGCACATGAGATTTTCTAAGGAGATAGGATCCCACCATGATACGAGAGTCGATGGAAAGATTGTAATGAGGGAGCTAAAGGGAAGTGCGCGATTGCGGGTAGAGGCAAAATTCATGGTGCAAATATTGAAGGTGGCAAGATCAAATTTGTATTCGCCCAAGATAAGAAAGAGAATGAAAGATTGGTCCACACGGATTTCGGTTTTTTCATTGCCCTTGGGCCATATGTTGGCATTGACAACTTTGTTGAGAACACGGGCAACATCCGTGAAGTCGGGTGGGTTTAGGGCGTGCAATGGATAAGGAGTCAAGCTTCAGTATCACAGATTTGATGGTTGCTTTGTCATGGACCAGTTTATACTCAAGGGAGTTGAAGTCTAAGGAATAGGCATCAAACTCGCCTTTAGAAATTGTGCAGAGATATTCGGGTGTGATTTTGACATGTTTTCCAAGGATAATGGAAGAGAGAGTGAGGTCATTATCCCGAAGGCCATCTAGATTGGCATAAAATTGCCGGGTAAGAGAATCAGAGTGGGTACTAGGAGTGGTTAGATAATCTTTCCACTGAAATTCTCGAAGAATTCTAACCATGCTACTAAATTGACCACCTAAGGAACCTAGGTTTATTTCTCGACGAGGCACAACAGGAGAATTGACAAGAGTATGAAAATAAAGATCAGCACAGTTGTTGATTGGAAAGACAATTTCTTCTCGAGTAATGAGTTTGGAGGTAGGGGTAATGGTTTTCTTACCCTTCGATCTGTGAGAGGAACAAGGACCACGAGAAGCCATGGGAAACCAAAAATTTGAAGCAAAAATTTTGAAAATACGTGGAGATTCGATGGGTTCGGGAAAAGGGGTAAGGGTTTTCGTGGAGGCTGAGAGGAGAAAAAGGAAGGTGTATAAATACTAATAGAGTGAGCCCCATATGCCATAGAGAGAGAAAAGAATGGGGATCAGATCTGTCGTGAGGACGGCCGACCGCAACTTAATAAGTGAAGAGAGACGAGCCTTTAAATTAATGACAGTGTGAGGGACGATCGACCGGTCCAACTACCGGCAACAAGAACCTGTAATTTTAGAAGACAGTATTAAGGACGGTCGACTGTGCAGTTGACCAATCCAAGTACTGTGAAGTAGACGACTGTAAAAGAAAACATGGTGAAAGGCACGGTCGACCGTACTTTGCTCGAGAAATTATTTATAAAAAAAATACAGAAATGAAGAATTTTCACAAGCTCATAAAAATCAGGCAGAAATATCAATGACATTTAATTCCCCATTTAAAAAGTGAAAATGTTTTTCATTTAATGGTTTTGTAAAAATATCAGCCAATTGTAAATTAGTGGAAACATAATCAAGAACAATATATCCCTTTTGAAAATGATCTTTGATGAAATGATAGCGAATTTCTATACGCTTTGTGCAACTATGTTGATCAGACATTTTAGTCATATGAACAGTGCTAGTATTATCGCATTTAATGGGGATATGATCAAGAAATATCTTATAGTCTTCTAGAGTATGTTTCATCCATAGTACCTTGGCACAACAAGACTCGGTGATTATATATTCAGCTTTAGCAGTGGACAAGGTGACTGAGTTTTGTTTCTTAGATGCCCATGAAACGAAATAGTTTTCCAAGAAGTGACAAGTGTCACTTGTGCCTTCTCTATTAAACTGCCTATATAGTTAGCATCTGAATACCCTACAAGAGAAAATTTTCTATTTTTGGTGTACAAAAGACCCACATTTGAAGTGCCTTTAAGATATCGAATGATACACTTAGCTGCATCCAAATGTGATATTTTGGATATGATTGAAAATGAGCACATAAACAAACGCTAAGCATTATACCGGGACAAGATGCACTAATATAAAGTAAGCTACCAATCAAACCACGATATATAGAAATATTAACATTGTTACCATATTCATCTTTGGAAAGTTTAGTAGTAGTGGCCACGGGCGTTTTGTACGCATTTGCATTATCTAGTCCAAACTTTTTGACAAGTTCTTTGGCATATTTAGACTGATTGATGAATATACCATCTTTTCGTTGTCGTACTTGAAGTTGGAGGAAGTAGTTGAGTTCACCCATCATACTCATTTCAAATTCGTCCTACATTTGCTTGGAAAACTCTTTGCATAGATTTTCATTAGTAGAACAAAAAATAATCTCATCTACATAAATCTGAACCATCAAAATATCTTTAGAGTGATGTTTGACAACATACTGTAGTGTCTACTTTCCCTTTGGAAAAACTTATGTGAATGAGAAATGAGCTAAGTCGCACATACCAAGCACGAGGTGCTTACTTCAAACCATATAATGCTTTATCAAGACGAAGTACATGATTTGGGTGTGTCGGGCTAGTGAACCCTAGTGGTTGTTCAACATAAACTTCTTCAGAAATAGAACCATTTAAGAAAGCACTTTTAACATCCATTTGAAAGAGTGAAATCCATGTAAGATGCAAAAGCAAGAAAAATACGAATGACTTCAAGTTGTGCAACATTAGCCAAAGTTTCATCAAATTCAACACCCTCTTGTTGGTTATAACCTTGAGCAACAAGACGGACATTATTTCAAACAATACTACCGGATTCGTCATGTAATACTCCGCAAAATAGCATATAGCTATTTTTACATCGTAATCCGTGCATAGTTGAGAATTGCATGCGATTATATATTTTTCTAATAATAATTGATTTTAATTGAGAAATTTCATATGTATTAGTTATTCTGAAGCCGATGAGGTATATTTGGGATTTCTTCTCAATTAAATTGTGTGAATTGTCTCGATTATTTAAACGAGACAATCTTTGAGAAAATAATATTTTTAACATCTATTCTTATATTTAATTTTACGAATAAATATTTTATTTGTATATGTAGGTACATATACATATATGGATGTATTTATACCTTGATTGGGTCGTATATGATATATATGTACGGATACTTGTATGCATTTTATATATATGTATATGTATATATTTATATGTATATATCTTTGTATGAATACATATGTAATTGAATTGTATTAAAGTGGATTGTACATATACATACATATGTATAATTGGAGTGTGTGTGTATGTGTGTGTGTGTGTGTGTGTGTCTATATATATATATATATATATATATATATATATATATATATATATATGTATGTATGTATGTATGTATGTATGTATGTATGTATGTATGTATATTGTAGGGGTGTACAAGAGACTCACACACACCTAATAACACCCCTCCCCCCCCCCCCAAACTCTATTTCCCTTCCCCATTTTCTTTTCTCCTTATTCCCTTCTCCACCGACCTTCACCTCCTTCCCCATTTGATGACCACCGAAACCCAAATCCCCATGGCCAAAAATCCAAATATCTAACTCTCATTTCTAAACCCCAAATTCTTCTACTTCATCATCTTCTACTCCTTCTACTTCTTCAAATAAGCAAAACAAATGAAAGAAAGAGAGAAGGAAAAGAAAAAGGTGGAGTCTTTGTGTGGTAGAGAAGGAGAAGAGAAGAAGATAGCTAAGCTTCTACACTTGGGTTGTGGTAGATCAAGCAAGCAAAGGAAGGGAAGCAAACAAGCTAGTGGAAGTCTTCTTGCAACAAAAAGTGGGTGATCTCTTAAACTCTAAAACTTAGTGTTTATTTTTTTGGGTGTGAAATTGATATGTAGTAGTAGCTATGAAGTTTTTTTACCATGTATGAGTATGTGAAGTGCTAGGAAAAGATAATTGTATGATAAGAACAACTCTTTTTATGAGCTTTTTGTTAAAGAAGCATGCTTGTGAGGTATCGTTTGGGAATTTCTAGCTCACAAACGGCTAGGAATTTTGGACTTGTTGTGCTATGTTTCTAGAGCTTCCATGAATTTTTTCATAATATTTGGAGGCCATTTGATAGCCGAAACACTAGACCCAATTTCGGACAGTGAGCAGCTGAAAAAGCTGCTGTTGTGGGAAAGTTGCTGAGTCTTTTCGAAATTGTAACTCAGCATTGGTGGTGTATTTTGAACTGAAAATTTTTATGGATACTCTTGTATTTGTCTATGACCATATTCTTAAATTTCATAATTTTCTGAGGTCGTTTGATATCTCAAAGAATTTGTAGATGGCAACTGGTCTGGAAGTTGTAAGTTGAAGTTGTCTGTTTTTTATTGAAGTTCATCTAGTCGTAGCTACTTGTGTGTGCTTGATATTGCTATGAAATTTTTGCAGTAGCTTGGGGTATGTGTCTACATCTTGATTCTCAAATTTTAGAATTTTTAGATAGCATTTGATCAAGTTTCAAAAATAAATAGTGTAAGGTGGTATAGACCCTGTTTGGGAATGCAGCTGAATTTATGCTATGTTTGAGGAGTTATAACTCTTTTTGTATTATAAATCTGGATGCAAATTTTGGACATAATGGAATGGTATATGTGTGGTTTAATAATCTCAAATTTCATGAGCTTTGGACTTAGGGTTGATTTGTTGTTGAATTTTAAAGTAAACCAGGTTCAACTTAGTTCAGATTGACTAGTCTGTGAAGATGGGTAATTCTGGAGTTGTGTTAAGAATTTGGAAGATTGATCAACTAGAGAATTGTAGTAGGAAGTCATAGCTTTCCAAAACATCCAGAATTATGTAATTCCAGTTTGTGGTTTGAAAGTTATGATTTTCTAAAGACTAGGGAAGATCCAGTCTAGATTGAGACCATGTTGTTAAATGAAGCAATTTTGTTCTGTTTGTACACCTGATAGAAATTGGTGATTTTGAGGACTTTAATGATTGAATCTGAGGATGTATTCAACTAGAAAGTTGTAGTAGACACTCCTAACTTTCCATAGAATCCAGAATTGAGTAATTCCGATGAGTGAGCAAATTTTTATGCTATTGAAAAAGTGCAGCAAGTGCAGGAAGGTATGCACAGCTAAGAGTGTATGAGGTTTTTATAGTAGCAAGATGATTGAACTTGATGAAATGGCTAACTGGAGAGTTGTAATTAAGGGCCTTAGTTTCCCAGAATGGGTAATATCAAGCAATTCCAAATTATATATTGGAAGTTATGGATGTTGCAAGTTTAGCAACCGGCTACCCTGATCAACTCCAAGCTTGTGTTGAATTGGGAACTTGAGGAATTTGAGGATATTGTCCTCTAGGGGATTGCATTAAAGTCTCATACCTTTCTAAAAAGCTTGATTTTGTTGGATTCTGATGAGAGTAACTTGAGTCGTGGCAAGTGGTATTTGTTTGAACTGCTTACGATTGGAAGATTGAGAGGAATCCTCTACATACCGCAGTGTGGTGATCTTGAGCTATTAAGTTTAAGATGTTTTAAGTACCTCATTGGGACTTAAACAAGTTTCCTGTGCTTAGTACTCATGGTGGACACATGAGTGAGTTGAGAAGATAGCTATATGGCTGATTTGTGACAGGTGTGTTGATGCCTGAGTCTGCTGATGGTTTTGTATTGGTGTTTGCGTATGTTTACCTTCATTCAAAATTTTTATGCATCTTTTGGGTGCCGTTGGACTACTCGCTGAGAGTCACGGGCCGGGGTTTTGGTTGAGAACCCGTGAAGGTATTGGAAATCGGTGAATGTTGATTCACCGTGATTATTTATTTTGACAAGACCAGTCAGGCTCAGCATCGGTTGATACGACACCGTGTATAATTTGAGTAATAACATGTTTTTCAGTAAACTACATTGATTAGGTTTTTCTTATTCTTCGCCTGAAGACCGAATTGGTGTTGGGGGTGATTCCCTATAATCCAACTCGTTCTAAGAGTTAGCACTAGACGGTGACAACTAGGGTTGTCTGTTCCTGTCATTAGGGATACGTGTTGTGGTGTGTATCTTGCTCTGTTGATTCCTGAAGTACCGTGGTAAGAACAGGGGCTTCCTGTCGAATAGGGGGTTTTAGACCTTCGAGGCCGTCATGTTCTTATGTTGTGTGGACACGAACGAACCATGGGGTTGTTGTCCCATGGATCTTCGGTGCCATAGATATGCAGTTGTATATTTGTCAGTTCGTCACAGACATTTGGTATGATTTGATTTGGGGCATTAGTGGCAACAAGAACCATTGTATTTGTATTTAGAAGTAATAACTGCAAGATTACCAGCCACGATTGTATCTATCAGAAACCGGAAGAGTACAATAGTTTAATGCATTGCATAGCGAGGGTTTGAATTCTTGAAACTGGAGAAACGGCTTGATCTGGACCACATGTAGTATGGAATGCATGCGTATCTAGAGTCTTGCTGACATTATATTAAGTGGATCCATTTTGTACTTTGTATTATGCATTAGATTTCAGCTCATGGCATACACGAACACTAGAAAATTACGATTCACGTTTCTTTTTCCATTCAAGATGACTTGTGGGTGTGCAAGTTGGAGATTACTATTTTCTTATCGGCATTAACTCTTTAGGTACCGGCACTACCAGACAAGCAGGTGTAGAAATAATCAGAGTCACGCAACGGAAGACTCAAGCCGAGGGGCAAGTCCTAGGAAGACAGATTGGCCACCCAGCAGAGTTTCAGCAGTGACCCGTTGATCACCATTCCGGAAGATAGCTAATGGCTTCGCAGAGGAGTCTAATCATTTGTAAACAGTTGTAATAAGTTTATGTAATTTGTATTCTTTGTTCAAGAACAAGATAAGGGTTGTAATTATTGATGTAATGATCTTATTTGGTAATAAAAAGTTATTAAATTTCTGTGATATTTACTGTGTTGAGATGCATTTGAAGGCAAATATTCTGGTTGTGTCACGGATGTCCGGTAACGGAGGTCGGGGGCGTTACATGTCAAGCTTTTTCCTAAACACCCATTTTGTTCTAAGAACGGTTCTACTGTGGGGTCTTAGTACAAGTCTCCATACTTGATTTCTTTCAGATTGATTAATTTCTTCTTGCCTGGCAATGATCCATTCATTTTCTTGTAGGCCTCCTTAATATTTTTAGGTTCAAGTATGGATACGAATGCGGAAAAACACATAAAATTCTTTGCTTGAGTTCGAGTGGTTACCCCCTTTGTCGTATCACTTCATATTAAGTCCGAGGGATGTCTAGCCATGATTTTCCAAGCTGGACATTTTTCGATGATTTGAGGTTGTGTAGGTGTATGATTTTGAGCATCTTCCTTTGAATCAAGTTGTGGTAGGTCTTCCATCATATGTTCATGTGTACTTTGATTGGTTGGTTGTTGGATGAGGCTTCATCTAGATGAGTTGAGTTTGTTTGAAAGTCCTCCTATAATTTATCTGGCATGTGTACATGTCTCTTTTCTATGCGAATACATGTCTCATCATCAACAACAACATGTAACATTTCTCTTGCGAGAGGATTAGTCTCATCAAATATAACATCAATTGATACTTGTATAGTGCGTCTTCTTTTATTAAAAACATGATATGCTTTGCTACTTAGAGAATATCCTAAGAATACACCTTCATCACTTTTACGACCAAATTTGCCCAAGTTATCTAAGGTATTGAGAATAAAGACTTTGCATCCAAATATAAGAAAATAACTTAGGTTTGAAAGTTTTTCATAATATAGTTCAAAATGCGTTTTCTCAAGATGTTTTCTAATAATCACTTGGTTAATTGTATAACATATTGTATTGACAGCTTCTGCCCAAAAGAATTTAGGTAGATCATTTTCGCTAAACATGGTGCAGACCATTTCTTGAAGAGATCGATTTTACCTCTCAACAACCTCATTCTGTTGGGGAGTGTGAGGACAACCAAACTCATGTTTTATTCATTTTTCATCACAAAATGACGTGAAAAGTTCATTTTGAAATTCCCCACCAAAGGCTTTTCCCATTTTCAATTCGACGACATAATTTTTGAAAGACATAAGGAGTATCATCTTTTTGTGATAAAAAACCGACCCAAGTGAATCTACTATACTCATTTACAATGACGAAAGCATATCATGCTTCTCCATTACTATGTGTTCGTGATGGTCCAAAAAGGTCAATGTGCAAAAGTTCAAGAGGTCTAGAGGTTGATACCACTTTCTTGGGCTTGTGAGAACTTTTAGTCTGCTTACCGAATTAGCAGGAGTCACAAGGTTTATCCTTCTCAAACTTGATTTTGGGAATTCTGCGAACAAATTATTTATTTACAAATTTATTGAGGTAGTCCATTGCCATGTGTCCAAGTCGCTGATGCCATAACCAACTATCTTCGTTTCTAGCTACAAAGCATCTCATATTTTTATGTGCTAATTCATTGGAGTTAATGACAAACGTTATTGCATCTGTTAGCAAGAAGCAAACAAGAGTTATTACTGTCTAATACAGTGCATGCATTTTTATCAAAAGTAATTGTACAATCTTTATCACATAATTGATTCACGCTAAGTAAATTGTGTTTTAATCCACTTACCAAAAGTACATCATCAATGGAGCATGATGAACCAAAATTTATTTTACCTTTACCAATGGTTTGACCGGTGCTATTGTCTCCAAAGATGATATCATTCCCTTTTTCTCTTGATAGTGATGCAAAATATTTTTTTGTCACCAGTCGTATAATTTTAGCATCCACTATCAAGGTACCACCGATCTTTAAGAAGCACCTACATTGAAATTAGTAGGTGTAATTTTGGGTGCCAAAGTTGGTACCATTCCTGCACTTAGATTCTTTTTCACCCAAACAAGATTATTATTCCTTTTTAATATGCAATTATAAGAAATATACCATAATTTACAGCAATAGTGATAAGTAATTAGATTATGCCTTGAGTCTTGCACATTTGAATAGCTATGCCATGAATTGCATTTGTTTGGGTGGCTATGCATGTATATGACAATCTTGCTTAGCAGTTTGATGTTGTAGTGATTCGTTGTAACCAAGTCCTCGATTATCATGAAATGATCTTGAATTCCTTCTCATAATATAATTGGGCCCTTCGTATTTTTTAATAGCTTTTTCGAGCTCAATTATTCTACCACAAAGTCTTTTTTTCTAGTTTTATCATTGTCTTTAGTGTTCCAAAGAAGAATATCTAGAGTAGCATCAAGTTGTCTATTTTGTTCGAGTGCTTCTTTACAACCTTCAACTTTCTCATCAAATTTTCTTTTGCATTCATTAAGATCGTCAGTGAGCTTAGCAATATAGGCAGATTTCTCATGATTTTTTTAGGTTTTTATTATTTATTGCCAGAGATTTTTGAATCTGTTATTTTAGACATTAATTTTTCTCTATCAATAAATCACGATCATTTCTAAATGACTCAAAATTTTCAATAATCAACATGTTCGCATCTTTCAGCCTTTTATTTTTAGCAATACATGAGTCATGTGATTCATTAGGTATTTGCTTATATTGTTTCAGCTCACAACTTAGTTTCTTTGCACAATCTTTTAGGTCATTACATATGTCTACTAGTTTATCATAGGTGGGTTATTTGATTACCTCTCCTTGAAGTGGTGATTGCACATCATTATCTCCAAGAGCCATGAATTCGAAGTCATTGAGTCCTTTTTCTTCATCACTCGAGTCTGAATCGAGCCATGTTGCCTTTAATGTCTTCTTTCTTAATCCTGGATTTGAGTAATGAGCTTTGTTCCTATCTTGAGAGAGATGACAATTTGCGCGGATGTGCCCTGACTTCTTACATTTGTAACATACATCCTCCTTATCTTTGTCTCTTTTTCCTTGAGACCTGCCATACTTTTTTGTGTTTGAGGCACTTACTGAATTGTTTAGTTAGCAGGGCAATTTCTTTGTCAGATTCTTCATGATCTGATTTTGATTTTGATGGTTGTGAAGTTGCTGCTTTCAAGGAAAGAGTCTTCTATTCAGTTTTGGAAATATACCCAATATTCTCCCGGAACCACTTTATCTTTGCCATCTCAATCTCATATGTCTTCAATTTTTCTTGAAATGTGTAGTAGTTGAATCATTTCTCTTCAAGCGTCTCCCTCATTGTGGAAGCTTTTATGTCTCATTCAGGTGTGAGACAGTTTATGAATTTTCCGACCTTTCAGTCATCATCTAACCCCTTACCTTTTCATGTGCGATAATATCAAAGCGACTAGCATCTGATCTACATTCTCTCTTGGAATCATACGAAAAATATCAAACTTATAAAAATATAATGTAACTTTGCCTTTACCTCAAACGTTGTTCCTTCGTGATGTTTTAACATATTGTTCCAGATTTCATATGTTGTTTTACAACTGCGCCTGCATCGCATCAGTTCTTCATTGTTTAGTTTTGCATACAGTGCTGTCATAGCTTTAGAGTTTGCAGTTTTCAATGACAGTTCAGCTGTTGTGAATGTCCTCTTTCCATTACTAACAGGGATATCTTCTTGGTTTACACAAATGTTCCATACTTCTTCTCCAAGCATCTGCAAAAAGTGAGACATATGAGCTTTCCAAACATCACAGTATTTTTCATCAAAACAAGGTGAACGTGTCAGACTTGTTCAATTGGAGTTGAATGACTCTGATGTGTACAAGTTTGCAGGAGGAAGGATTTCAGCCATTGGGCCTTTTGCTCTTAGCCTTTAAGCTATTAATGAGCATTTCGCTCTGATACCACTATTTATCTCCTAGGGGATGGGGGGGGGTTGAATAGGATGATTGTGCGGAAATTAAAAACTTAAAATAAATGCGGGAAGCGAAGAGATAGAGTTACAGAAAGCAAACAGAGCAGGCACGCAAGACACAATGATATAACATGGTTCGACCCCCAGGTCTACGTCCACACCACCTATTTGTAACAATTCTCCGCCACAAGCATTCCACTATAATCAAAACCTCGTACAGTAATTCTCAAAATTCAGGTCGAGAGACTTATTACACCCACAGTACATCTATGAACATGCCCCGTAATCTCACCAATGTGGAAGAAAAGAAAAACAAGCAGGATCTATATCGATCTTGGCTAAGAAAACAATAAAAGTTCACACACTCGGATCGTTGATTGGATAGTAAGTTCAAAAGAACAATGGTTGCAAGGGATGAAGAATACTCAGTGAATTCACCTCTATTTATAGAGCGGAGGATTATATCTTTCCATAAAATAAAAAGATATTCCAAAATAGTCAAATCTACATAGGAACGGTCGACCGTGTTGTTAAGTAGTTGACCGTCCACCTTCAACCCAAAAGTCGAGAGGTGGTAGGTCGACTGACTCAATTTTACGCTATAATGTATAGTCAAAGGTGTGGCAGTCGGCCGACATATGTGCGTTCGACCGCTATCGTGCAGTTTTGATGTTTATATGGTGAATCCACTTTATATTCTTTCCATAGCTGATTATTCAATAAACGATTCTTTATATGGTATTTTCTCACATAAATAGAAATAAATATACAATATTTGTTGGTTTTCTTGAGGATTTATAGCACACATGTTTCATGAGTTGAAATTTTCTTGATATTTGCTATCTTCTTTATATTTTCTTCGTTTACTTGATTTCAAATCTTTTTGGCTTTTTGTTTGAATTTAGATTTCCTGTAATACTTGTATATCTCAACTGAAGAATATTAGTCTTTAATAGTACGTTTTGTGCACACCAAAGTTAGGGTCAACAAGCTCGATAGCTGAAGGGTATCTCTCGGAAGAGTGTTTCAATTTTTGTTCAAGATATCTTCAGGGTGTAGAGACATGTGTGACTAGGCAAACGAGAAACCCAGACATGTCAAACCTTGGTTATATACATAAGAAATAGATATGTGCAGATACATGAAAAACTGAATATGTGAAATCTGAAAATTAGTATAAGGATGAATATGTGACAAAGAGGGAAAGAACAAATAGGTTAGTGTAATGTTGATATTGAGCTTACTTTTCTTGTAGTCAATTTTGTTTTTGTTTTTTCTTGAGCTAATGTGACCACCCAAAAGTTTTGGGTTGGGAATGGTAGAAAAGGTGAAGGGCAGCTTGCCTGACCTGAACATGATAACCTGAACCCCCCTTGTGTTGTATATTTGTGTGTCTAATGAACTATACAAATGTATACTACTCGCATACACACACAAACTTGTACGTTGAGATGTGTATGTGTGTCCAGTGGCCTATACACAAGCATATACTGTACGTACAAGTTTGTAACATACCGATAGCTGTCATTTTTATCGGGTAGCTGACTTGGACCAGATACTGGCCGACCCGACCTGGTTTCTGACAAACATGTACAAACTTATGTATTTTACATGTATGACTGTATACATATATACACACTCACACGACAAACATATTGTGTCATATAACTAAATCTCTATCCACTATTGTGTTAGTGTGCATTCAATGAGTTTCCATAATGGCTCATTAGCTTTTCTTTTCACCTAAAAGCAGTGAACTTTCTTAGAAAGAGAGTAACAGAAATGAGTAGTTTTCAGGGATTAAAATATCAACTAGAGGGTTATTCCAAACAAAATCAAGAAAATTTACCAAACAGTTTTTCAAAAAAAAAAAAATCTTCAAATTTGTTTGGGGCGATATCAAGGAATTTAAAGCGTGTACAGAAGGTGATTATTTGATAGTATGGTCTGATGTATTTTTTTAATGTTCACGGAATGCTATGGTTGCGTTTGGTTTGTTGTTTTGAAAACAGTTTTCTGAAAACAGTTTTCTGAAAATGAGAGTGTAAAACCTGTTTGGTAATAATTTTTTATGAAAATAGTTTTTTGAAAATGAGAGTATAATGTATGTATAGGTTTGGTTGTATGTATATACTGTATACAGTATATATACTCTGATACATACATGTTGTATACATATACATATATATTGATATATAATAATATAAAATATTTTATTATGATCAACATATTTAATAATATACATATATATAATAATATATATGTAACGATAATATATATAAATTATATATTAAACAATTTATTATAATAATATATATAATAATATATAATAGTAATATATAATAATAATAATATATATTATAATAATAATAGATTATTATAATAGTATATATAAAATAGTATATATGAAATAATAGTATGTATAAAATAGTATATATAAAATAATAATATAATATAATATAATATATAATAATAATAATAATATAATATAATAATAGTATATATAATAATAATATAATATAATATTAGTATATATAAAATATTATATATAAAATAGTATATATAAAATAATAATATATTATAATAATTGCATATTATATAATAATATGAAATAATTTATTATAATAAACATATTTAATTATATACATATATATATAATAACATATAATAATTATAATAATATATGTAATAATATTCTATTATAATTATATATTAAACAACTTATTACAATAATAATAAATTATATAATAATATATACAATAATATATAATAGTAATATATAATTATAATAATATATATTATAATAATCATAGAATATTATAATAGTATATATAATATATATATGAAATAATAATATATATTATAATAATAGTATATATAAAATAGTATATACGAAAAAATAATATATATATATATATATATATATATATATATATATATATATATATATATATATATTAAAAAATAAAAATTATAATATACTATAATAATAATAATAATAATAATAATAATAATAATAATAATAATAATAATATCTGAGACTTGTGCCTTCTCTATTATTATATAAACAGTAAGTCACATTAGTATATATAAACAGTAAGTCTCAGATATACATAGAGAAAGGCAGTCTATAATAACCAAACCATTAGAAAAAAACAAATAATAATAAAAATAACCAAACCATTAGAAAATTACTAGTTTGGTTATCTTTCTCTATGTATATCTGAGACTTACTGTTTATATATACTAGTAATTTTCACGTGCGATGCACCTTGGTAAGAGTTGGAGGATTTTCACGTGTAATATATGTATTAAGAAATAGTTTTGGAGTTGGACCCGCGTTGCACGTAATTGAAAAAAAATATTTTGAAGAAAATGCTACAATTTGTACGTGCAATGCACATGTTTATAAGTATAATTTGAGTTGTACGTGCAACATATGTGTATGTTCAGAATTTAAAAATATTATAAAAAATTTTTGTACGTGCGTTGCACGTTTTAAATAGGTGTATTTTTTTTATTTGTTTGTTTTTGTTGTATTTAATGGGAGAGTTGGAGTTGCACGTGCAATGCACGGGTTTGTATATTGACAAATGACAACCTCAACTCTCCCATTATAATATTAGAGATTACTCCAGTTGCTTTTAGTTTTTGATCATTTATTGCTTATTTTGGTACATGGATACAAGGGTTTAGGGCCAATTTCACGATTGTGGATAGTTTGACAGCAGCAGTCTGATCATATATTCACAGTATACATTATACTGTGGGACTATGATATGGAGTTGCTACAAAATTTGATTGGAATTAATAGGATTTGGGAAAAACAGAGGATTGAGGAAAGATTTGGAAAAGAACAAGGGACTTGAGAAGAGGATCGATCAAGAAGTTGAGAGAAAGTCTTTTGATTAATCTATGCCCTTGTTACGGCCTAGAATCCTTTATTTATACCTATACATTTGATCAATTACACCCATACATCTCTAACAAAATCCAATCAAAATATCTACATTTTCCCGCCAAATTCCGATACAAACTACACTACGAAATCCTTCAAATACTGCGGCCTGCTCTTGACTCGTGTAGACTTGTGTGTACCTGCACTAGGCCCATCTACATTTGCTGAGTCTGCTCTAGCCTCAAATTTCACTCCTGGACATCTCTCCTCATCTGCATCAGTACCCTCTTCCCAAAAATGAATCATGCCCTCAAGGTTCATTGTAGGAAATGCTGCAGCTATTGCCGATTCCTTCTCCCACGTAGACTCTTCATTAGGTAGTCCCTCCCACCTTACTGATACTTCATTAACAAATTTACCCATAGTCTTAATCTGCCGCCTTCAAATGATCTCATCAGGATGGAAAATCCATTGACTATCCTCTTGAAAATGAGGTAACTCTTGCAGTGGCTCTTGTAGTTGTTCATTGATGCATTTCTTGAGATGGAAACATGAAAAAACTGGGTGTATATGTGCACTCTCATGAAGATGAAGCCTATAAGCAACCTTCCCTATTCGCTTAATCACCTTATATGGCCCAAAATAACGCTTCGACAATTTCTGACTATGCCTCTGAATTAATGACTGTTGTCAGTAGGGTTGAAGTTTAAGAAACACCCAATCCCCTACTTTGAACTCCTTCTCACTCCTGTGTATATCAGCTCTATTCTTCATCCTGCACTGGGCCTGCACCAAATGGATTTTGAGCTTATGTAACAACTTTTTGCGCTTAGTCAGGTTTGCATCGACTTCTTCATTAGCAGCATTACCCTTAATATAATCTGGGATGGATGGCGGCTTCCGTCCATGTACAGCTTCGAAGGGTGTACAATTTGTTGAGGAATGCCAAGAAGTGTTATACCAATACTCTGCCCAAGCCAAATACTTGCACCGCTGACTTGGTTCATCACTGAAAAATGCTCGGAGGTATTATTCCAAAGTCTTATTAAGCACATCTGATTGGCCATCTGATTGGGGGTGATACGTTGTGTTTATCTGCAGTTTAGTACCGTGATTTACAAACAATTGTTGCCAAAAATTGCTAAGGAACATTGGGTTTGTATCAAATACAATTGATTAGGCAATCCATGTAGCTTCAGGACATTTGCAGTAAAAATGTCAGCCACTTAAATTGCTGTGAATCCATTAGGCAGTACAAAAAAAAGTGCATATTTGGATAACCTATCAATCACCACCATAATGACTGTTTTCCCTTTAGACGACGGCAATCCCGTAATAAAATCCATGGCCAAATCTTCCCAAATGCTATCTGGGATTGGTAAGGGTTGGAGTAAACCCCCTGGCTTCATAGTTTCAGATTTGGTCTGTTGACAAATATCATAGATTTGTGCATATTTTCCCAGTGAAACGAATCCTTCAATCTCGCTAATGTCTGGGCAATACCTGCATGGCCTCCTTTTGGAGATGAATGCATCTCATGGAGAATGCAGGTCTTCAGGTACTTCGATCCTACCTTTGTGCAACAATATGCCATCTCTCACTCTAAACTCAAGCTTCAACTGTAATATCCTAAATTTTCATTTAATGAGAAATGTTGATTTTTACGTGTTGTGCACATACAGATTTTGTATACATATTTTCTTATAAAATTATCTTTTATAACATGAACAATTATTTCTTTCTTTCTCTTTATTTTTCTAAAAAGCCTATTTTATAAAGCCTTCTTTTTTTTAAGCCCGCCCTAATAAATTAAATATTTTATTAAATAGCCCATGAGCTTAATTAAAGTCCACTATTTTTTTGAAACTCACAACTTAATTAATCTTTTAATTGTCACAACTTGTCATGTAGACACAATTAGTTGACAATTGATTAATTAAATCTGTACAACTATTAATAGGAGGGTACTAGAAGGGACACGTGCACACACTAGAGTGTGCAATGCACACCCTAGAGATGGCCGGTTTTGAGCAAAGAGAGAGGGTGAGTGGATGGAGTTGAGGGGAATGGTTATGTGATCATGGAAGTTACTACAACTTTCCAATTCATCTTGGTCCTTAATCTCTAAGTCCTTGATTGAATCCTAGCCTTCTATTCTCATCCTAAATATGTATAAATACCCCTAGCTATTCTTCTCATTAGTGCACTAAACTTTTATTAAAAGAAAAGATAAGAGAGGAAAAGATTGAGTAGAAATAGTGAGTAAAAGATTAGAGGATGAAACTTTTATGTGTGTTCCAACAAGAGGAGGCCAGCCAACTATCCAAGGAAGCAAGGAGTTTAGGTTCCATCAAACACAAGGAGGGGGAGACAATTTGCTACACAATCTAGGAGGAGAAGGCCACTTTTCTTGCATTCTAGGAGCTTTCAATTCATTTTCTCCAATAGGTGGGTGTTTCTCATGTTTCTAGATATAGATGCCATGCTAGGGATGTTTGATAAAATAGTTGAGAAGAAATTGATAAATTGTAGTCCCATGGTTGGTTGATTAGAGATAAAATAGTAGTTTAAAGAATGATTTTTAAGATGATTGCTAATGGATGAAGATGCGAAATTGAAATGCTAGAATCTATCTTATCATCATGCTTTATGTTTATAAATTGTGCTATGTGAAACAAATTTGTACTTATGAGACCCAAATTGACTAAATACATCTTGTAGAATTAGAACAACTCAATTGTAGAGAACAAGATCTAGTGCTCTAATCATGGTAATGGGTTAATGAAGTATTAAATAGAGATATAAAGTGAATTTTGGGAAACTAAATTTATTAATTATGTAGGAATGGAAAGTGTTCTCAATGTCGAAATTATGGACATAAAACACAAAATATGACTCAAATATATGTTTTTATAAAGCAAATAATGACTATAAAAATACTGGTTTACTGTATTTTCATATAATTTACAATTTGGAAATTTTGAGTTCAAAAAGAGAAGAAAAAGAATTAAAAACATTTTCGGAAATTTTGAAAACTAGTAATGAACAGAAAATCGGATCAAAAGGATTCTAATTCACCTTGAAATGATATGGTCACTTAGACTAGTTGGTCAGGTTGGTCTAAGTCGCTACACTAGCGAGGGGGGCTTGGTCTCTGGTCTCGGGTTCGATCCTGAGTAGGGGCACTTTGTTTTTATTTTGAAAAAAAAATAAATAAAACCCAAATTGCCGAGACTGAATATAAAAGAATTAAAACCCATTCTCTATCGCTCTAGCGGGGTGGCGCAGCGGTCTTGGGCGCTGTCTTTGGGGCGCTGGTTGTGGGTTCGAGGTCGGTTGTAGGCTTTGACTTTAAAAAACGTTTTTTTTTGGAAGAGTGTATTAATGAAATTGGGTTATAAAAAGAATGAGTTATAAATTGGGAAAAAATGTGGGAAAGTACTTTAAATTATTTAGTTCATGAAATAAATTTATATGACTTTTGATGAAAAGTAACAGAGAATTTGAGACTAAATTTCAAGAACGAACTTGTGTTTAATTATTAAATTAAATTGTCTCTTTTGATGAAAGAAAAAAAAATGGATTATTTTGGGAGTTTAAAATGAGATTTTTGTAAAGATAAAATTTATTATGAATTTGTGAAATCAAATGAAATTGTGATTGTGAATTTGGTATTGATAAAAAGAGATTAAGAGCATTATGTGGAAGATATGAACTATTAATTATGATATGTTAGAAGGATTGAATTAAATTGTTTATGCATGATATTGTGTATGAAATTGAATTAATTGACATGATGAGTTATGAAGAAATGCAAATATGAATACATGAATATTATGAACATGAAATGTGAATTATGATTAATCATGAAAAAGGCTTTATGAGTATGAAAACTCGACGTTATTATTATGAGTGAAATTAAGAACTAGGGTGTAGCTAAGCCTCATACCGGAAAATGAAAGAAATATTGAGATGATATATGAAATGAAAAGACCAAGTTTGGGTCAACGTGAAATAAATGAATAAGACTGGTATAGTGGGAGTGCTAACCCTAAGTAATTGATTTTGTTCATGATTCAATTAAATTAAGGACTAGTTACATAGTGAAGATGCGATGAAAGTAACAGAAAATATTGAGTATGAGGGTCATTGGATTGGCAGCGTGAGAGTATCCACAGGATGTTCCATGATGAGTCATGAGTAGGATGTGGATACTGCTCCAGAGTACCGTCCCGGTGGCGACGCTCGTGGGGTGTTTGGCGATGCGGGTGGTGTCATGTCTATGGTAGAAGGTGAATTACCATAAGATGCCTACATGATGAGTCATGTGTCAGTGCGTTAGGATTCTCTCCAGGGCGCCTAGACATGAGTTCGTAGTGCGTAGAACATCTAGGATACTTACCGTAGTTACAGAAGTAGATTAAGTCATAACGAGGGATTGAACCCTACAAGATGAAGAACGATTAAGGGCTTGCCCTTGGACCTATGTAGTATAGGATGCATAGAATCCGAACAAGTACGCATTAGTGTCATATAACATAAATAATTGCATTAAGGACTAAGTGCACATTCACAACACGACATCAATAGGATAGACCCTTTAGCTTTGTTTGTGACTAAGTTTGTGATTGTTTAAGTTTTGAGAATCGTTATACTGTTTTCGGCATAGAGAGGATGACCATGTATAATATTTCGTTAGTTGAATGAACTGACATGCCCACAGTTCTTATGCAGGATAAAAGTACATGAAAAAGACTAAAGAGGAATTGATGCTTAAAGATTATTCAAGTGTTATTGTATTTCATTCATGTAATAATTGTAACATTGCTTCTGCTGTTTTTAAGGTTTAAATGTAAATGTAACTCTGATGTAAAGTAAAGTTTTATTTCCTTGTGAAATTGTACGAAGTGAAGTAAAAAGATCCTGTGGAACTCGAATTCAGTTGTATTTGGAATTCGGGATGTTACATCAACTGTGGCTGTCTGACTACTTCTTCCATCAAATGCTTGTATTTATCTTTAGCAAGCAGCTCTGTACGTAGTTTCTCAAACCACTCCACTTGAGGTTAAGAAACTAGTGACAAAAGTACATTGTCAACATAGGGTACTCTAGACAACCCATCTGCTACTGCATGCTTGATCCCTGGCTTGTACACAATTTTATAGCTGTATCCAATGAACTTGTGAAGCCATTTCTGTTGTTCTGGATTCTGTATTGCTTGATTAATCAGATGATGAAGGCTTTGGTGGTCTGTTTGGATAGGGAATTCACCTCCATGTAAATATTGTCTCCAGTTCTTTATTGCCTCTGTTATCGTGAACATCTCCCTTACATAGGTTGATGCCAACTGCACTCTCTACGACATTTTCTTACTAAAGTATGCCACTGGATGGCCCTCTTGTTGAAGCAATGCACCCAAACCTACTCCCAGTGCTTCTGTCTCCAATATGAAAGGTTTTGTAAAGTCTGGCGGGGAAAGAACTGGTGCATACTGCAATGCATTCTTAAGCTCATTAAAAGCTTGCTCAGCATTATCATTCCATACAAATTTTTCTTTCTTCAACAAATCAGTTAAAGGAACTGCTAATGAAGCATAATTGCAAAAAAGTCTCCTATAATAACCAAAGAGTCCCAAGAATGCCCTGACATGTTTCACACATTTAGGAATAGGCCAATCCCTGATGGCTTGAATTTTGGTAACATACATTTCTATACCCTTCGCAGATATAATGTGGCCGAGGTAGTCAATTGAAGTTCTTCCAAATGAACATTTAGACAGATTTGCATAGAACAAATTTTGATCTAAAATCCTCAGAACCACAGATAAATGCTGCAAGTATTCGTCCCAACTCATACTATATACGAGAATGTCATCGAAAAAAACTAGCACAAAAATTCTCAGATATAGCTTAAAATAGCATTCATAGCTACTTGAAATGTAGACGGACCGTTAGTTAATCCAAAAGGCATAACTAGAAACTCAAAGTGCCCATCATGCGTGCGAAATGCAGTTTTAAAAGTATCACCTTCCTGCATTCTTATCTGATGATATCCCACTCACAAATCTAACTTTGAAAAATATTTTGCTCCCCCCAATTCATCAAATAGTTCATCCGTAGTTGGTATTGGAAATTTATCCTTAATTGTGATTGCATTTAAAGCCCTATAATCAACACACAATCTCCAAGTTCCATCTTTCTTCTTCACAAGCAAGACTGGCGACGAAAATGGACTTTTGCTAGGTTTAATTATGCCCTCTTTTAGCATTTGGAGACCTGATTCTCAATCTCCTGCTTTTGGAAATGAGGATATCTATATGGCTTTACATTTGGTGGGGGTTGACCAAGAAGTAAATGTAACGAGTGATCACAGTGAGGCAATCCAACTGGTTTTGAGGATACAGTAGCAACTTGGCTAATAACTCATGCATATCAGTAGGCATTTCCTCTTCCTAATGAGTTTCTTGCAATTCTAGGTGATAAAATTGATTCACTGCATTAGTAGAAAGCTCCCTTCGCAGCATGCTTAGCCTTATCTATTGCGGCCCTTACAGTTCACCTCCCCGAAGAATGATCTTCTTCTGATTATGAATAAAACTCATTGTCATCTCAGTATAATCTATCACCACTGACCCTAATAGCTTGATCCATTGCACTCCCAACACAATATCAGCTCCATGAAAAGGCATGACATAAAAATCAATTACAAATTGGTTTCCCTACAAGGCAATAGGCACAACTTTGCAAAGCCCTTCACACTTCAATGTTTGGCCATTTCCAACCATGAGATTAAAATGTTGTGATGGATATACAGGCAATTTCAAAAACTTCACCAATTGCTCCTGATTAAAGTTGTTTGTACTTCCCGAATCAATGAACACCTGCACACTCACATTATTGATACTACCTTGAACCCGTAGAGTTCTTAAGGTTGTTTGACCAGCCAAGACTTGAAAGGAAATCTCAGGTGCACTCTCCCCTTCCTGCACAGTTTCAAAACCCTGCTCTTCATGATCATCCCTAAAATGATCCACAATGTCATCCTCATTATCACATAATAGCAAAAAAACTTGTCTTTGACACTTATGACATGGAGTGAACTTTTCATCGCAATTGAAGCAAAGACCCTTCTCTTTCCGCATCACCCACTCAACATGAGGTATTTTTCTAATCGACAACTTTCTCCCCTGATCAAGTACAACATTGGATACTTCAAGTGTTTAGGTATGTTTGGGAGGTGTAGGTAACAATGGTGGCAAGGAACTTGGTGGACGTGGCTGCCAAGGAGGTCTGTATCCCCCTCCTTTGTGCACAAAAGTTTGTGTATCTCGAAACTTTTCATCTTGTAGTGTCATCTAAGGATGAAGGTTTATGAGCCAAAACTTCTCTTCGAATCTCAGGTTTCAACCTCGATATGTAACAACTCATGATTGTAGACTCACTCAAACCCTTGGTTTTGTTAACCAACACATCAAACTCATCCGGATAAACCACTAATGTTGATGTTTGAGATAATTTCAACAAGATACCCACATGATAAACATAAGTGGAGGGACCAAATCTACGATCCAATTGCCTAACAAAGTCACCCCAATTTCTAAATTTCCCATCGTCGAATTTAAGCTGAAATCACGCCAATGCACGCCCATCCATATAGAACGACGCAATATCTAATCGTTGTTCCATTGGTGTTTTGTGATAGTGGAAAAATTGATTCGCCTTAAAGAGCCACCCCGATGGATTTTCACCCTCAAATCGTGGGAAATCTAATATAGGGTTCTTAGCGTGAAAATCTGGATGAGTTGAAGAAGATCTTACAGTGATCGAAGTTTCATCTGCTCCTTACGATAGAATAGTCTGATTATCAAACTAAGCATCCAACACTGCAAAACGATCCATCAGATCTGATAGCATTCCTTGTTGCTTTTGGCTTCGTTGAGCTTGCTCCTCCATTGCCAAGAACAATCCTTGTAATTGATCGCCATGGTGTTTTGCTGATTCCTTGATTCCGGCGATCGCATCATCCACAACTCCTCGCCATCTTGTTACATCATCCACCGAACGACGACCTTCTGCCATGAATTCAAGATGGTGAAAGCACCAATTGATACGGAGTTGCTACTAAATTTGATTGGAATTAACATGATTTGGGAAAACAGAGGATTGAGGAAAGATTTGGGGAAGAACAAGGGACTTGAGAAACGGATCAAGAAGTTGAGATAAAGTCTTTTGATCAATCCATGCCCTTCTTACAGCCTAGAATCCTTTATTTATACCTATACATTTGATCAATTGCAACCATACATCTCTAACAAACTCCAATCAAAATATTCTACATTTTTCTGCCAAATTCCGATATAAACTACACTACAAAATCCTTCAGATACTGCGGCCTACTCTTGAATCGTGTAGACTTGTGTGTACCTGCACTAGGTCCATCTGCATTTGCTGAGTCCTCTAGCCTCAGATATCACTCCTGCATGTCCCTCCTCATCTGCATCAGACTATATATATATATATATATATATATATATATATATATATATATATATATATATATATATATGCATGTTGGTTGGGAAATTTTTTTAAAAAAAACTTGTCTCAGAAAACATGTTTTATCCCTTTTCCAAAAACTCATTTTAAACATAGATTTTTTGTGTGAAATTTTAAAATGAGTTTTGCAAAAAATTATATTCAAACAAAATTACCCTATGTTTTGATTTTAAAAACTAAAAATTGTGTTTAAAACCCGAAACAAAAGCAGCCTATGTTTTTCTAATGGTTTTGTTATCTTTCTCTATGTATATCTGTGACTTACGGTTGATATATATTACTCCAGTTACTTTTACTTTTTGATCATTTATTGCTTATTTTGGTACATGGATACGATGGTTTAGTGCCAATTTCATGCTTGTGGATAGTTTGACAGCAGCGGCCTGATCATATATTCACAGTATATATTATACTGGAGGACTATTTCTAAAAGCTACTCATATTGTTGGTGGGGGAGGCTGTCAAGGCCAAAGCCGGCCGAAATTGTGGTCATGGCTTTCAAACTGAGCCAAAAGATCTATCCAACTTCTTTTATTTTCTAGTATTTTGGAAAATTATTGATCTGATGTATTCCATGTTTTCCCCCCTGACTTTCTCGTTTAATTTTTTAATTTGATTTTTGATGCTTTTGAGATTAGGTATGTTACCTCAGAATTTAACTGATTTGGTCGTGCTAGAAGATAATTGTATTAGAAAAACGAACCTGAAACCCCCCTTCCCCTTGTGTTGTATATTTGTGTGTCTAATGAACTTTATAAATGTATACAACTCGCACACAGAGCCGGCCCCCACCTTAAGGCTGGTGAGGTGGCTGATTAGGCCCCCGAATTTTTATGCAATTTTAGGCACGTACTCTGCGCGTAAAAAAGTAATTATGGGACCCAAAAATAATTATTTGGGCCTTTTGCCTTGGGCCCTCAGGAACTCAGGGCCGGCCCTGCTCGCATACACACACAAACTTGTATGTTGAGACGTGTATGTGTGTCTAGTGGCCTATACACAAGCATATACATACTGTATGTTGAAGTTTGTAACATACCTACAATTGACATTTTTATCAAGTACCAAACCTGGACCAGATACTGGACCCGGCCCTACCTGGTTTCCGACAAACACAAGCTTATGTATTTTACATGTAGGGCCGGCCCTGAGTTCCTGGGGGCTCGAGGAAAACTCCCGAAATGGGGACCCTCATACATTTTAAATAAAACATGTATACAAAAATTTTACACATTGTTCAAGACAAAACATGCAAAATATATTTCATCGAATAACACGTTCACTCATAAGTATCAAATATGCAAAACAGAGTAAAAATCATCAATCTAATATGCATCCACATAAGCATCCACACGGGAAGCATACAAAAACATGCATAAATATATTTAGATATGCAAAACATATAACTAAGTCTCAACAATTGTGAATAGATAATCAAATATGCTGTGAATTGTGAATTGTGAATTGAGCCCAAAAAAAAAAAATTAAATTTCAACTTAATTAAGTCCTAATCTATTCAACTTAATTAGGCAACTCAATAAGACATAGAAAAATATCTACCAATAAACCCTAACATAAAATTGAACTCATTAAGAAATAGCTATCAATAACACAAAATTGAACTCATTAAGTTATAGTCCTAACATAAAATTGAACTCAATATTCAAATCATTAAGCCTAAACATAATTTTGAGTAAAAAATAACAAGCAATAAGCAACTCAGTCCACCAGCCACCCACTGCACACATCACCCACTGCACCACCAGTCCACCACACCCACAGACCCACTGGCCACTGTCCCACGAATTTGGGATTTAGATTTTGAATTTAGGGTTAGGGTTTCGGATTTTGAAGGAAGTGGGTTGATTGGATTTAGGGTTGAGTCAAAATCAATAAGTTTGGGGATAAAAAACAAGGATTGGAGAATTAGAGTTAATTGGATTTGGGAATTGAAAGTTAGAGATTAGGGTTTTGAGAGGGGAGAATAAAGAAAAGGGAAGAACGCAGCGCAGGCTAAGAAAGAGGATAGGGTCGGGTTGGAAAATTGGAGAGAGGAAGTAGGGTAAGGGTATAAGTGATTGGGTCGGGTTTCGGGTTTGGGTTGTTAGGTTTGAATGTTGATATGAATGTGGGTTTCAGGTTTGGGTTTCTATTGATTTGAATGTGGATTTGTTTTAAATCACCCAAATTTAAAGCCTCAAACTCAATTAAGCCCAAACACAAATAATTTTTAAAAAAAATTAAAGGCCCAAATAATTATTTTTGGGGGCCCCTAATAACACTATAATTTTTTTACGCGCAAAATATGTGCCTATATTTATAAGGAGAATACAAATTTGGGCCCCCTAAAATTGCAAAAATTCCAGGGGCTTGAGGCGGCCGCCTCACGTGCCTCAGGGGGCAGCCCTGTTTACATGTATGACTGTATACCTATATACAAACTCACAAGAGAAACATATTATGTTATATACCTAAATCTCACTATATTCAATAACCAACCCAAATATGGACTAGCAAAAGGAGGTTTTTGTCCTTCAAGAATAAAAACAATCCAAAATTTTGTATCGAGTAGAACGAGTTTAAAAAAGTATGCCCAACTCAAGAATTAGTACTCCCGATACTTTGATGATGCTAATATGAGATTTTTTTTAATATATGCCTTTTTTGAAACTATTTGCAGAAAGTATCCAGTTACTAAACTATTTGCGCTCAGGGACTCAACAAATAGACTCGTCATTCCCAACAGCGAGTTTAGTTATTTTATGTTTGCCATTAGGAACGACGGACCTAGTTTTTTTTTTGGAGAAACTCGTTGTTGGAAACGACGAGTTTAGTTCAAAATTATCAAACAAGACTCGCCGTTGGGAACGACGAGGTTTTTTATACCAAACTCGCTGTTGGAAACAACGAGTTTAGTTCAGAATTATCAAACAAGACTCGTTGTTCTTAACGACGATATTCTTTATACTAGACTCGCTGTTGAGAATGACAAGAATATATGAAATTCACAAAGAGTGAAACTCTCTGTTGGACTTAGTGAATTTTTGAAAAAACTCCATAGATAAAATTTTTGAACTAAACTCGTCGTTCATGTAATATCCGAGAATTTTTAAATAATATTTGGAATATTTAAATGAATTAAAATGAACTTTTGTGATTTAATAAATATTTTTATGAAATTTATCTTTTTGCACGTGCAAAACATGTACAAATATATTCGAAGTGTGGAATTAGAATTATGAGTTGATGAACAAGCTCTATTATTTGTTATTGGGAATATTTGAATTTTTGGGATTTTTTTGAATAAAGAAAACCACTTTTGTAAATTTTTGAAAGAAAGGGGGTTGTTTGTAAAAGAGTCGTTAGGGGTGAAAATTTAATTTGAAAATTGTTTTGCTGCATTTTGGGCTGGCTAATCAGTAGAAGGCTCTAAGTAATTATATTATATCCATATTTGATTGGTTTTATTGATTTAATTGAATTAATATATAATTACACAATTTTGGGATTGTTGAGAACTTTATTGCAAATATTTTTCCAGAAGAGAAAAGGTCAGAAAATCTATTTGGGAAATATAACATTTATTAGTAAAGATTATTTTTAAATTTTCTGGATTTTTCGAATAATTTCTGACATGTTTGCAAATATTCAAAAATGAAGAACTTTTGTGCAAAATTGCCACTTGGAGTAAAAACTCCAGATTTTTCTTTAAAATTCGGGCTGCATGTTGGCCGGCCAGATCTGAGATGTGAGGGGATTTATTTATTTTATTTTGAATTTAATTTGTTAACTAATAATTGGAAGAGATCCATATATATAGATGAATAATCTTCTTGGGGGTAATTTTGTAAACTTTTGTGGAACCCCAGGAGGAAAATCCCGGCCTATAATAGGGGCAGCAGCCGGCTATCTCTTTTGTGCACTCAAATCATCTCGTTCTCATAATTTTCTTGGAGTTTAAAGCTTGGATCTTAGACTTTTGTAAGGATAAGACTTTTCTTTATTTCTATTATTATTCTTCAAGTTGATCTTCTTTTAGGTGAGTGGTACTTCTAGTCTTTTGATGTGGTTTGCTCATATTATCATGATGAATGAATTTATAGATGTTTACATGAACTAAATATGCAATTTTTATGAGAGATGATCATGTTCTATTAATTTTGAATGTTAAATATTGATGATGGGTAAAAGATCTAAGTGGGATCCAAGAACTTAATTGTAGTTAATGTAGATATGTAGAGAAAATTAGAACTTGCTCTCTGCTCTTAGATTCATGCTTCTTTGATTATAAAGATGAGATCTTTCCATGTTATTCGTTGTTTTTTTTTAACATCAAAATTGAAACCAAATATTAGGATTTGAATAATTGTTGTTTGGATCGAAAGTAATTTATTTCGAATAAGTGGCTTATGCATGCAAATTTGATATTTTGCTTAAAGAAATAAACCTAATGAGAATATAGGTGATTGTAGTGGTTGAATCTTGATGATTAATTCAAGAGCATGTTTAAAAGATTAAAAGATAATTTTTTTCTTTAATTCGCTGTTTTAATGCAAATAAAATTCTTGATGTTGAACCCTAATTATTTGTGCATGTAATGAGTATATGGAAAGAAATATGGACGAAAATACATTCAAAAAAAAAACATTGAGGGCTAGGGTTTGGAGGCTTGAACCACGGGTTAGGGTTGGGGAGTCTCGGGTGAACAGTACCGAGGTTCACGGGTGAACAGTAACCACGGGCACTGTTCAACCCGCAACTCAAGCTACTGTTTTGCTTTGATATTTTTAGATCGTTTTGATGTTTTCGTGGGGATTTCGAGCGTGAACTTTTGTGCTATGTTTGGGGAACTCTAGTATACCTATGGGAGCATCTATATATGGGTTTAAACAAATATATATGAGTGGTTTGATCGAGTTTGGATGAGATTTTATAGACATTGTAAGGTCTGGACTGTCATTTATTTCAGTTTGAAACGAGATTTTGACTTAGTTTCTTATGGAATTACCTAAAACTTATAAAAATAGAAATTGTATCTCACTGTCTCTAGTTTTCAGAACATCTGGCGGATCCTTAATCAGTCTCATAGATTGTAAGATATGCAATTTCTACCACTGTACTGTTGTAGTTTCAGAATTTTAAAATAATGGTTAGATTTCAGAATTTATTGAATATGAATCCTTTAAATTAATTTATTTGATTCCAAATTTTTATGGTGAATTACTCATTGTGTGCTGGATTTAAATTGACTTTTTCAGAATCTAATATTGATTTTAGAATGTACTGTTCTGAGGAACAAAGTCATGTAACTTTCATATTTTTGGATAGAAGATAGTTTTCAAAATTTATCAAGTATAAACCCTTTAAATTAATTTATTTGATTCCAGATTTTTATGGTGAATTTATGTGCTGAATTTAATTTGATTTTTTTCATAATTTAATTTTAATTTTAGAATGTACTGTTTTGAGGAACGAAGTCATTTAACTTTCAGATTTTTGGATAAAAGATAGTTTTCAGAAATTATCGAATATGAACCCTTTCAACCCAGATTTTTATGGTGGATTCCTTGTTATGTGCTGGATTTAAGTGAATTTTTCCAGAATTTAATATTGATTTTAGAGTGTAATGTTTTAATAACGAAATCGTATAATTTTCAAATTTTGTAAAAAACTTTTTTTTCATAAATGAAATGTGCTTCCATACATATAGACCAGTTCTCATGGCAACATTGGTTGATAAAAAGGAAGGTTATTAATGAAGTATTTTTGTATAATAAAAACTATGATGGATTTCATTTGAGACTTAGGGTTATGATGTGGGCCCTAGAAAGACTATAAATGATACTTTCGGTTGTAAGAATCTAGAGGTTGAGTGGGACCCTTGTATACCGGCAGATGAGACGTTTGTGGAAGTTGACCAGTTGGGGTCTTCGTTCTTGATTTAGTTGTGTTAAGTCTGGTTGGGTACATCAACTCTAGAGAGACTGTGTTCTAACTAATTAATTAAATATAATAAATATAAGGACAGACACTAGTGGAGATGTGATAGATCTTGGAAAACGTAAGTATGGGCTCTGTTGCCAGTCACACAGATGTATTCTATGACTGTGTATTTATTGTGTCTCTCTAGTATGTTCGCGCGTTGAGGGTAGGCAGGCCTATTCGCTTAATGTCTAGAAGTGAGACAGTTTTGATATGTTCGTGTGTCGAGGGTCGGCAGGTCTATTCACGGAACGTACGGTATATTCGCACGTTGAGGGTCGGCAGGCCTATTCGTGGGGTACATGACAGAGAGATGATTCTCCAAATTTAGAGCAATGCTTACAAGATGTTTGCGCGTCGAGGGTGCTAGTCTGACGGGTAGATACCGGGACTTAGGCCTATTGACGGAGTATTCTAGATCTTGTTTCTATCGCCATGGTAGGATTAGTTGCATAATGAGGGATTAAACTCTATAAAGTAGAGAACAATAAGGGCTTGCACCAGATCTATGTAGTGAGGGCTGCATAGAATTCGACAAGTATGCATTCATAATCATCATGTGCGATTGTGTTTCCTTGACCTGTGTTATGCATGCTTCTTTTCTGTCTTCTTACACTTGACACTTGACCTAGTTTCACTTGATGATTTATGATTCATTTATTGTTATTACATATTTCATCTGTTATTACTATGTTAATATGTTTCACTTGCTGACTTATGATTTTATTCTTTATGTTTCTATTTAAGTTTGTATTTTTTTTTAATATCACTCACACCGTTATGGCTGACTCCTATAGTTTTGGGGGTTAGGGATATCTCTAGCCTCATGATTTTATTCTTTATGTTTCATCTGTTATTACTATGTTAATATGTTTCACTTGTTGACTTATGATTTTATTCTTTATGTTTCTATTTAAGTTTGTATTTTCTTTTAATATCACTCACATCGTTATGGCTGACTCCTATAGTTTTGGGGGTTAGGGATATCTCTAGCCTCATGTTTTACAGGTAGGTACCATTAGCATGAAATTGGGAGCATGTGGTAGAATATTTAATGTTGTTGCATATTTTGTAAAAGGCATGATTGTAAAGCGGAATTGTATTTATGGTGCTTTTAAATGCCGCTGTGTTGTAAAAAGAATTGTAATTCAAAGTATTTAAATTCTGCTGTGCTTGTAAAAGAGTTGATGTGATAAAAAGTTTTAATTTTCCCTGTATTTTGTTGCTATGTTTATGGTTACAATTGAAGTTAATTCTGAAATTTGTGCCACGTATTTCTAATTATATTTATTGGAAATTCGGAGCGTTACAGTTCCCAACAACGAGTCAAGTATAAATCTACTTGCCGTTGGGAATGGTGAGTCTTGTTTGAAAATTTTGAACTAAACTCGTCGTTGGGAACGACGAGTTTCTCACTAAAAAACTACATTCGTCGTGTTCCAACAGCGAGCAGGAAATAACTAAGCTCGCCTTTGGGAACGGCAAATGTAGTTGTTGAGTTCCCAAGCGCAATTACTTTGGCAAGAGTCATCTTTCTATGAATAATTTCGAACGAGGCATATATTGAAAAGTAATTCCTAATCTGATGCCTGTCATTGGAATCTTGAAAGTACCAATGTCCAACTGATTGCAAGAGTTGGCTGTAAATAAACTACAAAATCTTTCCTTTGTTTAAAGCCTATGTTATTTGCCGGTATTCTTGCAGCTTGGCTGAAGGGTTTCTGTGTTTCCTTGCTGTGCATCTGGTTGTGTCACCTTTTGTTTCTTCTCTGATTGTTATCTTGTCTTTGGCTGATCTTATGTGGTCTTACTGTTGTATTCTGTTAATCCCTAGTTTTACTCCTTCTAAAATTGGTCTTTGTATGCTACTCTTTATTTATTTCTATTTATTTTTGGGGCTGGAGTCGTAAGGCTCTATCCATCGTTTCAAAAAAAAAAGCCTATGTTATTTGCAGTCAATCTCGTTTGTGTTCCTTCCTAACTCTAGTTTATCTCAAATAAACCCATCTTTCGTAGGAACTAAATATATGTGTACGATACGAGCAAAATCATTTTAACTAGATATTTGATTTTGCATATGTATATGTTGACTAATTTTTTCGTACATATTGTGACTTACACAGTTCTAACTATTTCAAGTCAGGCCAATACATAGGAAACAAACGAGCATGATGGAAGCAACTCCAACATAAGGTGGCGTACGTAGTATGAAAATCTACGAATTATGATATTGATTTTTTAGTGTTTTTTTGTGCTCGAACTATTTTGTCTAAAATAAAACTTGTGATAACTTTTTTTTAATCGAGCTATATGTATCTTAATTTGAGTGAAAAACATTTAGATTCTGAATTTTAGATTGCAGAACTTTAAAGTTTTTAATTTCTGTGTATCTTAATTATTGGAAACTATTATGAATTTGGGCATTTTATTATTTTTAATGTGCTATTGAGGATAATTGGAAATTTACACGTTTTTTATTCAAAAAATAACCAAAAATTATTATAAAAAAACATAGCATACCCCGACGTTTTGGAAAATGCCAGGGTATGTGAAAATATTTTTAATTAAATAATTTTAAATCGTAATTATAATTATATTATTGGTTAATTAAAAAATAAAAATACTACAATGGTATTTTTAAAATGTCGGGGTATGTTAATTTCAGTAATTATTTTTATTTAAAAAAATATACTCTTGCGATTCACAAACGTCGGAGTATTAGAAACCTACCCCGGCGTTTGTGAAAACGTCGGTGTAGGGTTGCAAACAAACCCCAGCACGCGCTACCCGAACCCCAACGCTTGTTGCGGCGTTGTTTGAAATGCCAGTAGGATATGTACTTGTGTTTTTTCGACTTATGTTCCTTAAGTGTGTTTTACTGTAGGATAATGGCTCGATTCTGGTTCAGATTGTTTTGGAGTATCTGCAGCAAATGAAAGTTACAGTATCAGGCGACTGATAGAAGGATCAGGCGACTGTCCAGAGAGTTTTTGAAGGCTAAAGATACAAGCAGCAGCAGAGGATCAGGCGACTGATCGGTCGACTGCCAGAAGGATTGCCAGTCGACTGGTAAGTCGACCAGTCGACTGTCGACGGGATTTTGAACTAGATCAGGCCCAATTCGAAAAGGCCCAATAGTTTCCCTATAAATACACTTGTTAGGGTTTTGTAATCGGTGACGAAAATTAGAGATCCCTATTTCGGTTTTGCAGCCGTCATTATTTGTAAGGGTTTGTTTTTGCCCATTGGTGATAATTTGAAGAAGAAGAAACCCCAACCGCCCCGTGGATGTAGGCATGTATTTTGCCGAACCACATTAAATCTGTGTGTCCTTGTGTTGGTTTGTTTTTGTGTTTTCTCGCTGGTTCTCTCTTTGTATTCCGCATTGGTTTGGTTATTGATTAGTTTGTACCGCGCACAACAAGTGGTATCAGAGCAGTTGGTTCGACCTAGAGGGAGATGGCGGGTGATGCAGATGCAACCAAGGAGGTTGTGGGATCAAGTTCATCAAGAACAACGATTCACAACGCAAAATTTGAAGTTGAAAAATTTGATGGGACAAACAATTTCGGGATGTGGCAATGTGAGGTTTTGGATGTTCTTGTTCAACAAGAACAAGATGTTGCTTTGAAAGTTGAAAAACCTAAGGATATGTCCGAAGCAGATTGGAAGAAGTTGAATAGAGTTGCGTGTGGGACTATTCGGCTCTTTATTGAGAAGGCTCAGAAGTACGATTTGATGAGGGATACCATTGCTGCGGTGTTGTGGAAGAAGCTCGAAGACAAATACATGAGGAAAAGTTTGGAGAATAGGCTGTATTTGAAGAAGAGACTTTTTCGCTTCACCTATACGGAAGGTATGTCTATGAATGCTCATGTTGAATCATTTAATAAATTGTTGGCTGATTTGTTAAATTTGGATGAGCAAATTAAGGATGAGGATAAAGCCCTAATTCTGTTGAATTCATTACCTGAAAGTTATGATCATTTAGCAACTACTTTATTATATGGAAAAGATACTGTAAAATATGAAGATGTTGCAAATGCTTTGTTGAATAATGAAACTAGGAGAAGGGATAAAATGGTTGATAGAGAAACTTCTGAAGCTTTGATTGTAAGGGGCAGGACTGAGACCAGATCTGAGTCCAAATCTGGGAAAAAGGGAAACAAATCTCGTTCCAAATCGAGAGGAGTTTCGAAGGACAGGAAAATACCGGCCAAAGATGAATGTGCTTTCTGTCATGAAAGGGGGCATTGGAAAAAGGATTGTCCAAAGCTACGAAATAAGGGAAATTCGACTGCAAATGTGACTGTTGATAATTTAGAAAGTGGCGAGGATTTTTCTTTTGCACTTGCTTCTAGTCCCTCACTTTATCAAGAAGTATGGTTTCTTGATACAGCAGCCTCCTATCATATGTCTTGGAAAAAGGAGTGGTTTACTTCTTTGGAGTATATGGATGGTGGTGTAGTTTTAATGGGAAATGATGCACCTTGTAAGAAGGTAGGAATCGGGAAGATTGAATTGCTAATGCACGATGGTCTTATTAGGGAGCTTTCAGATGTATGGTATGTTCCAGATTTGAAAAAGAATCTGATTTCACTAGGTGCTTTGGAGGCCAGTGGATTGAAATTTGCTAGTGAAGGTGGCGTTCTGAAAGTGACTAGTGGATCACTTGTGGTGATGAAAGGGCAAAGAAAAAGGAACTTGTTTTTCTTGCAGGGAAAAACATATTTGGGTCAGGCTGCCAGCGTAACTGAAAGGCCTAAACAGTTTGTTCCCGACTCTACCAGGTTGTGGCATATGCGACTCGGGCATGCAGGAGAAAAGGCCTTGCAGGGGCTTGTGAAGCAAGGGTTGCTTAAAGATGCTAAAGGGTGCAAGTTGGAATTTTGTGAACATTGTGTTTTGGGTAAGCAAACTAGGGTGAAATTTGGTACAGCTGTACATCAGACAAAGGGTATCCTCGATTATGTGCACACAGATGTTTGGGGCCCTACTCAGACACCTTCTATGAGTGGTAGACACTGGTTTGTTACTTTTGTTGATGATTACTCCAGACGAGTTTGGGTATATACCATGAAGCACAAAGATGAAGTTTTGACATTGTTCACAAGTTGGAAGAAGAAAGTTGAAAATCAGACTGGTAGGAAGATTAAGGTTCTGAGGTCAGATAATGGAGGGGAATACAAGAATGATCCGTTTCTGAAGTTGTGTGAAGATGAAGGGATCCAGAGGCACTTCACAGTTAGGAAGACTCCACAGCAAAATGGGGTTGCAGAAAGGATGAACAGAACCTTACTTGAGAAGGTGAGATGTATGTTAGCACAGTCTGGGTTGAAGAAGACATTTTGGGCAGAAGCTGTTATATATGCAAGCCACATCGTCAACCGTTTACCATCAGCAGCACTTGAAGGCAAAATGCCTATTGAGGTATGGAGTGGTAAACCTGCATCTGATTATAGTTTTTTGCATATATTTGGTTGTCCTGCTTATTTTCATGTAACTGAAACTAAACTTGATGCAAGAGCCAAAAAGGCTATATTTGTTGGTTTTAGTACTGGTGTCAAAAGGTTACAGGTTGTGGTGTCCAGAACAGAAAAAGTTAGTAATCAGTAGGGATGTTACCTTTGATGAGACCAGCATGATTAGTTCGGGACAGTCGACTGGTGGTATAGGACAGTCGACTGGTGAGCAGCAGAAGAGTGGGACAGTTCTTCAACAGGTGAGTAGAAGAAGTTCGGGACAGTCGACTGATGAACAGGAGCAGTCGACTGGTGGTCCAGAACAGCAGAATTGTGGGAGCTCGGGACAGTCGACTGGTGGCAATAACCAGTCGACTGGTAGGAGAGTTTTCCAACAGGTGGAGTTAGAAAAGTTGTCAGTTGAAAATCCTGTTCCTGTCCAAGATGAAGATGATGTGGTTGATACTGAGAATGATGAAGAAGTTCCTATCCAGCAGGAAGAATCAATTGCAGTAAGAAGGCAAAGAAGAGATATCAAACGACCGTCTCGTTTTACAGACACAGTTGCATTTGCTCTTCCCATTGTGGATGATGAAGTTCCCTCCAACTTCAAAGAAGCCACTAGAAGTTCAGAAAATGCAGATTGGAAAGTTGCTATGGATGAAGAGATGAACTCTCTTCATAAGAATAAGACTTGGGATCTAGTGCAACTACCAAAGGGGAAGAAAGCAATTGGTTGCAAGTGGGTGTATACGAAGAAAGAAGGTCCAAAAGACAGTGTTCGGTTCAAGGCTAGACTAGTTGCAAAGGGGTATGCTCAACAGGATGGTATTGACTATAATGAAGTGTTCTCTCCAGTTGTGAAGCATCCTTCTATTCGGATTTTGTTAGCTTTGGTAGCACAGTTTGATCTTGAATTGACACAGATGGATGTGAAGACTGCGTTCTTACATGGGGATCTAGATGAAGAAATTTATATGTTGCAGCCAGATGGGTTTAAGACAGCTGGGAAGGAAAATTGTGTTTGCAGGTTGAAGAAGTCTCTCTATGGGTTGAAGCAATCTCCAAGGCAGTGGTATTTGAGGTTTGATCAGTTTATGAAGGTGCAGAGATATTCCAGAAGTGAGTTTGATCATTGTGTTTACTTCAGGAAGTTGCAGGATGGTTCTTTCATATATCTGTTATTATATGTGGATGACATGTTGATTGCCTCTAAAAATGCTAAGGAGATTCAAAATTTGAAGAATCAGCTGAGTTCTGAATTCGAGATGAAGGATCTTGGTGAAGCCAAGAAGATACTTGGGATGGAGATAGCTAGAGACAGGGCAAAGGGCACAGTGAGTTTGACACAGAAGCAATATCTTTTGAAGGTGCTGAAACGGTTTGGTATAGATGAGAAAACTAAGCCAGTCAGTACACCCTTAGCCAGTCATTTCAGAATTAGTGCTTCTCAGTCTCCAAGTACAGATGAAGAGAGACAGTATATGGCCAATGTACCTTACACTAGTGTGGTTGGCAGTTTGATGTATGCCATGGTTTGTACTCGACCAGACATCTCTCAGGCGGTGAGTATGGTTAGTCGATATATGCATGATCCAGGCAAAGAGCATTGGCGAGCAGCTAAATGGATTTTGAGGTACATAAGTGGTACCACAGATGTGGGTTTGAAATTTGAAAGGGATGACAATATTAGCAGGTTATTAGTTGGATATGTTGATTCAGACTATGCAGGTGATCTAGATAAGAGGCGGTCTACTACAGGCTATTTGTTTACGATGGCTAGAGCACCTATAAGTTGGAGGTCAAATTTGCAGTCCACTGTAGCGTTGTCTACTACTGAGGCTGAATACATGGCAGTTGCTGAGGCCATGAAGGAAGCCATTTGGATACATGGACTTTTGAAGAGCTTGGGAATTCATCGGGAGAAGGTGGAGGTACACTGTGACAGTCAGAGTGCTATTCATTTAGCGAAGAACCAAGTTCATCATTCGAGGACCAAACATATTGATGTCCGTTATCATTTTGTGCGTGATTTGATAAAGGATGGTGATATTCATTTGGTGAAGATTGGGACAGCTAATAATCCTGCTGATATGTTGACCAAAGTTGTTGGGGCAGCCAAGTTCAAGCATTGCATGAACCTGGCTAATATTTTGCATGTTTGATGATTTGGAATGGGGGGTTGGAATGGTGCTTCGCTATTTGTTCGCCTAGTATGTGATATCATACTAAGGTGGAGTTTGGATTTGTTGTTACATTTGATGATGAGCATTTGGAGTATTTGTGGAGATTGCTTGGGCTACTTGGAAGATCTTGCCAAGGTGGAGATTGTTGGATACTTGGTGGAAGATCTCGCCAAGGTGGAGATTGTAGGATAATGGCTCGATTCTGGTTCAGATTGTTTTGGAGTATCTGCAGCAAATGAAAGTTACAGTATCAGGCGACTGATAGAAGGATCAGGCGACTGTCCAGAGAGTTTTTGAAGGCTAAAGATACAAGCAGCAGCAGAGGATCAGGCGACTGATCGGTCGACTGCCAGAAGGATTGCCAGTCGACTGGTAAGTCGACCAGTCGACTGTCGACGGGATTTTGAACTAGATCAGGCCCAATTCGAAAAGGCCCAATAGTTTCCCTATAAATACACTTGTTAGGGTTTTGTAATCGGTGACGAAAATTAGAGATCCCTATTTCGGTTTTGCAGCCGTCATTATTTGTAAGGGTTTGTTTTCGCCCATTGGTGATAATTTGAAGAAGAAGAAACCCCAACCGCTCCGTGGATGTAGGCATGTATTTTGCCGAACCACATTAAATCTGTGTGTCCTTGTGTTGGTTTGTTTTTGTGTTTTCTCGCTGGTTCTCTCTTTGTATTCCGCATTGGTTTGGTTATTGATTAGTTTGTACCGCGCACAACAGTTTGAAATGCCAGTAGGATATGTACTTGTGTTTTTTCGACTTATGTTCCTTAAGTGTGTTTTACTGTGGTCTATCGTATTTTGGTTCAAGTATCTTGATTTTTATTTAGAATGGGATTGTTATGAGTGCTTAACTTGTCTATATAATAGCATGTATGAATTTCTTAAATTAATGAAATATGCTATACTCTTTCTATATCATGAGTTAATGTTTCATATATGTAGTATGAATATCTTAATATCAATGAAATATGTGGCTCATGTGTGTGCATGTTTTTTTCCATCTAGGATATATCATCTCATACACACACTTAAATTCATTCATGCTCTATTTTGGTATACATGGATTGAGGGAGAGTATTTGATTAAGAGGAAGCATGCTCTAAATTCTTAATATATTTTGTCCATACTAAAAGCCGGATATTGTTGACGCGTTCAAACGCTTGCATATAAATCTAACAATTTTTTCTAAGATATTACAGGCAAACATAGACGTGGATAGTTGAAATTCACTTTCAACTACAATATTCAGCATCAAAGCGAAAAGAACAATAATGAAAAAATGATTAAAAAAATTGTGCCCAATATAAAAAATGAAAGAATCGAGAATGATTTCACAAGAAGAACTATTTGGAAAGCACTCAAGATATCAAGCACATCGAGCTTGTTAAGACGGATTATATTCTGACTTATTATGTGAGGAAATATATGTGAAAGTATCTTTAGCATATGAAATAAATGGAAATAGTATAATATGGATTCTCCAAATTATTCCAATCCAGAATGTTTCAATCGTAGTCGACGGCCAAAACAGGTGCATTTTAAAGCAATAGACTGTCATTTTCTCTTGACTATTGTCTGAAGGAGTCTAGGAGGTATTAGTTGACTGTCGAAATGAGCAGTGGATTGCAACCTTCTAGAATGGATATTTATTAGTATTTCTTATCAGAATTTTTGGAAAGAAATTATTGTAAACTCTTTAAATAAAGGTAGATCTATAGTCTATTCTTCATCTCTTTTGGCTCTTTCACTTTGAACAATCATCTGTAAAAGATTAAGTAATGAGGACATTGATTTTGTTTTATTTTATTTTGAGATTTAGCTATATGTAGTAGTTTTGCAATTTTCACCATTTATTTTTTGCGTTAGAATACTATGAAGATTTGTAGTGAGATTTTGTTTTGAGCCTATAAATAGGCCTTGAGAATAATGAGAATGTATGCTATTATTGATTTAAAAAATTACTGTGTGTTGAGTTATTACTATGCACTCTTTTCTTGTGTGTGTGATACAATAAGAAATTTTAGGGTTTGTGACAAACTCTAAAACTACACCCAAACCCTATACAAATCCTAAACCTTAATCCCCACTTTCACAGCTGCCAAGATTCTCTCTTTTTCCTTCTTCCTTTCTCCTTGTTCCCGATTGAAACCCACCCCGATCTCCATCTCCCATCACCCCGACCTCCATCTCCCATCACCGACCACCGCTGACCGCTCCATCAAAGTCGAAGCCTTTCCACTGCTGACCTCCCCCTTCTCACCCCGCCGTCGATTCAACCCTGAACCCACCACCACAGTCGCACCATCGTCCCGTTCTCTCTCCTTCCCCGACGCCCACACATTCATCCACGACCCTCGTCGATTCCAGCGCCTCCATCCCCCTATCACCTCCTCGAGCCGCCGCTCCTTGACGAAGGCCCCGTCGCCAGCTCTGCCATTATCCGCCAATGCCAGTTCCATTAAATTTGACACCCTAACCCCAAATCGACCACCAACACCACCTCAGGTTGCGGCCCTCCTCTTCCCGTCGACGTCCTAACGGCCCCTCCTCCCCGGCGGCTTCTGCCACCAACAGTAGCCGCCGCTGCCTTCCTCCCTGCTCACCACTGCATCCAATCGAGCACCACCGCAACTTGCATCGAACCCGGTAACTTCTTTCCACTCCATTTATTTGTGATACATCAATCGTCTCTAGAATATTATTTGATATATCTTTCGTCCACAAATATTGAGAGTGTGCGCTTTTACTCGCTTACTAGAATACAAATCAGTATTGCATATTTTACTTACTAAGAATGCTTGGGTATATAATTATTGATTGTTAGAATTGAATCTTTAATTGAGCTTGTTAAACTATTTCATATCTTGAAATTCATCAAACCAATTTTTAGTTCTAATTTCTAACTTACTCTACATTACATGTTGGTAAACTTAATTTTTTAATATTCTTGGAAATTCTCTCTTAGAGTTAAGTTTACATTATTTTGGTATCAGAGAGTAAAACCCTAGTTCTTGCATCATTCAGTCATAATTTCTGCATTTATTTAGAAATTATTTGCATCTAACACTTTTAGCTCATTAAAAAATAAATTTACATTAGGTCCATTTAGGACACGTTTTCCAAAATTTCAGCAAATACACGTCACCACGACCCCTAGTTTTCACTGTTGGTGATTGCGTCTTCGCAGCTCCATCACAAATCCCGAAGAGCCTTCACTACAACAAATATGACATTTGATAGCATTCATAAAATGCGATAGTAGACCTACGATAGCATTTTACAAACGCTATCAAAAGCCCCGCTATAATAACTCTATAGCATTTTGACCAAACGCTATAGAATATATAGCATTTCCGAAACGCTATAGACTCTATAGCGTTTTAACAAAACGCTATAGAAACTATAGCGTTTGCAGAACGCTATAGATTCTATAGCGTTTCGGCAAACGCTATAGTTATAGCGTTTTGTTAAAACGCTATAGAGTCTATAGTGTTTCAGCTATGCTATTAGTGTTAGAGCATTTTGTAAAAACGCTATCGTTAGACAATCCAGTAATAGAATCAAACATACAACATTTTTAAAACGCTATCGTTTTGATATTTGTGATTTTTTACATCATTTTAGGAACGCTATTTCGTTTTAACTGTATACAAAAAAAAATCTACGGATACAAATAAAAATCGATTTATCGAAAATCAATGCACCATTAAAACTATAAAAGTTTTGCAAATTTGTGTACAAATATATAAAAACATACCAACATAGAAATATCTACACAATAAACTTATAAAAATTTTCATCCAATAAACTTAAAACTGACGACCATACAGGAGACATACAGCAAAAACTGCAATTTCAGGGTGACCGGCTATTACAAACTTTCATATGTTTCAATACAAGCGAAATATAGCATATCAGCCATCACCTGAAAATTCACTTAGCAATGCAGAAGAACCAACATGTCATTACTTTCTAAAGCTAAAAATTAAGACAGTTCATCTTCTTTTCAACCAATATTCAGTACCTACACAACACAAGTTAAGCCATATACCGTGCCTTATCAGCCTGACATTTCCTTTTTTGTACACTGAATTATAAATGTCACCAGAGATCACTACTAAACCTATCTGCAATCTGAGCCAACTGCATCCTGAATAGATTTGAAACCATTTCTCTCCAAGCACTCTGCAAAACTGCATCCTGAACAGATTTGAAACCATCCTGAACAATTCAGCCTGAAAGAGAAGAAGGAAAAGTTTAAAATCCAGTTTCTTTCTCTATTTATCATCCAACTTACAGACCATCCAACTTACATGTAATAGGTTCTTTATATTAAAATTTGTTTCAAAACACATGTCTGGATGTAAAATGTATTACCAGAATAAGTACAAGTAATACGAGTCAGATTGTCTCAAAGGTCTCAGACCATGAACTAGGAGAAAAGAAGAAAGACTGAACATACAAACTCAAGGCTGACACTAGTAATGTATGAGGTCTTACCAGGACTTGCTAATGCATACAAAGATACATGGGGCTTCAGTGTCAAGGCTGTTTTGGACTGGTTTTTTTGTATATATAAAATAGAAATGGTCTTTAGCATATGTCTTTGACAATGTGAAGGAATTGTTGGTTAAAATTACCACTAACTAGGTGTTCAGGTTCCTAAATTTGTATTATATGTTCAGTAGCAATGCAAAATATACTTGTACAACCTAACCTCATCAAGGGAGAATAAGTACAAATATGCTACCTTCAACATACATCACCATGCGCATTATGAGAAACAATATATACACCCTAGATGTCAAACCAGAAAAAAAATGGTAAATGAACAATTCTGCCAGCACATTCAGCGCAAAAGCATGTACCCTGAACTCTTATGTATGTGACCAAGGATGAATTCTCACTCCTATCGAACATACAGTACAATTGGAAGGGGTAAAATAAAATGGGTTAACACTTAAATGCACGTAATCTTATCAGGAAAAGGAAAAAAATTAAACTTACAATACCATCTATTATCACAATGATTAGAGACAGTCAAATTAAGGGTACAGAGCAAACCATACTGCCTTATTATGTTCCAGTAAATTAATAGTTGAAAGTGATCATACTGCATTTATCCATGGCCTTCTTCGTCCAACTGTTTAAATTAATAGTTGAAAGTGATCATACTGCATTTAGATTTATTCACAAATAAAAATTAGCCATTGTTACCAAAATAAAATTCCTCATTCAACTAGAATCTGCCCATCTAACTGTGATTCAACTTGTGAAGCTCACATTTGTTACTCCATATATTGCAACCAACCAGATTCTGATGTCACTGAGACTATCTACTTTAAAAGATGTCAACTAGTTGAAACTCTATAGGCAAAAGGTTCATGGATATTTTATAAGAAGATCTTCACTATTCTTCAGTGCTTAATTTTGTTTAGTAAATACATGTCGGTTTGATATTCATCTGGGGAAAAAAATAGTGAGAAAGAAACCTGTATCATTTCTGCCATTTGTTATTCTCTGCATTCACTTTCTCACATAGATCCTGATCTATTCAAAAATTTAGATGAGCACATTCACAAGACTGGATCCTTGTGATAAATGCTCACAGGTAAGCTTGAACTACTAAGGAAACATTCATAAAGTCAAGAATAGAAGTATTTTATCATTACTAAGATAATTATTCAAAAACCACAACTTGTTTATACTGTTTCTCTTATTTCATTCTCCTAAAAACCAAGTTCAAAAGAGCAAAATAATCAAAATTCCCTTTAACACACAGATATATATTCAACATAACACGCACACGAGCATAGTTAGATCTCAAATCAGTTCCAACAACCATATTTCAGCATCATACACACATCAACATATTAACTTCAAAACTGAACCAGTTCCAGAGTCATATTTTGATTAATCGAATCATCGACCACTGAATTATATTTTATCATGCCTTATGTTCATACTAAGCATTTAATCAACAACACCAAACGGTTAACTAAATTTCATATATATAGAAGCAACAGGAGTGTAACGCCCCGAATCCCAAATTACTGAATTCGAGATGTTCTACAGGATCTTTTCGCTTCCTTCACATACAATTTTACAAGGAATTTTAAAACTTTTCTTTTACATCAGAGTTTACAACACGTTACATTCGAATTTACACAGCGGAAGCAAAATATACAATATTTACATAAATGAACAACAACATGATAAACTCTTTATGCATCCATTCCTCCTTACATGTAATTTATCCTGCATACAACACTGTGGGTACGTCAGTTTATTTAACCGACGATAATTATACATGGCCATCCTCTCTATGCCAGAAACAGTATAATGAATCTCATTTCTTACAAATAACAAACTTGTTCATAATAAGCATGTAAAATCAAAGGGAACTTTTAGAGATGTCGTGTCGTGATTGTGCACTTAAATCCTTAATGCAATTTATTATCATGACACTAATGCGCACTTGTTCGAATTCTATGCATCCCATACTACATAGGTTCGAGGGCAAGCCTCTTAATCGTTCTTCATTTTCTGTAGGGTTCAATCCCCCGCCATGACTTACTCTACTTCTGTAATTCCAATGAGTATCTTAGATGATTCTATGAGTACAAGCATGTATCCTGGCCCCTGGAGTAGAATTTCGCGCCATGTCTTGACTCGTCAAGCATGCATTCTGCGACAATTCAGCCTCCTCCCTGAACACACTCCTCTTGCAGTCACCAAAACATCCCACAAGCGTGACTAGAGTCCGATCATTACTGAGTTGTGCCTGCGCCATGTCTTGACGCATCAAGCATGCATTCTGCGGCTCACACACCCGCACCGTACCCTAGCTCTCATACTCATGTTTTTCTCTCACCTTCATCACCTCCACACTATGTATTAAAGTTACATTAGAATCATGAATAAAAATCAAGCTTTAGAGTTAGCCTCTCCATCAACCGGACTTATCATTTCATTTCACTTGACCAACCTGGTCTAATTTTCAATATCATTTCATTCACTGCCGGGGAGACTTAGCTACTCTTTGTTCAATTTCAAATTCACAATATCCAATGGAGCATCATCAGCTCATAATTCATTTTAGAGTCTCACCGACTTTCTCATCATGATTAGCCCTTCATAATTATTCATTTAGTTCTCAGTTCTCATCTATGATTCCTTTCACATAATTCATACAGCCATAATCAGAATCCATCGATAAAAGCATAAAGTTCACCATTACCAACAGTAAAATAACATGGATCAAATTATCGAAAGTCCACTCTGTACAGTCGACTTGGAAAGGTACCAGTCAACTTATACAGTCACATACAAATTCCTCATAAAAGTTCGGGATAGTCGACTGTTGCACTCAACCAGTCGCCTGTCCCGCAACCGTTCATATTCACAATATTATCCACATAACAGTCGATTATTCAGTAATCAGTCGTCTGTCCTGGAGATTTCAAACAGCATAATTTCTAAGTCCAGATCAGTCGACTTGCTACACACATTCGGTCGACTGGGCAGATCCATTTTCGATTAGGGAATTTATTTACAGTTCTTACGCGTATTTGCATCATGATATTAATCAACCATATACATCAATTCATATTCCGTAACATTCACAGCATAATCTTTCCAGTTATTAACATGCTCTTTAGGGAAAACTACTCTAAACATGCATTCACATATGCTCATAATTTCTTACGACAATAAAGATGTAAGTCCCAAGTTATCAAATTGGGTCCACATGATGAAATATCTCAATTCATGAAACTACCAAATAATCACAATCAGATTGAAGCACCAGTCGACTTAGCACAACATCAGTCGGCTGCTTCGACAACTCTAATTTATTAATCACCATTAGTTCTTTTCGTTCATTCACTTTCCCTCCATCATATGTGTCATAGGGAAATTATATAATAGTAATCACACCATCATGTTCATTTATACACATGTTTATCATCACAATCATGCAAAATAATGTCTCGTACCAGTCGACTGGCTCACATGGCAGTCGACTGCATCGACAGATTAGTTTTCATAATAACAGCATGTCAAGCAATTTCTATTGCGTTTAATTCAATTTCGTAGCATGGTATCAATCATAACAATTATAGTAACATTCCTAAAATAGAAGTCCTGAGAAACACCCACCTTATATGAAGAAAAATAACGAAATCCCGCAAAGTCCTTCAATATCACGCTGCACTTCTTGTTCCTTTGTTCCACGTCGAGCTCCTCACCAATGCTGCTTGCCTCCACAGAAAAGCTCTCACACAACTCACAGATACTCTCTTGAAATCTTAGGAAATTTTAGTGTAAAAAGATAGGGATTAGAATGGGGTATTTATACTAGATTATAGGCGAAATGGAGGGCTGAGATTTGTTGGGGAGTTGGAGCTCAAAGGACAAGATGCAATCGGGAGTTTGAGAAACTACCCACACTCTCACATAACCGCCCATGATCCTAGCCACTTCTCCACAAATCCGGCCAAGTTTGTGCCTTGTGCACGTGTACATGGAGTGCACGTGTACACACAAAACCCCACTATAAAATGTACATCAAAATACCCGAAAAAATAAGAGGGAAATTTCTGCACATACAAGTGTAGGAAAAAGATTGAGTTTACGGGTTTAAATACATTTGGGCCGAAATATGTATTTTTTTTACATAAGAAAATAAACAAGTCGCATTTGGGCTTGAGAAGAATGTTTTATAGGAAATACTACACTTTATTTATCATGGAGAAAAGTAATAATAATATGCTATCATAAGAAAAATAAATACCCTTTCATATATATTAAGAAAATAAATCGGGGGTATTACAAGGAGCTTGACCAATTTCCAAATTAAACTACTTCAGGGAAATAAAGGTTGAAAATCAAAAGTTCTTTTATGAAAGAATGCTATTTTAATGACCCTTGACCAATTTCCACAATTCATAAAACCTTAAACCAAATAAGATTGCAGCACCACACCAATCACCACTAGTTCATAATAATCTCAGAGTTGCATATTGTAGCGTTTATATGAACAGGTATGGGTCCGTTACCAGCCTTCCGTTTACTATGGTTGATCATCAGCGGAAAAGATAAGATGACTTTAAGAACATATCAACACCACATATTGTACTATGAGATTATGTAAGCTATTCCTAAACTACTGAAGTAGTTCAATACTACATGATTAACAAATACCCAAGTTGAAGGGGATATCCCATTATATAGGTCACAGTGATGAGCAATTATGAAACAATATGTTACTATAATATTATGTAAGCTATTCCTAAATTACTGATATAGTTCAATACAATATGATTAAAAAATACCAAGTTCAAGGGTTTATCCCACTATATAATTTTTTTAGAAGGAAAGTAATGTACCTAGTTAGCATCCAACATCTTGATGTGATCGGTCGGCCATGCAATTGCAAGTCCCATAACCTCATCTAGAGTATCCACACCACCACCTCACCTAAATAACGGTGCTGAAGGTTGTCTAACTTCAATCTATAGACAAGGGGAGTTTGGGTACAATGCTTCATTATTCAGCTCTACATAATCTTTGAGCTCCTCGTTAGTAGAAGAAACCATGCCCACATAGGCTACTGCTATAATATAATCACCTATAGTTAAAAAATAAATACAAATCAGCCATCAGTCAGATATTCAAACCCACAGATTCCAGTCACACACACACACACACACATGCGTACCGCTAAAATGCCCAGCTGCCGGAATAATATTTGTTCCAAGTCTGAGCATTTTAGTAATATCAGTTGGATATTGAGGTCCAGTTTCCTGATAGACCAAAAGAACTAAATCAGCTTCACCACCCAAAATACATAGAAAAGAAAAATCAGGGAAGCAAAAAAGCAAATAGCCAAGATACAAATAACACAACCTTGGAAACATTAGTCCTTCCTAGAACTCCCATACCATTCACCAAGAAACTACAAAAAGAAGGAAAACAAAATTATTTTCTGCAGAGACATACTTAGTAACTAGTACAAAAAACAGTTGATCTGTACCTTACTTGTGGAGGGCTTATTAGGCATGATGCTCTCTCCAAATTATCGGTTTGAGCTACAAACAACCGCTGCATGAAAAATGACAATGAATCATACATAATATTGAAATGCAATGCAAACTGTGGTCATTGCTTAGCATTGAGCAAGGAGTAACTACTTTTTCAACTCTATAGAACTAACCATAATAAATTTACAATAAAATAGAGTTGGATAAGGTTTAACAGATTAACAACATATGATCTGGTTGAGATAAATCAAGAAGGATTTCAGCAATAATATACCAGTTTGCTACTAGAATCAGAAGGGATATTACATACCTAAAATTGACAGTAAACTAGATTTGGGGAGGAACAGGGTAATTATAAACAAATTTCAAAGATGTAACAGGCCTATTTGTTTAACCAAATGCGACATACGTGTAACTCATGATCCCCTAACATTAACAAAGCCTGAGTCTCCACTTAATCTAGAAGACTAGTTCTGTATACTAAGTCACCTTGCACTTTGTATACAGACAGTTCATCCCACAGGAACTTAATAAGGACAGACTAGGAAACGGTATGGATCACAACACTTCTTATCCTACTCCCCCCCCCCCCACCACCACCACCACAACCCACCCACCATCTGATGGGGGCAAAAGGGTAATTATTTTTAAAAATAATTTTTTTAAAAAGGCCTTCAAAAGATTGTCCATAAATAATTTGATAAGATTTGTTAAAAATAGACAACAACCTCTTCAACCAAACTCCGCCAGCATGGGCTGCTATATAAGTGCAAAAATGCATGAACAGCATAGCGAGGTGAGCTAAGTTAAATTTACACTAACTAGACAGATACACTATACTAATTTTTAAGGCAGGCTTCATTTAGTAGTAAGTCGTTACCAAAATAGAACACTCAGTTTGATTTGTAACTGTAGAAACAGATTTCAAATAAGACGTCGTCAAATTGATTTTTACAATTGTTTCAGAAAAAATTAAATTCTCCAGAACTTACTATCGTCTCTTCTGGAGCTCTGCACTTCTTAATTTGAAAGTCTGATACCAAAATATCGTACCCAGAATGCAAAACAGAAAAGAAAATGAATTAAATCATCAATCTACAAAATAGGTGAAAGAAGTAAACTATTTTAACAGGCCCCAAAGAGGTATCAAACAAGATGATCTTTAGATGTTGCAAAGGACATAGAAGGACTGGTCTCTATAACAATGATGTGAGATTCTGATATAGTGTACTTTCAACAATTGCAGGAAGTGAATACTTGTAACATGAAGGCATGGTTATCAGGAGCATCCAGGGACGTTGGTATCATGTTTTAAAGATCGGCCAATCCAGATTGTTTTTCAAGGGGCCATTCCGTTACAACCCCTAAATCTCAGGATCGGCAAGATAACTCGGAGGTCTTCCGAGTTAGCAATTGGATCGGATGGCTTGGCCTGATCCCAACCCAAAACCACCAATCCTATGATTAAAAAAATCAATATTCTAATTTTCTATTCATGTGAATCCTCTTCAATCTTACCAAAAAATACTTTGTGTGCAAAATATAAAGAATAAATCATTTTTAAAATAAAAGGTGAACTTTCACAGGTATCAGTCATATAGACAAGGGGAGTTTATGGCGTCAAGTAATTTTATCCAAAGTAATTGGTAGACCAGTGATTTATCTTCCTTTCACCAACAATTAGGGACATGTACAGTCAGGCAACTTTTGTCTACCTTAATAAGGAAGTTCTTAAAGTGCATATGCATGAGCAAAACTAACTACTTTATAGAATCCAATCAAGACAAATGTAGATTAAAGACAAACAACGATATAACTTTTTGACTGCCATTTAGATTATGCCAATGGAATTTGAACCTGGGTTGATTAGATACCATGTTAGATGTCCCTACCATCACACCAAGTTGTGATGAGGCTTGAGGGATTTTATGAATTTATATTAACAAACAGGAATGCATTCAGTAACTTATAAAGATTTCACTTATAAAGGCAGAATGGCATATATCAACATGTTCTAGTTAGAATAATATGTCACACCTAATTACATAATCTCCCTTATTTTCAAAGGGAGACGACAATGAGAAAGAATGCTCTTTCGTAAGCAACCAATACTTATCAGAAGAGACTGGAGTATCAATTGGGGCCTGCAGCTAGCTATAAACATATAAGAAGCAAGTTAACAATTTCAATATATCACAGTATCTCTGAAGATAACTAGCAAACAAGAAATCTCTAATTCCATGTAAAAGAACATCACATAATTCGAAATATCTATGTACCAAAATTGCATGTCTAATTCCCATGTCTATAAAGCTTGACACCAAATACAGTAAACTTCATCATTTATATATAAATCAAGATTAGTGTATGAACCAAATATCTATGTACCAAATACAGTCTTGTCCTGTTATATATATATTTTATTATAGATGCATGAACTTTAACTTTAGCAAGACTATGAAACTATACAATAAGTTTGCTTTGATGGGAAAGACATGGTTAGCGGTGTAACCAATTTTGTTACTCAGAATATAACAATTGACGATTACGAAAGAGGGTTAGAGACATTGAAGAAAATGCTATACATTGGATGGAAGCTCAATGGTTAAACTAGTAGCCCATTGTTGGATATTTGGTCCTATGATACATTCATAGTTACAACATGACAAGCATGTTAGTGTAGGTGCCCTAGAGACAATACATTAGAGTTTTAGAAACGCTATTATGTCATTATGTTTTAGTGATTATTAAAATATAAGTTTATTATGTCTTTATTTACTGCGTTATAAATGTTAGCATAATAAATGTCCTTAGAATATGATACAAATTATATAGATTCAAATATGAGATTTGAACATGAGATTATATATGTTAAGAGTATCATATTCTTAAATGTCCCTAGTCGAGTATTATTATTATAAGGACAATAATAATACATCGAGACTAGTATGTTGATTGACTGATGACCATATCTCATTGGTCATTAGTATAGAGATGCTAAAGTCAATGCATAGGTACATGTAAGAGTACAGTGTACTGGACTGACCCACCATGAGATTCTACATGGAAGATTATATATATTGTCATAAGAAATCTCACAGTGATAATGGTGTAATGACCCTTAGACCTGAAATCATTATAGTTCTACATGAGAATTAATATACTTTGATTTCATCAAAAGTTATCTTTAACCGGGTAATGATAAAGATGGTTGTTGGGTATATTATGAATCATGTGAGAGATATGAATGATCTAGATGGGATTTAACCCTCCTATTTATAGGAGTGATATTATTGGCCTCTTGTTTGAGTGAGACTATGAAATGCATGGCCATGCTCAAATATTGATTTGTTTGAATAGTCTACTCATCGATCAAGAAAATAAAGATTAAATTATGAAGAGGATGACACAAACCATGCCTCTAGTTTAATCTATAATATCAAGGTTAAAAGGATTATATTACATGGAACATTAGTCACGAAAGGTTTAATCGAATCACCGATTTATTATTATTACTTGGGTAGCAATGATGTATTACTAGATGCCGCTCATTGTTTATAATTTTATTGAATAATAAACTTATTGCCAACGTAATAATAACCTACAGGGTCACACACAAGAACGCATGAAGGAGATTTAATTTAAATTATGAATTTAAATTAAATAGTAATTTGATTTTATTCATAATATTAATTAAGTGAGAATTAATTAATTAATTAAGTAGAATTTCAAATTTACTAATTATTAGAATTAGAATTATATTAGAATATTAATTAAGTTTGACTTAATTAATTATTTAATTAAGAATTCTAATTTTAATAAAAGCCCAATGGGATTGGGCTTTAGAAAACAGATTTTTCTCTCTATATAAACATCTTAAACTCTCAAAATTAGGGTTACAGGTTCAAGAAAAAAAAACCCCTAGCCGTTTGAGAGATGAAGATGGAGATAGAGAGAAGTTGGTTTTCGGATGCTAGTACATCGCTCCTTCAAAGATCAAGCGTTCGTGTGGATACCGGTAGAGCGTAGATTGCGAGAGCGGGATGCGTGGTGATTCAAGAAGCTTGGACTTCTTTGATTCTCCCTTATTAAATTGTTAAAGCTTCTTAAGGTATTTATTCTTAATCTCTGAATTAAATCTTGTGTTTTCGCATGGATCCTGCGGAGGGTTTCGAATTTTATTTATTTTTCACGCTTATTCCGCTGCGTTTATGTGATCGAAACCCTTCATTGGTATCAGAGTCAGGTTGCGAAAACGTTTTAATTCGTTTATTTGTTACAGTTTTGATATATATATGAGCATGCTTTGTGATTGTCAGTGTATGATGCGCTAAGTTTTGATATATATATGCATAAACTGTAAGTTAATGATGATTGGGATGATCATATGATGATCTTATAATCTGTATGTATACTGATATGTATATGATTTATGTTTGTTCTAATTACGAGAATCGTATTCGATATGGATTCTGAAACGGCTGCTGCAGATTTGCTGAAATCTATTTCTAGTGTCCGATTTTTGCAAATGAGTACCTTTTCGGAAAGGGAAACGAGTGTCTGAACAAAACTGATAGCTTAAGCTATCACCGACTCGTCTGTAAGGCGTTTGACGCCGTTTAGGGCCTGAAATATGCAATTTTATGTTTTCAGATTTAATTTCAATTTTCTGAATTATGCCTTATATGATTTTTATGATTGGATCATGATGAAATATGATATGGTATAACATGATTAGATAATATATGATATTATTTGAATATTATATATTTGTTCTTATTGCGTAGATTGTATACGATACGGTTTCTGCAAAGATGAGCAGATTTGGTGAAATCTATGTCCAGTGTCCGATTTTCGCAAATAAAATATGTTTTCTGATTGGAATCGGGTCACTGAGCAATACTGACTTTGTCACCGACGCGGATATAAGGCGTTTGACGCCGTTTAGAACCTGAAAACCGCGATTTACTGTTTTCAGAATTTTGATTGCAATTTTCTGATTTTACCCCATTTAATTTTTGTGATTGGATCATGACAAATATGATGTGGTATGATGACATAATGAAATATGAGATATTCTTAATTGTTATATGAGCATGGTGTATGGTTATGGCCTTAAGACCCATAGGTTAGTGGTTTTGATTTATGGTTTGGTTTCTAAATACGACTTGCATGTCGTCTTCAATTTCTTGTAATTTATATTCTCGAATGTAACTCGAGTTCCTCTTGTAAGTTCATAAGAATATTTTTTTTTTTCCATTATTCAATGTAATAATCAATGAAGACATGGAAGCAAGGAGGCAAACCAATGAGCATTTCAAAGAAGGAGATACAAGATAAAGATGAAGAAGATAAAGACATGTAATAGTGTAGTATTTTAAACCACCCATAGATTGACCTTGATTTTTCCATTAGCTTGGAAAGATCATATAGGATGGGCCATAACCAAACACGTTTACTTTATGCACTTTACATATGTATGAATGTATGTGATACAATGTATGTGTAAAGATAATGATGCATGCTTAATTAGATTAAGATGTATGTATTAGATACGACACCCATGCCATGCATGCTTAACAAGATAAAATCTGTAACGATTTAAGATGAATTTTAAACAAACGATCATGAGATTCTTGTGTTTATGAAACACGATAATTAAATGTGGATTTTCATTGTTCACGATTGAATGATTTTGTCAACAACCGATTACGAATCTGTAAGAAAGGGGGTGTCCATAATGCCGTCTGTGCGTTAACCTCTGATCTGGAAATCATTCATTCAACGAATTTTGATTTGAAATATTTAGTTCAAGGAAAAATTGAGAATCTCTTTATGATGGGATCATGATCGTTTATAAGTAAACCCCTTATCAAAATATTAAGTTAACTAGATGCTTTCCAATGAATTAACACTCATCAAGGCCTAGATCATAAGGGGTGTGTTTGCCAAAGTAGAGCACTCTTTTTAATCGTGGTTAGGTGCGAAAGAGTAAATGTGATACTCGTCATGTTAATCATTGGGTCTAACTTAACTAAGTCGTCGCAATAGGATTGTGAACTTAGAAGCATAGAGTTTGGCGAAAATTTTATTAGATAAATTAGAGCAATAGTTGTTCACCAAACTATCCAAGAGTTATATACGTGATATAATTGACAAATGTTGTCTACCTAAATAGTTGTGTTTTGGGAGTTTCGGCCAATGCTGACTCAAGACATGATGAAATATGGATCTTGGCTCACTAGAAAGATATATAATAAATGCTTTCCGAATTAATAGTAAGGGCTATTAATTTGATCAAATTATATATGATACAAATTATATAGATTCAAATATGAGATTTGAACATGAGATTATATATGTTAAGAGTATCATATTCTTAAATGTCCCTAGTCGAGTATTATTATTATAAGGACAATAATAATACATCGAGACTAGTATGTTGATTGACTGATGACCATATCTCATTGGTCATTAGTATAGAGATGCTAAAGTCAATGCATAGGTACATGTAAGAGTACAGTGTACTGGACTGACCCACCATGAGATTCTACATGGAAGATTATATATATTGTCATAAGAAATCTCACAGTGATAATGGTGTAATGACCCTTAGACCTGAAATCATTATAGTTCTACATGAGAATTAATATACTTTGATTTCATCAAAAGTTATCTTTAACCGGGTAATGATAAAGATGGTTGTTGGGTATATTATGAATCATGTGAGAGATATGAATGATCTAGATGGGATTTAACCCTCCTATTTATAGGAGTGATATTATTGGCCTCTTGTTTGAGTGAGACTATGAAATGCATGGCCATGCTCAAATATTGATTTGTTTGAATAGTCTACTCATCGATCAAGAAAATAAAGATTAAATTATGAAGAGGATGACACAAACCATGCCTCTAGTTTAATCTATAATATCAAGGTTAAAAGGATTATATTACATGGAACATTAGTCACGAAAGGTTTAATCGAATCACCGATTTATTATTATTACTTGGGTAGCAATGATGTATTACTAGATGCCGCTCATTGTTTATAATTTTATTGAATAATAAACTTATTGCCAACGTAATAATAACCTACAGGGTCACACATAAGAACGCTTGAAGGAGATTTAATTTAAATTATGAATTTAAATTAAATAGTAATTTGATTTTATTTATAATATTAATTAAGTGAGACTTAATTAATTAATTAAATAGAATTTCAAATTTACTAATTATTAGAATTAGAATTATATTAGAATATTAATTAAGTTTGACTTAATTAATTATTTAATTAAGAATTCTAATTTTAATAAAAGCCCAATGGGATTGGGCTTTAGAAAACAGATTTTTCTCTCTATATAAACATCTTAAACTCTCAAAATTAGGGTTACAGGTTCAAGAAAAAAAAACCCCTAGCCGTTTGAGAGATGAAGCTGGAGATAGAGAGAAGTTGGTTTTCGGATGCTAGTACATCGCTCCTTCAAAGATCAAGCGTTCGTGTGGATACCGGTAGAGCGTAGATTGCGAGAGCGGGATGCGTGGTGATTCAAGAAGCTTGGACTTCTTTGATTCTCCCTTATTAAATTGTTAAAGCTTCTTAAGATATTTATTCTTAATCTCTGAATTAAATCTTGTGTTTTCGCATGGAACCTGCGGAGGGTTTCGAATTTTATTTATTTTTCATGCTTATTCCGCTGCGTTTATGTGATCGAAACCCTTCAAAGCATTACCAAGTCGTTGTAGGGTTGTTGATCGTAGGTAGGTTGCATCGTAGTAGATGATATCTTCTTTCCCAAACAGGATCTCATAGGATTCAACCTAGACATTGCAACCTGAAATCAAAGTTGGTGCATTTACAACAAGTCCTCCCAATATATTGCACGTGAGTGTGTTTGTCAATTGATCGTATTTCTTCTATGCTGCAATGCACCCTGATTCTGCTGCTTCCAAGGAATCGTCTGATTGTTTCCATGGGAGAATGACATAAACTTCACTTACCTGGCCTTACAATCCAATGTACCGAAATAAAATCAAACTTAAAACACTGGTTTATCTTTTACCCGTTACCAGGACGAAAATAAGATGTTTCGATGTTACTGCATGCGTCTCTTTCCTTTCAGAATTAAGCAGTCGTGCGTTTTCAATTACTTATGCAGAACTGGTTGTATTTTTTTAATTTATTTTTATTTTTTTAATTTTTGTGGACAAAAATGCGGAACTGATTTCAAAGCCTATTTCAAGACTAATATTTGTCATGTTAGTTTTGACATAATGATTGTTTGTTCTCTAGTTATTTTTAAAGAAATATCTTAATGAGAGATAACATGTTTTCATTTATTCTCAGATATGCTCAGCATTATCAGGAAAGGGAGAAGCTGGCTCACAGGTATAGTAGTTACCACTTATCCTCTTTGAATCCATGATGCTTTTCCAGTTGGTTTCGCAGTGAAGTACATTTTAAAACTAGTAAGCTGGATCAAGATTCAAATTATAAATTTTGACTCCTTTTGTGAATAATTTTGAGAATGAAATTAACAGACTTGTTAGTACCAAAAGCAAACATCACAGTGCACACCAAAACTCAAACTAGCTTGCTGTGCTATTGTGAAAGGCATTTGCTCACACCGAACCCCTTTAGTCGCGTGCTAAGCAAACTTTAATCATCATTCATTTAGTTATATTGGTAACTGGTTCATACACTAATCTTGATTTATATATAATTGATGAAGTTTACTTTGCATTGTCGCAGAGTTGCTTTTCTCCATAATTCGAAATATCTATGTACCAAAATTGCATGTCTAATTCGAAATATCTATGTAAACAAAAGGAAGCCACATTTGTCTGAGGTTACAGGTTACTTGAACTAAAGATTGGTTAAAACGTGTTATGCAGTAATCAATTACTAATTTCCCAGAGCAAGGAGTCCACACCTTTCTTGGTAAGGATATTCTGGAATAAAATTATTTCTATGTATAATATAGAAGAATAATGATGCCCTGGAAGGGAAATAAATATAGTACGAAAAAATATAGTACGAGAAAATTATCAGACTTAATCCAGGGGAAAACATGTGACTATTAAATTAGATAAAGAAATCCAAGAGATCGGAGAGAAGAATTCAGATGGAAACAGAGGAGAAATATGTCGTACTTCCATTACCAATATAATAAAACAACCCAGAATCTCATGGAAGATGTTTTTCTATATAGATGGGGGATAAAACAAAACAAATGTCATCAGTTCATCACTCAATTCTTGTAAGTGAAAATCTTTGTCTTTAGAACTTTGTAACGGAAATGTGAGAAATTTTTGTCTAATAACTAGATACAAATTATTCAGTTAAAGGAAACACCATAAGGTCGTTCATAAGTTATGGTTAAAGCAAGGAGATAAATATGTATAAACTGCACAGTAAAAATAAGAAATAAACACAAGAAGCACGATTGTCAGCATCCCAGGAGCACGGTACGTAAGCTACAAATAAGAAAAAATAGGGAAAATTTGCCCTTACGTTTGCAACTAGTCTCACCTGCACAAATGGAATTTACTCCACCATTATTACTTGTCCAACTCTTTCCTCCCACTTGACAGTTGAAGCAATCTTCCAGGAAATGAATATTTTGTGAGAAACCAAATGACATCAGCGAAAGGTCACCATTCGTTTCATTAAATGACAACATCCACTCAAAATCAATGATAGGGTTTCAGATTTGGGATGGGGATGGAACTCTTTGGCTGCTAGAAGATGGGCCGATGACTCTATGTTGATGGTCGATGGATCGATGGGGATCAGAGGTAGCCGGGTGGGTAATATTATTGGGTCGATGGGGAATTGGGGATCATAAATAGCCAGCGATCATGGGTTTTTGCTAGACGATGGGTCGATGACAATGGGTAGCCAGGGGATGACGATGGTCGACGACGACGATGGGTTGACCGGGGAAGAGAAGTGGTGTTTCTTTTGACGGCGGGTCGGGACTTCGGGAGGCACGGAGGAGGCCAGGGAGAATAGGGATTTTGTGAAATAGGGAACGGGGAAGGAGGGGTTTTGGAACGGGGGAGAAGTAGGGTTTTGATGGATTTGGATTTTTTACTTAAAATTTTCTTTTTTGTCCATATCTATTCTGTTTGTTTACGGATATAATAGTGTTTCTAAAATGCCATAAATAATATAGCGTTTTAAAAATGCTGTTATAACTAAGAGTAAATTTCAAAATTAATCAAAGACAACATTTTATTCAAAAATGCTATTATTGATCACTTTCAACAGCATTAACACTTAAATGCTATAATAAGTTCGCTATAGAAAGCCCTATATGTTGTAGTGCTTTCTTGTCCCTTCCAAACCACCCAATTAGGAACCTTAGAATTCAGCGAGCCCCTCATCGACTGAAATGTAGAACTCTGATATTTCCACTATCCTCACATTCAAGAAACTCTTGCCAATATCAATCAGAGGTTTGAGAAAGTGGAATTGAATCAAAATGTTTCCCATGAGCTTCATTGTCAAATCCCTCAATGGAATATTCGTGACGGTCGACGTTAAGATCATGACCCTGACGAACAATAGAAGAAGAACATTACGGCTAACACTCCCCACTTTGAAGGCCATATGGAACTCCAAGATAATCTCGATTGGATCTGTGCTATGGACCACTAATTCGTGTGGTTTGACATGAGCGAAGCTCTGAAGGTCAAATTTGCCACGATAAAATTGACTGGTAAAGCTCAACAGCACTGGACCAATCTTGAACACGCCCGCAGAGGCCGAGGCCTGGCACTCATAGCCACTTGGGAAGCCATGAAAGAGAAGCTCACTAAGAGATATGTGACGTTATTGTTCCATACCCGATTGCTAGATTCATGGAACCAACTCTATCAAAGAAGCAAATTCACCCAAGAATATGTGTATAAGTTTGACGACTCCTCATTCGGTGCAATGCCTTTGGTAAAGAGAGTGAAAAATAATCTCTCTCTAGGTTCAGAGCTGGACTACAAGCCGATCTTAGGAACGAACTAATTCATAGAAATGTGGACTCATTGGCAGCAGCTTATGCCCTATCCTCGATATGAATTTTCTTAAAGCAAGTTTCCCATACAAGTCCAACGATTCGAAAGATCATTCCTCTAGAATGACCTCCACTGACCCTTCTAGACCTGAGCTCCACTCTTCTCAGTACCCCAACAAGTCTTACCCAAGCAATCCACTTCAAATCCTTATCCACTTAGAAATGACAACACAGGTAAAAATACTGAAAAAGACAATTCTAAAATTGATCCACTTACTAAGTGCTTTAAATGTAAGGGATACAGCCATGTTGCTAGTAACTGTCCTAACCCTCTAGGATCAACATCATAGAAGGTACCGTTGTCATTGCTGATGAGCTCGACAATGAGTTTACCTATGAACCTCATGTAAGTGATGACTTCGATGAACAAGATGATGACCAGTCTCTCAACTGTATTCGGTCGATCCAATCACCTCCATTGAATGTACTTGCATCACCCATTTCTTCCCAAGTCACTTAGTAACCCATAGGTTTTATCCTTGTGTTAGAACATCACAGAGTCACAGAGTTTGCATCCCCATTTGCATCTTACTTTCATGATTTGCATAGAGAAATTTTCAAAGAAATTGATGAGAATAATTTTAACTACAAGTTAATAACAGATACTAGATGGAAATTTAAAACTCTTGATGTTGGTGACGAAGTGATGGTTCAGATTCGTCCGAAACGGTTTCCAGCTGGTTCCGTTTAGAAATTGAACACACGTGCTGCATGCCCATTTAAAATTTTGTATAAAATCAATGATAATGCCTCTGTTGTTGACCTTCCTGAAGATTTTGGCATAAGTAAGACTTTTAATATTAAGGATCTAGTACCCTATAAAGGCCCAAAATTTAACCATAAAAATTCTCTTATAGATGAGCCTACCCTGTAGCCTATTGGTGAGATTTCCACAATTTCCCAATTACCTGCTACTACTTACCCATCGACAGACAAATTGGATAATATTTTAGATGGTCAGATAATGTCTACTAGAGATGGTGGTATTCATAGGTATTTAGTGAGATGGAAGAACAAGCCGAAGTCAAAGGACACTTGGATTGATCATGAAGAGCTCCAACACATGGATCCAGGTTTTTTGAGCATTATGACATGATCACTGATTTTGACTCGACTAGGTTGAGCTCTCTCCCACCCGAAGAGAATGACGAGGACATCGATTTTGTTTTGTTTTATTTTGTGATTTAGCTATATGTAGTAGTTTTGCAATTTGCACATTTATTTTCTGCATTAGAATATTTTGAAGATTTGTATTGAGATTTTGATTTGAGCCTATATATAGTCCTTGAGAATAATAAGAAGTGTAACTACCGTTTCAGTTCTTTTCATTTTTTTCCCTTCATTGTAATATTTTATTTGCACTAGAATAAAATACTTTATTTTTCCTTGATCATCTTAGTTAAATTTTGTTCATAAATTACTCTTGTTCTTCTTGTTGAACTATTTTCTTATCGATCCCATTTTTATTTGATTTTGAGTAATTTATTTGAAACCTATTGTCTTTAAATTCATCTCTTATTGAACCCAAAATCCAATTGCAATTATTTATAGACCCAAACCCATTATTATTGAATCATAGCCCATTAACCCAACAACCTAATTGCATCCTATAAATACAACCCTATTGCAAATCCTAAGAACACAAAATACAAACCCTAAACCTAGTCATCTTTTCTCTCTCTCCCGTTTTCTCTCTCCCCGTCAACGCCCGACCCCAACTTCCCGCCCAAACCATCTTCTTCTCTGGGGGTCCCCATCAAGCATCACCTAGACCCAACACCAACAGACCCCTCGACCCTCTACTGCTCCTCTATTTTCCCTCGGCGACAGTGACCCCCAATGCCTTCAGTTGCTCGCCATCAGCCAGTCGCGCCGCCATTGCTCCTCATCGATGTCGCTCGACGCCAGATGAACCACAGTTGACCCAGCCCCGCCTTGCTGATGTGGCTGATGCTCCTCCTTTTGCTTATTGTTGCTGCTCTTGGCTATTGTTGCTTTGGTTCCTTTGTGCACGTAGTGTGCACGTGTGTGTTCGTGAGTTCGTGGGTTTGTTGCTCCGAGATTCTCATCCCGTTATTCTTTGGTATTTGAATTAATCTTCTATAAGGCAAGTCACATTTCCTCTTGAATTGAATCTTCTATCAAATTCAAGTTTTTATTGAAATTCTTGTAAGTAGATCCAATTGTTCATCATATCGTATATTGTTTTCCTCTTTCGTTGAGTATGTTGAGGGTTTACACGAGCTAACACAAATATCGACTTCGTGCTTTTATTGACTCTAAAGATCAAATCTTTCGTGCATTCATGTAATATTGGTGATAGGGTTATTCATATAAGCATCGAATAAACATACTATCATAGAATCGAATTCTAGGTTGATTGCTTGAATAATTGATTAATGAATTGTGTGGTTAATTTAGTGTATGTGTGTATTCTTAATGATGCTTAGCATGCTATTATACCTACCATGCTGATTATGAAATTTATTGACTAATTGAAGTAGAATTCATCATGATAGATCACTTTATTTTATGAAATCTATTGAAAATCTGTATGTTTGTTATCTGTCTGGAATTTGTGAAACATTTTCGACCTAGTATTTGACATCAAAATAAATAACTTTCTGAACAAGAGTTGTAGCTTTATGTCTCTAGTTTTTAGAACATCTAAGATCTTTAAAGTCTGAGTTGTATTGCAAAAGCTATGATGATTTTACTACTGCTGTGTTTTATTTTCAGAATTTCAGATTCATGTATGTGTTCATATTCAAAATTATTTTTTCTTACTAATAACCTACAACTATGTATATGAATATATGTGTATATATATGCATATATGTATGTCTTGTTGAGTTTGGGCTTGAAGGGCCCAAATGAAACAAGACAAAACAAATCAAAAATGGGACAAGCCAATGCATAGGCCGGCCATGCATTGAGGGGAGGAGGGAAACATTAGGGATTTGAGGGATCTTTTGAATTCAAAGGACCTCATCATGAGTCTTTAGCTTCTCCTACACTCCACCTCCCAAACACCCCAATCTCTTGCATGATGGGATGTTTTCCCATCTTCCCCATGCTCTAAAAATCCGGCCAACCCCATCCCATCTCTTCTCTTGTGTTTTAAAACCTCCTCTCTTCTACACTCCTTTACAACTCCTACCTTTTTCTTAGCCTCCAAACTTCACTCTTTACACTAATGTTACTAATTTGGAGTGAGAAGAAGAAGAAAAAGCCAAGGAGAAGAAAAGAGAAGGCCAAAGCAAAGAGGAGAAGCAAGGAGCTCTAGAGGAGTCAAGAAGGAGGACCAACAAGTAAAGAGTTAGAAGGAGAACAAGCTACAAGCAAAGGTGGGCGTTTCTAACCTTATGTTTGTTTTTATGGTTGAATGGTGTTTGTGATGACTCAAAAATGACATGCATGCCCTAAGAATGAACCTAACCAACTCGTTTTGTGTTAATTAATTCAAAGCAGAAAATCCTGTTAAAATACTGAATTTTTGTTGTCAGTCTGTAGCTCATTGCATGAACACTACTCGGTATTTTGATCTGAAATTTTAGAGAATGATCATATAGGTGTCGTACACCTTCAGTAATTTTTACAGATTTTTGTGATTTTTCCTACTATTAAAATAAATTACGAACTTGCATGCTGGTCAGAATAGAAAGAAGCAGTTTTTATTGTTACTGTTGTGGAAAGAATAACTTGTATCTCACTGCATGCTTATGGGAATGATCTGAAATTTTAGTATGTAATTGTTGGATGTATCTAAGACCTACGTTTCAAATTTCATGAGATTTGGACCACTGTAGCTATGTCAATAAAATCATGCAAACTGAGCTAGATATTTTAGTAAACAGAACTGCTGTTGTTATGCCCTGTTTTTGGATGACATTCAAAAGTACATAATTGGAAATCTACTTGGTAGAATCACATACTATCCCATTCCAAGAATAAGTTTGAATTCAAAATTTGTTTTATCAATCGATTACTAAAAACCATCATTCTAGCCAAACTCTAATTCTCTTTTCTTTTTATTATTAGAAGTATGAACCTCTAGAACTATCGCATATCATCCACCCCCTAAGCTAGGCGATCTATCCCCCATTTCCAAATTCCTAACTTGGTAATCAACTTTGCTTGCCATGATCAACTAGTTCAGTTCCATTTGTAGATTCTCCCTATTTAGTTACCTTTAACAATAATGGATCTCAACTCATTCCACACTAGGACTCAACTAGCCCTCTAATCCGGCCCAAGGGTTGACCTGCCTCAGCCCACACTTGGCACGAACCCATGCTTGGAGTTTTATCGCATCCTCAGCCCGACCAACAAATAGCTCCTTACTAAACTTAACGCTCCACGGTCATCGACAGGTGGTAGCTCCAAACAAAAACCATGGAATCCATCCATGTACTGCAAGTACGTTGGTGCACGAGTCATCTCCTCCAATGCGTTCGATGTGATATTCTACCCGTCTAGATTTGTCAACAAGACTTAATTCTAGGGTCTCAAAAATCAATCGATGTATCCCAACGAGGTACACTACACTAGGAATATGTCCTAATCCAAGAATACCCAAAAAGGGGTTCTAAGAGTCTTAAAAATGATAATTTAAGATTCCAAACAGCAAGCACACACTTGGCATTTATGCCAAAATGGAGTCATTCCCGGTCCCGTTCCCTTGAGGAAACTAGATTGGGCGCTCCCCATGCTTCTACTCAAAGTAGACAGCAAGTACAAGCATACAACAAGCATGAATTTCATCCTAAAGTGGTGACCAAATTAATGTTAAAATAATACTCTGATAATTTCTAGAATGATAGTTAACATGTAGGAGTCTAAAGAATTGAGTTTTCGCTGATTCTAAAGATATAACAACTTGATGTCGATTTTCTGTCTGAACATGTAATCTATAAAAAATGATGTATTTGACCTAGCTACTGTTGTCGGATTTTGTATTTGAAAAATGCATTGGAATCATGTGGAAGTCTAGTTTCCAGAATTTTTGACGATTTCAGTTTTCAATTTTTGTAGCAGTGGAAAAACTAATTTTTGTACAGTGACCTCTTGCTGTCCAGAAATTCGTTTTCTAGATTTTCTTAATATAATTATATAAATATCATTGTATTGCATGAATTTAAGTGTATATGTTGCATTGCATGATCCTAATGTGCTATTGTCACCATTCTATTCGTTTCATCCAAAGTTATGATCTTATTGTTCTCCCATTGTTACTATCATTAATCTAATGTCTCCAAATTGTATAATGCGTTGTTTGCGTTGATAAAATAATTAACAAGCCGGAGTTTAAGAGATTGACTATAGTAGTTGATGATATATTGACTGTACTCGGAAGTGTGGGCCATGTTTCCTAAAATAATGTGTGTCGGCTAGTGTTATTGTTATCGATTTATTGTTGGATTACTGACTATGGTATCCTAATTCAATGTGTATTGTTTTAGTGTTATTGTGCCGACCAGTGTGCACCAATGCTGCAATTTATGTTATCGTTCCATGTATATGATCTATAGAATCTTTCACTTAAGTCTTAACAGAATTGATTGTATGCATCGAACCTGTAGTATGGAACATATGGGACACAGTAGTACGTACATTAGTTAGGATTAAAATGATTAATAGACTTAAAAATTAACACAACATCGACATTGTATATTGTACATCATTATTTCTATTGATATCGAATATTTTCTAAGTGTTATTGACATCGACCATTGAACATTGTTATCGAATACTGAATCATTGTTTATAACCATTGCATCGATTACTAATGATATTGATTATTGCTATCTTCTCATGTTATTGATTTCTATTGATCTATTGAATTCATTATTATATTGTTAATCCAATGTTTCCTTGCTTTCACTACTTGTTGTCCATGGCTTGTTCTAAGGACAATTTTTCTTCACCTTTTAGATGAAGTGTTCGCAGGTGATCATGGAGAATTACTTGCAGGAATTGCAGAACAAGCTTTCTATAGATTTATTGCTTTCTAGTTGATTATTATTGCATTGAAATTGTTGTATTGAGACTTATTATTATTGTGATTGGATTTATTATAGTATTGGGCTTAAGACCCAGATATTATTGTTTGTTTCCAGATATTGGATTATCATATATAGATATTTCATATTGTTTTTGTTGCTACTGATTTTGGTGTGAGAGCAAACAACTGAATTTGTGGATTCTTTTGGAAACAATAAAGACAAACCTATTGACTTTTAGCGGCGTTTGACTATTCTTTGCTGCTTCCGTTGGCCTCCAAAAAGTTCGATACACCGGGATGGATCCGGCGATGAAACCTTCGACGTTCAAGTCAGAATTCAAGAAGTTTATGAAAGAGCTTTTACGTGGAAAAATATTGATTACCTTGTTATGGTGGGGGAGAGGGGTATTTATAGTCGCCTTATGAGATAGTTTATAGATAATCATTTATCTCTATGTCCCGGTATTTTTGGATAAGATATATAGAGTTTAAACTCGTTTCATGATAAGATTAAACATTCTCTTAAAGATAATCATGAATTTAAATTACTCTTTAAATATCTGCGCTAGTTTGAAACGGGTTGCCACCCACGCCTAATAGGATAGATCTGTTTTTGGGTTACTGGGTTTTGTAAAGAGACTCAGTTCCCATTTCAGACCCGTTTGTAGGTACAATTAACGTTTTACCCTTGAGAGCTTTAAGATTCGTGCTCGGTTTGAACGGTCTCGATTTAATCCTATTTTTAGCCATATCAGGAGCCCCCCACTCCCGAAAACTGAGTTTAACAACCTTTAGAGAGTAGTCTTCTTGTTCTAATGGCGTACGAGATTTTATCGGCATTCTTAGAAGCTTCAAAAGCGCTCGCGGGGCTTAACAACGTTTAATTGAGCCTGCCTTGTATTCAGATATGTTTGTGGGATCTTCTGGATTTCTTATTGATTTTTTTCCTAATTTTTATTTATTTTTCGAATTATTTATTCAGTTTTGCGAAATAACAATCAATTTTCAAAAAGTATCAATCAATCATTCTAATTAATAATTATTTTTCCAGGAGCTCAAAAATAGTTTTCCAAATTTATAATTATTTTTTAGAATTTTTAATTAGTTTTTTGTAAATTTTTGCAATTTTTAAATAATTAATTCGATTTAATAATAATAATAAAAGAATTAATCAATTAATTACCGATGTGGCGCAATCTGGAGCGTCGATCACGTCGTCGGCGCGATTCTCTGGACGATCAGACGGTTGATTTGGAGTTTGCTGACATGGCTTAATCTGGACGCTTCGATCGTGAGTGCGCATCGGGAGGGGGCATTTTCCCCATTTTCACACTCGGTCATTCGGACGTTCGGATTTTGGATCTTGGACTACGTGGCGTGATCAGTGCCGGTTATCAAGATCAAATGTGAATCATGAGGCGATGATTTTCCCCATTTTCGCGCTCGGTCGTTCGGACGCTCGGATTTTGGATCTGGCTACATGCTTGATCAAAGCCATTGATCAAGATCAACTAAGAATCATGAGGCGATGATTTTCCCCATTTTCATGCTCGGTCGTTCGGACGTTCTGATTTGGGATCCGGGCTACATGGTTTGATCAGAGCCGTTGATCAAGATCAAGGCGGATCATGGGGCGATGATTTTCTCCATTTTCATGCTCGGTTGTTCGGATGCTCCGAATTTGGATCCGGGCTACGTGGCTTGATCAGAGGAGTTGATCAAGATCAAGCGTGAATCATGAGGCAAAGATTTTCCCCATTTTCATGCTCGGTTGTTCGGACGCTCGAATTTTGAATCCGGGCTACATCGCGTGATCAGAACCGCTGATCAAGATCAAGTGCAATCATGAGGCGATGATTTTTCCCATTTTCATGCTCGGTCGTTCGGACGCTCAGATTTTGGATCCGGACTACGTGGCTTGATCAAAGCTGTTGATCAAGATCAAGCGCGAATCATGAAGCGATGATTTTTCCCATTTTCACGCTCGGTAGTTAGGACGCTCAGATTTTGGATCCAGGCTACGTGGCTTGATCAGAGCCATTGATCAAGATCAAGCGCGAATCTTGAGGATGTTTGACTAGTCAGTGAGTTTTCGGCGCCGCATCCTGTTCCCGCCTTTACGTATTCTGTCATTTACCATTCTGATGGGCTATTTAATGGTTTTGGGGGCCTAAAGCTCTTAGAAGCCTAAGCGGTGCCCCCTCTTTCACTATAAGTCTCCACCCCTCCCCTCATTTTCACATTCTCTCTTTTTACTCTTGGTAAAATTTTCTTACTGCTGGGTGGCTCAACTGGCGTTCACGGCCAATCATTAGTGTTTTCCGGCGATTTTTTCCGATCGTAGCTGTCACATCAAGGTAAATGTATATTTTATTTTATATATTTTACGAGATGTCTTGGGTGTCATCTGGGAGTGAGACCTCCACCTCGGACCACGAGATTGATCAGCTGTTGGTAGTCCCCCCAACCGTGAACAAGGGGAAGAAGGTTGTTGGGTCGGTGTTCGTCGAGACGATATTGGAGGAGGTGAGGAGAGCGGGGGAGTCGGGATGGCTACCATCCACTTTGACTAACCTCGGGGGAATCAGAGGGTATTCCGATGATCTTGTTGCCAAAGTTGTCTACGGGAGGTCGGCTTCATACGAGGAGAACAAGCCGAGGGGATGCTCTGAGATTGAAAACATCCCTTTTGTTCTTACGAAGAGGGACTTGCTACGCATTCGAAGAAGCTTTATGATACCAGCGGAGTTTACCCTCCTTCTTCCAGGTCCGGGGTTCCAAGCATGTTCGGCGACCTCGCCAGACACATGCATCTTTCCATTTGATGCACTCAATGCCGGTCTTCGTCTACCCCTACCGCCGTTCATGACCGAGGTATTGCGGTGGTACGGACTGAGTCCTATCTAGTACATACCAAACATGTGGAGGCACGTCATCGGCTTCATACTTCAGTGCCAAGTAGTGTCGGTTGCGCCTCAGCTCAGCATCCTCCGAAGTCTTTACCAGATCCATTGCATGAGCAAAATGGAGTGTCGGTACTATTTGTCGCCGCGGTGGGGTGTGAGATTGATCGTGAACCTAGACTCCATCAAGTTTTTGAAAGAGAAGTATTTCTTGATCCGAGGTAGCGAACCGTGGGATTTTCTTACAAGATGGAGGGAGGATGTGCCGAGGTGGGCGAAGCCCGAGCCCATATTGAATCCGGAGGAAGAAGAGGTCATACCGAAACTCCTCGGTCGCCCTACCTTGAGTTGGAAGGGTATGACCGAGGAGGTTCTTTTCGGTGGGGGTCTTAGTCCAATCGACCCCAGTATGCTTCAGATATTTCTCTTCGTTTTTTCTTTTAATCTTGTTTTCTTCATATGCTAACTTTTTTGACCATTGTTCCGGCAGAGGCCTCTGGTATGGATTTCAGAGCGATGCTGTTCGATCGAGGAGGAGTAGGCGGCAAGGCCACCAATAGTAAGAAGAGGAAGAGAGTGGCAGCGGGGCCATCGTGTGGCCAAACTATGAAGGGCTCGATGGTGACAGCCTCGGTGGTTAACATGGAGTCCCCATCTTCGGCTCCGTCTACCCCGTTTGCCACTCATGTCCTGTCTGCCCTTCCTGCCCCATCTGTCGAAGTATTCACTATCGGTGCTGCACTGGCGCTCGAGGTGCCACCACTTACCGCTGAGGCGGAGGTGATTCTTACTAAGGTGCACAAGAAGCTCTTCGTCCTTGACTGGCGAGTGATGAAGCATGATGGCTTCTTAGGGGACTCCGCTATGAGCATGCAGGCGATTCGTCATCTGACATCCCCAAAGGACCGAGCAGCGATGAAGGCAGGGTCAGTTGGCGATGATGCCCTTAAGATTGCTAGGGCAACCATGTCGGTGAATAGCTATTTAGACTCTCATAACATAGGAATTTTTTTTGCGTTTCACTTAGTTTTTCCTTGCTTTTCTGTAGATTACGTGTCACTTTAGCCACCTTTTAGAGCAGTTTGCCGAGCAGGAGAAGGAGCTCAAGGCGGTGAGTGATAAGGATCGGTCGGAAAAAGCCAAGGCCGTGAAGATGTATGAGGCGGAGAGGCGTCTGTCGGAGTCTTAGGCTGTTCAGATCAGCTTCCTCGAGTCTGCCTCAGCAAAGGTGAACGAGCAGATCGCCTTTGAGATGGAGAGGATAGACAAGGAGAGGGAGAGGGAGAGGGCTGACAAGGAGAGGGAGATGGCCGTGAAGACTGCCGAATACGCGATGAAATGAAGGAAGTGACCGTGGAAGCGGCTGCAGAGGCAATTAGGGCCGAGGCGAAAATGCACATGCACACAAATATGGAGCAGTCCTATGCCAGGGCCCTTAAACATGGGGAAGCATGTGTCCCCAGCTTCGACAGCTTGGGGTACAGTTTGTACAACCTTCTTGAAGGCGAAGTGGTTGAGGGGGCTGAAGGCATCGGTGGAGGCGAAGAGGAAGAAGAAGAAGGAGAAAGGGAGGAGGATATTGTGGCGGACCCTCCGTCAGCGATTGTGGCAATACCGGAGGCGATCACAGGGCTGATCACGGAGCAGTCCGCCAAGGTGGGTCCTTGACCTTTTTTGTATCTATATTATTAATTTTTTCTTTGAGCGCTTTTGTACTGATTCCTTATAGCGGAATGACCACCGCTCTTGTATCCTCCTTTTGGAAATGAAAAGGGCTTTTTGGGACGCGTAGTGTTTGGCAGAGAGGCTTAAAGTTCTTTTAAAGTTCTCAGTTTGTTAGCACTTGAACTTAGAATTAATTTTGTAGCTCCCCATGCACCCAACACTTAGTCTCCTTAGAGTTAGAACTCATAACTATCTTGTAGCTCTAGTTGAAGTCCGGGCATTTTATGTTTCTTTCTTTGATTGGTTTCCCCTGGGTAGCGAGGTATCACATCTTCGCTCTAAGCTAGGCATTACCAAGTTGGGGCTTGCTCGTTCTCGGGAGATGCTTTTTAAAGCGGAGCGGGAGTTAGTTCATTTAAGGCTAACCTTGGCTCGCCGAGATATTGAGATGATGTGTCTTGAAGAGAGAATTCGCGAAGTGCCCCCAGAAGGTGAGGAGACTTGCCCTTCGATGGCTGTCAGCCAAGGCTTGAGGCTCAAATTCCTTTGCCACTCTGTATTCGAAGCGAGTTCAGAGAGGGACGAATTAAAGAACCTGATGCTCGAGAAGAGTCTACAGGCGGCTTATCTTCGGAGGACTATCTTCGATGTCTCGCGGGGGGGTAGTACGAGCTGAGTGTCTCGTTTGAAGATCAGAGTGACGGATGACTCTCTCAAAAAGCGGGTCGTTGAGTTAGAGGCAGAGAATCTTCGTCTGAAACAGTTTTCTGAGGGGAGCAACGTTAGAAGCACTTCCTGTCCTCGAGATAAGTATGCCCAAGGAAGATCTTTCCATGAGTTAGCACTACGTTCGCCTTCTATTTTGCGAAATCCTGGGGATGCTCAAAGCAGAGTAGTCGGCTCGTCGAGCGGAGCATCTGTTGGTGCGACAGGTAGGTCTATGGATCCTGATGGTACCACTCGGCTTGCAGGCTTGGAGATTTCTTCGGAGGCCACGAGGGAGCGGCACAATGCTCGTCGTCCCCGTGTATCTCTTAATAGAAGTGTACCACTTCTTAGGAGGAATTAGGGTGAGATTTTGTAGTTTTGTAGGATTCTTTAGTCTTGAATAGGACTTGTATCTCCATCTTTGGCGGAATAAAATGTTTACAGTATTCGAGCATTGTTTTAGTTGATTGCATCTTTTTATCTTGTAATGAGCCCCTGTCACGCCCTGCTTCCCAAAACTATAGAATGCAAGCACATGACATGGCCCAGCGAATGACTTGCGTCATCCATGAGCTGTTATTGATTCAACTCAACAATATAAACATGAAGTAATACAACCAATCATGCAATAAAAGAAGTAATCACATGAATAACAATACTTGCAATTTAAGCATGAAATAACCAACATAATAAAAATCGAACATCTGGAATCAACACTAACATCATTCGGGTCAAATCCACAAATACAAGAATTAACAACATTGTTCAATTATTGAAGTTCTAAAAAAAAGAAACAACAATTATTTAAGCGGTGCAGCAAAACAATTCTTTCACCATTGTTGCTCTCCTAGTCTATCAGGAAAATCTCCTTGATTACCTGTAAGTTGTTCATCTAAAAGAGAGAAAAATATGTCCTTAGAGCAAATCATGGACATCAAGTAGAGAAACAGAGAAACATGACATTAACTATATAACAATGAATTCAATGAACGATGGAATCAATAGTATTGAACAGTGACAAAGCGATAATAGTACAATGTGCAATATCGAGGATTTATAACCATAACAATAAACAATAACAACAACGGTAAGCAATATTGATAACACTGTTCGAAAATGATGACAAAATTCAATGACAATGCGATGAGATCTTAAGTCTATTATTCATTTTAATCCTAACTAATGCACGTACTACTGCATCCCATACTACAGGTCTGATGCATACAATCAATTTCATTTAGAATAAGGTGGTAGATTTTATAGGTCATGTACTCGGCACAATATAACACTGTCTATTGAACAATTTCTTTCACAATGACGATAACACTATTCATTTGCAATTTCTTGCACAATGACGATAACACTGGCCATTTGCAATTTCTTGCACAATAACGATAACACTGGCCATTTGCAATTTCTTGCAAAATGACGATAACGATATTTTGGGAAAGCGACCCACATTCTCGAGTACATTCACTATATTATCAACTACCCTAGTCAACCCTTAACCCCGGCTTGATTAACATTCTTTATTCAATTAATATGCAATACTAATAAGGAACAATATGGATAGAAATATCAATGGGAAATGATAATGCGATTAATAAGGGACAGTAGAATGATGACAATACAACCCTAAGATCATGCAATGTACTCTATACAATCAATACACCAAATTCAACATTATAGATTCAATTATATATTATTAAACATAGAAACCCAATTCTGGACAGCAGTAGGTTGTTATACCAAAATCAGAATTCTCATTGCTACAGGATAGAAAATGTGGATCGTCAGAAGATATAGAAACTAGATTCCTGCCCGGTTCTAACGCATATTTAAAGTCCAAATTCTGACAACAGTAGCTAGGTGAATTTCAGTGTTCTTTACAGGTTACTGTTTCTGGCTGGTTATCAATGTCAACTAGTTTCAGTTGTAACAACAGTAAATATTCATTATAAAAATCAGTAAAAATAATTTTCATTACCCTAAGCATGTTGGCTATCAATATGGAAATTATCATGGTAATATTTGATCATTAGTTCACCTAATTCATCAGTTTAACATGGTATGTGCATAAATCTGAAAATACAGCGCAGCAGCAGTAAAAAGGTCATAACTCATGCAATATAAGTTAGAATTCAAAAATTCTGGATGTTCTGGAAACTAGAAACATGGGGCTACATTTCATATTCAGAAAGTTATTGATTTTGGTGACATTATCTTGGTCGAAATAACATGGTAATGTGCAGGTTGGCAGTAAATTTCAGGGTTTCAACATGTTCTTCATGAATAAGAAGATTAAAATGTTATGAACGATGAGTTAGGGTTTAACAATTATAAATCACAGCAAGCTACGTCTATGTGAACATGGTATTAAGATGTATAATGTCTATAATCCTACTAATCACAATCAACTAATACACCAACATCAATCATATAAACAATAAATACTAGTATACAATCTACAATAGTTGTGTAATGTCATGACATGAAGTACAATAATAATTACTATTCCTATATTCAATAATTAATTACATGAATGCATGAAAGATCTCTATACATTAGAGGCCAAAGACGGCACGAAGTCAAGACTACTACTTGGTTTCGCTCGTGTAAATTTGTAGCATCCCAACGATAGATAGCAATAAACAATATACGATAATCAATATGGATCTACTTGCGAGATTCAATAAACAATTTCGAATACGATACAATACAATTTGAGAGTGAGATGACTTGCCTTTAGAACGACGTTAGATTAATCCGAATATAGGGAATAACGGGATTAGGATCTCGGGTGACAAATCATGAACACGAAGCAATAACACGTGTGTGCCACGTGCAAGACACCAAAATAGCAAAACACCCACACCGAATCAACCACACATAGCAGCGGATCCCCTACACCGGATCCAAACGAACAGTAAACAGTGACTTCGGATCTTCTACACCTGGAACACCAAATAGCAGTTTCGGCCACTGCTTCTTCTCCTTCCTCACTTCGATAGAGAGAGAGAGCACAGGAGACGACAGCGGAGATTGGAGACGATGGCGGTGAGGTGCTCGGGACGATTGCCAGTGGCTCTGCGGTCGAGGAGCGGTGCAACGACCAAGGGACGACGGCAATGGGCACCACTCTGTTTTGCACCGAAAACAGAGGAGCGAAGATGGCGGGCTTTCGGGGCTTGGATGATGACGACGACGAGGCGAGGGGACTTCGGTGGTTGCGAGGGTGAGCGGAGAGGGATCAACGAAGGCGATGAGCGGGACTCGATGGGGTCGACTGGCGGACGAGAGGTGCAGGCGATGGGTTCTTCGGAGGTTCGACAATGGTGGCTCTTCGATGGGGGGCAGCCATGGCAGAGACCAGAGGGTGCGAGCGGGAGGCTCGACAGAGTGGACAAGACGGGATGGAAGAGAATGGCGGAGGTCGAAGGCTGGAGGAAGAGGATTGGGTTCAAACTCGGACAATGGCAAGGGGGACGAGAAGGCGATGAGGAGAAGTCGATGAGGAGGTGGCGTAGATGAAAGGTCAGGGAGGCGAAAAGGTAGGGAAGACGATGATGAACAGTAGGGAATAGGAGTTGGCGGCTGGGTAATTCGGGTTAGCACAGTGAAGGTAATAGGGTTAGGGTTAATCTAGGTTTAATAGGGTTATATAGTAGGGTTAATGGGTATTGGGGTTATTGGGTACGGGTTTAGATCCAATAAGAGATAGGGTATTGGGTTTAAAATCCAACAGGGAAACAATTGGGATTATAGGGTTTATAAAACATAGATATACATATACATTAAGTCAAATAATGAATACGTATAAAACAGAGTATGTTCGGCTAAAAAAATAAAAATAAAATAGTAATAATAATAATATTAACAATAAAAATAATGATAATAATAACACTAACAAAAATAATACTGGTAATAGTAATAATAATAATATATGTATATCAAATGCAAATTTGAGTTTAACAGATTTATTAAAATAATCCAACCAATATATAATATAAATAGTCGATCAATAAATTAAAATACACCGTTATTCAAAATAAGTATAATTTTCGAATAATAAAATGAAATAGAAAATTTCTTAGAAACCAGAATAATATTTTGTTAAAATTCGATCAATCGAAAATGTAATTGTTGGAAAAAAGAATTTAAAGCGAGAAGAAAGTTATAAAAGTTTTAAATACGAAAAATACACGGAAAATACATATATACGGGAATAGGGGTTACAGCCCCTTTCGCCTAATAATACTTGTAATTATTTCTTTCTTGTGGCACAAATAGCGTTTTTTGGCTTAAGAGTTCATATTTTCTCTAAGTGTTTGCTAACACTTGTATTTAAGAGAGTTCCAACAGTTGTGGGATCAATTTTGAATGGTGAGCTACTTCGCACGTGTTTGTTCGTAAGTAGCTAAAGTGGCATCGAACCAAGTATTGGACTCCGAACTTGTCGTTTTAAGAGAGTTTTCAACAGTTGTGGGAGCAATTTCGAATGGTGAGCTACTTCGCACTTGCTTGTTCGCAAGTAGCTAAAATGGCATCGAACTAAGTGTTGGATTCCGAACTTGTCGTTTTAAAAGAGCTTTCATACTTAGAGTGTACGCTTCGGGGCGAGACAACCAGAACATTTAGACGATAGGTTTTCTAAGAAATAAACTGCTTTTATTAAAGAGAACTAAGTGGTTGCTTCTGAGTTGCAAACCATTATTACATCTGAAAATCAACTAAATAAGAAGAAAAACAAACTTAGAAATGCTCTAGGAGTAGAAGTTGCTTGGAGCGGAGTTTAAACACCCTCTTGGTACTTCAACAAGTGTTCCGCATTCCATATTCTTGGTACTCTGTTGCCCCCTGGCTCTTCAAGTTGATAAGCGCCAGGGCGAACAACTTTGAAGACCCTATACGGCCCTTCCTAATTAGGTGATAGTTTCCCTTTCTTGCTCGGGAATGAAATTGATAGTTTTCTAAGAACCATATCTCCTTCTTTGAGATTAGTGGGGCAAACTCTCTTGTTGTAGGACTGCTCGATCCTACGCTAATAGATCTCCAGACGGATAGAGGATGTTTCTCGAATCTCATCGACGAGTTCCAAGTTCTCCTGAAGCTGGTTCGGATTTTGCTCTTCTTTGACGGCAATCAAGCGCGGAGAAGGTAGGCCAACTTCCAGTGGGATGACGGCTTCAGAGCCATAAGTAAGGTTGAAGGGAGATTCTCTTATGGGGGTCCTCTTAGTAGTGCGGTTGCTCCAGAGCACATTGGAGAGTTGCTCAACCCATAAGCTTGACCGTTGGATTGCGGGTGGAATATTAAGGAGAATCGTTGCTGGATACCAAGGTCCGTGCAAAAATTGCGGAAGGCTACCCCTGTAAATTAGGTCCCATTGTCCATTACTAAGACTCAAGGTATACCAAATCTGCAGACGATGTTCTTCCAAAGGAATTGTTGGACTCTGTTCTCAGTGATTTTCCCTAAAGTCTCGGCTTCAATCCATTTGGAGAAGTAGTCGATTGCACCGATAAGGAATTTCAGCTAGCCCGACGCTGGAGGGAATAGCCCGAGCAAGTCCATCTCCCACATTGCGAAACGGGTCGGACTGGATAAGGAGGAAAGCTGGGCTTGTGGTAAGCGTCGAATTGTTGAGAACTTTTTGGCAGGGGCGCATTAGCGAACATGCTGTTCGGCGTCGCTAAGGAGTGTAGGCTAGAAATAGCCATAATTTAATATTTTGCGGGTGATGGACCTTGCTCCCAAATGAGCGCCGTACATCCCTTCATGGGCCTCCTTTAGAGCATATTGGGCCTCCTCAGGGGAGAGGCATCTAAATTAGGATCTGCTGTCCACTTGAGTGTAAGAGCGCTTGTACATGACCCCTTCGATGAACATATATAGCTCAGTTCTGGTTCTGATTCTTCTAGCCTCTTTAGGGTTTGGAAGAAGGATTCCGTCTTTGAGAAACTCGAGCAAGGGGTTCATCCAATTCTCCCCGAGTGCTAGGGGCAGCGCCTCCATCAGTTCGGGGCCTTCTTCCTCGATTCTGGGTTTCAAGAGGACTTCTATCAAGACGGTTCGTTCTATCTCCTGGAGGGAAGAGGATGCCAGCTTTGAGAGGGCATCTACCTGTGCACTTTTCTCTCGGGGGATTCGTTGAAGTTGTGCACCTTTGAAAGTAGACAGCAGCTCTTTACCTTGGCCAAATATTTGACCATGTGATCATATTTTTCCTCATACTCCCTCGATACCTGGTTCACTACTAGCTGTAAGTCACTGAATATTTTGACGCACTGGGCCCCGGCTTGCGTGCCATACACAGACCGGCTATGAGAGCCTCATATTCCGCCTCGTTGTTTGATGCCAAAAAATTAATGCAGAGTGAGTACTGAAGAACGAAGTCATCAGGACCAGTCAGGATGACCCCAGCCCCACTCTCGTCATCGCATGAGAACCCATCAACATACACGATCCAGAATGGGAGTTCCTCTATTACCTTGCTGGGGTCGGGGATAGTGCTTTCTACTATAAATTCTGCCAGGGCTTATGCCTTGATAGCGGTTCTAGGTTGATAGTTGATATCATGTTGGCTTAGCTCTATAGACCACTTCATAAGGTGCCCCAAAGTTTTGAGCATGTGGAGCACTTGCTTGAGTGGCTAGTCAGTAATAATAACCACTGAATGAGACTGGAAGTAGGGTCGGAGCTTTCAGGCTACTAGGACTAACGCATAGGCCATCTTTTCTACCTTTGGATTACGAAGTTCGGCATCCCTGAGGACCTTACTCACATAGTAGATTGGATTTTGCATCTTGTCTTCTTCTCTTACTAGGACGGCGCTGAGGGTCTGTTCTGCGGTGGCAAGGTATATGTAGAGGACTTCCCCGGGCTTTGGTTTGCTCAAGAGTGGGGGGTTGACTAGATAGGCTTTGAGTTAATCGAAGGACTCCTACTGCTATTGTCCCCACTCGAAGCCTTTCGCCCCTATAAGGGCCTTGAAGAATGGGAGACATTTTTCTCCTGACTTGGAGAGGAAATGCCCTTGGCCGCAAGGTGTCCTGTGAGTTTTTGTATGTCTTTGACACTGGAAGGGGGAGCCATGTTCATATGGCCTGAATCTTTTCCGGGTTGGCTTTCATGCCTCTTTGGCTAACCATGAACCCAAGGGATTTGCCGGATGAGACACTGAAGGCACACTTGTTCGGGTTTAGTCTCATGTTGTGACTCCGCAACACATCGAAGGCCTCCTGAAGGTCGGACACATGGTTCAATTAGCTGATGCTTTTTACCAACATGTCTTCCACATAGACCTCCATGGTTTGGCCGATCTGTTCTCTAGAGACCTTGTTGACAAGGCACTGATAAGTTGCACTGGCATTCTTTAGCCTGAAGGGCATGACCCGGTAGAAGTATAGGCCTTGGTCGGTTATGAACGAAGTCTTCGGAATATCAGGGGGGAACATCCTGATCTGGTTATACCCATAGAAGGCATCCATGAAACTCAAGAGTTCGTGGCCGGATGTTGCATCAATCAGAGCATCAATGCTTAGGAGTGGGAACGAATCTTTCGGACAAGCTTTGTTCAGATCCGTGAAATCAATACAAATTCTCCAGCTCCCGTTGGCCTTTTTGACTATCACGACATTGGACAGCCATTCGGGGTAGTTGATCTCCTGTATGAACCGAGCATTCAAGAGTTTCCCTATTTCTTCTTTGATTGCCTGCTGGCATTCTGGCACGAAATTGCGTCGCTTTTTGTGGACAGTTTTGGCCTTGGGAGCAACACTAAGGTGATGCATGAGAAGTTCTTCAGAGATCGAGGCATGTCGGTGCGGTCCAAGCGAATAGGTCGCGATTTCCCCTTATGCATCGAATAATGTCAGTTTTGACGCGAGGGGGAAGGACCTTACTAATTTGGAATGTACTTGTTGGATCTTCTTCTGAGAAGACTATTTCTTCTAACTCATCGACCGGCTCTGAGATAGCTTGGCTACTCCCTTGAGAAAGCTCGAGGGCTTCAAGAGAGAGGACCGGCCCTCCTACCGAAGTCATGTAACATTTGCGAGCCATCTCCTAGCTCCCTCTGACTTCTCCCACCCCAACTGTACTGGGGAATTTCATCTTCAAATGGTAGGTTGAGGGTATGTGCTGAAGAGAAGCTAGGCCGGGTCGGCCCAGAATGACATTGTAAGTGCCTTTACATCTACCACCATGAAATCCATTGGTAAGGTTCGAGTGGTCGGGGTTTTGCTAGCGATTACGTAGAGAGTTATAACTCCCTCAATCGTCACTAGAACCCTAGAGAACCTATGGAGAGTGTAGCTGGCAGGCTTGAGGCAATCCCTAGACAACTTGAGGCCCTGGAAGGCTTCTAGAAAAAAGATGTTAATCGAACTGCCGTTGTTGACCAGGACTCGGCGTACTTCGAAGTTGTCCGTATGGAGGTTTATCACAAGAGCATCACAATGAGGCGTTTGGATGCCTTCCAAATCCTTGTCTGAAAAGATAACAGGAACCCCAAGGCCCTTGGGGGGAGGATGATTTTGCACTGAGTTTACCTCTTGGATGAAGACTTTTTGGGAGGAGTTTGAATCTCCTTCTATTGGGCCTCCGTGAATGAGGTGTAGAAACAGCTTCAGCCTCGAAGTTTGGGGTCTCAACAGGTCGCTCAGTTCGCTTATTATCCCCCCGGGGAGGCGGAGGAGGATCTACCCTGTCATTCCTTACGAACTTTGAGAATTGCCCCCTCTGAATGAGGGCTTCAATCTCGTCTTTGAGGGCCCAAAAGTCATCCGTGTCGTGGCCATGATCCCTATGGAAGCGACACCATTTGTCCCTGTTCCTTTTCTTGCCTAGTGTATTCATCTTCGGTGGTTGTGTGAGCATTCCTTCTTTCCGGACCTCCATTAGGATGGTCGAGACACTAGCATTAAGCGAATTAAACTTCTCAAAATGGGGAGGAGGTCGGCGCTGACCACCATTATCTTTCAGAAGCTTCTTAACCCCTTCTTCTTCAGTGATCTTCCATTTGTCAGAGATCTATCCCCGATCTTCTAGGCCCTGGCCTGCTGGGGGGGTGTGTAACACCCTGCAAAATTTAAATGATAATTTTGCCCTCGGGTGTAACGCACGTGCATTTTGTACTGTTATTGATGATATCCATAACGCAATTTTGATATGTATTTTGAATTCCGATTATTTATGCATTCACGTATTCTTAAAATCTCATTTGAGACAACTCAAATGTCAAATTTCAATCTTTGATTTTTTACGTGCTTTCTACGTATTATCGATGCACGTGTCGATTTCGGGCATTCTACCGTTACGTGCAAAGTTTTCAATGGGTTTTCAATTATTTATTTTTATAAACGTGTTTACATTCGTTTTGTAAATGGAATTCAATTTTTGTCTATTTTAATTAAAATAAATTTCCTACATGCAATACACGTGTTTTCTTGTATGTTTGAGTACATTATCAAATATGTATATATTAAATATTTTTGTTTTATTCCGATTAATTATAAATATTTTTCGGTTGATAAAATCAAATTTTTGTATTTTTGAGATTTTACGGGCGACGCACGTGTTTTGACGCACGTGTTTAAGCGTATTCTTCTTTCAAATAAATTTCATGAAATGTGTCTGTCTATTTTTATCGTGCATGAAAAGTATAATTTTTAAGTTAATTTTATATTTTTATTACATATATAAATAATTGTTTTAAAAGGGATTAATTAAATAATTTATTTTGGGGTGTACACAAAGGACGTGCACGTGCACACGTGCGATGTGCACACATTTTGGGGGCCGGGCTGTTTATGGAAGAGTGAAAACAGAATTTGGTTTTTGAAAGTAGGAGGGAAAGCAAGTTGTAAACTTTAGAATGAGGGGTTAGTGGTGTTCATGTGGGAGGTAGTTATACTAACTACCCTACTACTCTCTTATAAAAATACCCCTAATCCTCTAATCCTCTCATCATTCACCTCTTCTCCACTGTGTATATCCGAAAAAGCAAAGACCACACACAATCCAACATTCATGTTTAGCTTTTCTCCACCATACAATTCAATGTGTGCATATGTATATATAGGAGTACAATTAACCACTCCCCATTCCTTCTTTCCTCTTTCTTCTTCCTGTCAAATCTGAGCCCCACTATTGCTATTTCCTCCACCTACTCACCTATCCAACTAAATATACATCATTCCTAGGTGTGTATATATATATCTATGTATATATACATATATATAGTATGTGCACATGAATGAGAAGAAGGTGCTACACTTGCGGTGCTTTTCGGGAATCTTGGTGGATGGCTCTCTGTTGCTGCCAAAAGTAAGCTTGGAGGCTTTGCTTTGGTGCACGGATTTCGTGGAGGTTGCATTGGAGTTTTCTTTAGGAGCTCCTAATTCTAGGAGTTCATTTGAGCAAATTCTTCAACTTTAGGTGGGTGTTTCTTAAATCCTTTCTAATATAGGAATAGAAATTGCATGATAGATAATATACAATTTATTAGTTGAATTGAATTGGTATGATGAGATTGCATGCAAATTAATATAGAGTTAAATTGCTAAATTGTGATTCGTGTGGTAGATGTAAATTGCTTTATCTATTCTCTAAATTGTTATGATTGTTAGTTTGGAATACTAGAATTGAAGTGAATTGTATGGAATTGATGCATGTTAAGACATTGGTTAAAATAATGCAAATGTATAGAAAAGAATTGATTGTTGTTAATGTGGCAAAGAAGTGCGGTTCTAACCTCAAAAATATTTATTTTATGAGTATAGAGATTTTTATAAAGTAATTTCTGATAAAAGACAACATTCTATTTGGAAAATTGATTAAATGTGTTTTATGGATTTTTTAAGAAAAGATTTTATTATGAGACACTTGTGAATTTGAGAACATGTACGATATTGTTTTTCAAAGGGATACATTCTGGAAATGATCTATATTTTATAGAAGTACAAATCAATTAAAAGTTCGAAAATATATTCAGGCTGCAACTGGTGCAATCGACAGTCGACCGAGCTAGAGTCGGCAGTCGACTGTCAAGTATTAAAATTTGGTTTTCGTCAGCAGAACAGTCGACTGATCCCCTGTCAACAGTCAACTGAACTGACTGGGTTGTTTTTGAAGTTTCGATGTTTTCACAGGACGGTCGACTGGACATATTTTCACAGTCGACTGAACCGACCCTTTTAAGTTTTGAGCACTCACAGAACAGCCGACTGGTCACCTTTCACAGTCAACTGCTATTGTCTTGAATGATGGATTTTTCTTGAGTTTGGACTTGATTTCTGACATGTGAAAGTTGAATAAGATTGAATACGAGATTTTATGATTATTAATACTTGATTGAGTTTATTTTGAAATGCACACAAAGGGTGTGAATGATGAAATTGATTAAGAGATTGAATTGAATTGTTCTCATATTATGAGATTATAAAAGAAATGTTTTGAGAAAGAGTTTGTAAATAAAAGAAATGGAAATGATCATTTGAGATTGATTGTGAAATATTGTTGATCTCTAGAAAGAGATAGTTGTTGGAATCTAGAGGCTAGGCGAGACCCTAGTGACCGGCAGTTTTATTTATGATTTTGAAAGCTAACCGCTGAGGGTTGAACGTCTCTTGAGAAGTAGCCAGGTAGGCTAACTGTCTCTGTTGTTTTAATTTAAGTCCGGTAGGGTAAGCTAGCTCTAGGTTGTGACGATTTTCTTTTAAACAAACATTGTAAGGATTAGATATATAGTGAAGATGTGATGAAAGTAAGAAAAAACATTGAGTATGAGGGCCATTGGATTGGCGGCGTGAGAGTATTCACAGGATGTTCCATGATGAGTCATGATAGGGCGTGGATACTTCTTCAGAGTACCGTCCTGGTGGCGACGCTCGTGGGGTGTTTGGTGACTGCAGGTGGTGTCATGTCTATGGTAGGAGCTGAATTACCACAGGATGCCTGCATGATGAGTCATGTGTCAGTACGTTGAGATTCCCTCCAAGGCACCTAGACATGAGTTTGTATGTCATAGAACATCTAGGATACTTATCGTAGTTACAGTAGTAGATTAAGTCATGGCGAGGGATTGAACCCTATAAGATGAAGAACGATTAAGGGCGTGCCCTTGGACCTATGTAGTATGGGATGCATAGAATCCGAACAAGTGCGCATTAGTATCATGTAAATATTAACAATTGCATTAAGGACTAAGTGCACAGCACAACACGACATTAACAGGATAGTCCCTTTGTAGCTTTGTTTGTGATCAAGTTTGTGTTTGCTAAAGTATTTAAGAATCGTTATACTGTTTCCGCCAGAGAGAGGATGGCCGTGTATAATATTTCGTCAGTTGTAAGCAACTGACGTGCCCACAGTTTTATATGCAGGACTTGAAGTTTACAAGAAGATATAAAGATGAAATAGTTGCTGATGATTATTCAAATGTCAAAGCTGTTACAGTTGCACATTTATTATTGTTGTAATTCATTTATTCTGCTGCGTATTGATGTAAAAGACTCTGATGTAATTATTGTTGAAATAAAAGTTTTTATTTCCTTATAAAATTGTATGAAAGAAGTGTAAAGATCCTGTGGAATCTCGAATTCAGTTGTATTTTAGAATTCAGGGTGTTACAGGGGGGCGTCCTCTAGAAACCCTTTGGCGCTCGGGATGAGGGATTTCCTCAGTGGCTTGCCTATCATTCAATCGAGTTTGGAGATCTATCCCATGCTGACGGTCAACAATGACCTAACGAAGGTCTCGCGGGCCTGGGGGACTGTAGGAGGCCATGGAGTTGGAGGAGGCATTGTGAATCAGGACATGATTATGATGAGGGTGTTGCTGGGAACGACTTCGATGAGAGCCGCCAGGGGCAGATCCTCGAGACCGAGGAGGGGCCTGCAGAGGAGGAGGCTGTTCAGCCTACGGCTGCTGAACTTGCTGGTCGAGTTGAAGAGGAACATCATGGAGTGGAGGAGGAGGAGGAAGAGGAGTGGCTCTGTAGTTAGAGGTCGCTGCCTTTCCCTTCTTTGGGGGCATGGCTCGAAAATTAACTTCACCGGTGCAGTAAGGCTAGATTTGCATTTTCGTACCCCACAAACGACGCCAATCTGTTGCTACTGATTTTGGTATGGGAGCAAAATGATGAATTTATGGATTCTTTTGGAAACAATAAAGGCAAACCTGTTGACTTTCATCGGCGTTTGACTGTTCCATGTAGCAGTCGTTGACCTGTAAAAAGTTTAATACACCATGTCACGCCCTGCTTCCCAAACGAGAATACGGAATACAGATACACGACAAAAGCCCAACAAATGATTTTCATCATCCTTAAGCTGTTCAGAATCTTTACAACATCTCATAGAAATAATCAGAGTTGGAAGATTTCTGATTGTAATGGGTTTGGGTTTAAAAGCGGGTTATTGGGTGAAAGGTGTGGGTTTAAAACAGATGGGTATAAGGATTTTAAAAACCAATAAGAGATTTAGGAGAAAAAATATATATAAATAAATAAATAGGATTTTTAATAACTAGTCAAAATAACAATGATAATAAAAAAAATGATAAAAAAATGATAGTACTAATAATAACAGTTGTAGTAATAATAAAAGTAATTTGGGCACATAATAAGAATTGTCTTACAATACAAAAATCATAGAAAAATAGTTATAGCTAAAATTATTGATCAAGAGTAGATTTTAATAGAAGATCCAATAATACATTTTAACAAAAATAGTTCGAAAGAGGAAAACTAATTTACAAAAATTTGAAATACCGAAAATACACAGAAAATATATTTTTTGGAAAACAAGGGTTATGCGTGCAAAATTTCAGATCAAAATAATAATTTTAATACCAGAATAAAAATAGATTACTTTTTAGAATTCATAGAAAACAAAATCTGGAAATCTTTCGACACTACTGTAGTAAAATCGACATATTGTAGCTGGTAGCAGCATCACAGCGCGCTTCCTGCCTGTGTGTGCTCCTCCGACAATAGCCGGCATTGCCGCCCTCGCCCACTATCCGTTCAGCCATCACCCCGTGCACACCCCTCCATTGCCTTTTACCTTGTGTGCTGTTTTGATCAAGGGTAATGTGAGTCGTCGATCTCATCATGATCATCAGTCTTGAATTCCAGCCATTTGATCTGATCTGATCTGATCCGATCATCTTCATCACATCACTAAAAACCTTGTCACGACCCGCTTCCCAAAAGAGAATACGGAATACGGATACGTGACTAAGCCCAACGAATGATTTTCATCATCCATAAGCTGTTCAAGAATCTTTACAACATTTCACAAGAATAATCAGAGTCGGAAGCAAAAGAATCAACCAAGCATGCATATGTGAATCAAAATACCAACAAGAATACTTGAAATAAAATATATTAATCTCAAATAATTCAGATCTGAATAAGCCAATATCCTGGGCCACATTGCCTAAATACAAAATAAATCCAAGTACAAGATACAATTGTTCAAGATAAGCAACAATAAATAATAATAAAGCAAAACTCCAGCATCTAGTATCTCATCTCGCCTATACCATCTGGCAGCTGATCTTCAAAATCTGCAATTTAACAATTGCAAGAATAAGAAAAAGAAAACAAACTCCCGTCAATACAAGTTACGGGCCGTTTGTAGTGCATGATACAAGTACATAGGAAAACTAAACAAATAGCATGGAATAGGCATGATAACAACATGGAATACTAGCATGGCAAGATAAACAAGTGCAAGTAGCATGTATCAAGTTTCAAGTAAACAAGTATCATGTAATAAGTTCAAGTTGCAAGATAAACATGTACGGGTGCAAGATAACACACAGAAGGATAAAATAACCAAATTTCTAGTTCAGGATAGCAAGACCATACTGCAGTAAAATTGAGATTCCCGTTGCTACAAATATGCAAACCTGAATCCGTCGAAAGGTCTAGAAAATAAACCCTCGGCCGAATCCAGCGAACATATATAATTCATATAGTATTTCACAAAATCATAACTAAAAACTGATTTGAAACCAGAAAACACGTTCAGCCAAAAATCAGAAGATTGTATTCAAGAACAGAAAAACTGCATGAAAACTCAATAAATAAATCCACGAAAAATATGGGGCATTCCCCTATATGTGTAGTAACAGAAAAATAAGTTTCATAATTTTTCAAAAAAAATAGAGTAGTCAAGTAAAATCAGAAAACAACAAGTTGGAGTAGTTTTGTAAATCTGAAATTGTAAACACTGCAGCACGAAAACAGAAATATCTCACAAACCATAAATCGAAATCCAAATCCGCCAAAAGGATAATAAAATAGATACAGTAAGCTAACTTTCATATTCAGAAATATTTTAGAAACATCAAGTAGAAATAGGTCGAAAATCAGGTTCTTTACTGAACAGCAGTAAAATTCTACAATTAAAATCTTTATTTGCAAGCATGAAACGGTTTGTAAAACTTTTCAAATAAATCCATCAAAATTCTGGGTAAACCCCAATCAAGTCTAGAAGTACTGAGCAAAATTTTAGATCAAAATAATAATTTTAATACCAGAATAAAAATAAATTACTCTTTAGAATTCGTAGAAAACACAATCTGGAAATCTTTTGACACTGCTGTAGTAAAATCGACATAACTCACAAACCAAAAATCGAAACTGAGATCCATCAAAAGGGTTAGAAAATAGACAGAATTCTCTACAAATTATGTTCACAAATTATTTTCAAATACTGACCTTAATAGGGTCTAAAATATTTATCAAAACTGAAAAACCAGCAAAACTAAAAATATCACATATGCACAAAATCCACTAGTTCACATAGAACTCATCCAAAACACAATCAAACATGATATAGAGTACACTAGATGTCTAAGCAACATGATATAGAGTATTTCACAAGTCCACAATAAGGCTACCACGAATAACATGAACAAGCACAAGATAACACATGAAAAACATGCATATATGCAACAAGATATGGTCAATCCTATGTTATATCATGTCATGTATGTCGTGAGGCAACTACGGTCAAATCATCACTATAGAGACAATATCAACAAGGAGGATTCACACAAAAATTGTCTCTAGAACCCAACTACACTACAAGCGATATTTAGTACTTGTATTTGCAAAGGAATTTAATACAAGTTACTTGCCTGAGAGACGACGATAAAAACGACACCAAGCAAGATTAACGGGAACGGATTCCTGGGCAACGAACACGAACTCAAAGAACGAACTCCGAACGGAACACGAATGAGAACACGGCGAAAACTGAACACGAAAATATCCCACGAACACCACAACGAGCGAGTCCATACCAAAACTATCACACCGACTCAACCAACACAACACTCGCACCAAGAGAGGGCGAGAGAGAGGTCGGTGCACGAATGGATTTTCTGTGTAGTAGTGAAGAGGAGAGCTTGTCCCTAAGTACACCGTCAAATCTAAATCCGTCGAAAGCTTTGTGTCAAGTGTGCAAGTGCAAGTAATCACATGTCAAGCTCCAAATATCACGTAGGATCAATAGATCCCCATCCGAGTACACGTTTTTGTATTATCCACTACTAGATCTTTCCCTTAAACCCCGGCTTGGTTATTTATTATTAGTGTCAAACAAGCATGTATGTATCACGAACAGGGCAAGTATATCATGGTATAGTCAAGTAACAAGTTCAAGTTGCAAGATAAATATGTACGGATGAAAGATAACACACAAAACGATAAAACAACGAGATTTCTAGTTTAGGACAGAAAGACAGTACTGCACTAAAACTAGGATTCCCGTTGCTACAAACATGCAAACCTGAATCCGTCAAAATATCTAGAAAACAGACTCCTGGCCGAATCCAGAAAATATATATAAGTCATATTGTATTTCAGAAAAATAAGTCTCAAAACAGGTTTAAATCCAGAAAACACGTTCAGTCAGAAATTAGAAGGTTGTATTCAAGAACAGGAAAACAGCATGTAAACTAGCAAATTAAATCCACGAAAAATCTGAGGTCTTCTCCTATATGTATAGTAACAGAATAACCAAGTTTCATAATTTTCCAATATGAATAGAGTAGTCAAGTAAAATCAGAAAACAGCAAGACACCATAGTTTTGTAAATCTGAAATTACAAACACTGCAGTACGAAAACAGAACTCACAAACCATAAATCGAAATCCAAATCCACCAAAAGGGTGATAAAATAGATACAGTAGGCTAACTTTCATATTCAGAAATATTTTGGAAACAGCAAGTAGAAATAGGTCGAAAATCAAGTTCTTTACTGAAGAGTAATAAAATTCTGCATGTAAACTCTTTATTTGCAAGCATGAAAAGGTTTGTAAAACATCTCAAATAAATCCACCAAAATTCTGGGTAAACTTCAATCAAGTATAGAAGTACTGAGCAAAATTTTAGATCAAAATAATAATTTTAATACCAGAATAAAAATAAATTACTCTTTAGAATTCGTAGAAAACACAATCTCGAAATCTTTTGACACTACTATAGTAAAATCGGCATAACTCACAAACCAAAAATCAAAACTGAGATCCGTCAAAAGGGTTAGAAAATACACAGAATTCTTTACAAATCATGTTCACAAATTATTTTCAAATACTGACCTTAATAGGGTCTAAAATATTTATCAAAACTTTATCAAAACAGAAAAGCCAGCAAAACTAAAAATATCTCATATACACAAAATCCACTAGTTCACATAGATATCATCCAAAACACCCACAAACATGAAATATAGTGTACAAGATGTCCAAACAACATGGTATAGGATATTTCACAAGTCCACAACAAATCTACCATGATAACACGAACAAGCACACGATAACATATGAATAACACGCATATATGCAATAAGATGTGGTCAATTCTAGGTTATTTCATATCATGTATGTCGTGAGGCAACTAGGGTCAAATCATCACTATAGAGACAATATCAACAAAGGGAATTCGCACACAAATTGTCTCTAGAACCCAACTACACTACAGACGGTATTTAGTACTTGTATTTACAAAGGAATTTAATACAAGTTACTTGCCTGAGAGACGACGACGAGAATGGAGGAAGAACAAGAATAACGGGAACGGATCCCAGGGCACGAACACAACGAACGGATCACAAACCATTCACGAACACAAACCAACGAACGAGATGATCACGAACAACTGATCGCGAATAAGATGAAGATGATCGAGATCACGACCATAATCGGGCAGCTGAGATCGAAGATCAAAATCACGATCAAGATCAACAAGACCGGATGGTCCAGATCAAGGTGATGATGATCGCGATCGAACGGCCAAGATCAAGAAATCAAGATCGATATGTGATGAAGATGATCGGACCAGATCAGATCAGATCGTACGGCTAGAATTCAAGGTTGATGATCATGATGAGATCGACGACTCACATTACCCTTGATCAAAACAGCACATAAGGAAGAAAGCAGTGGAGGGGTGTGCACGGGGTAACAGCTAAATGGACAGTGGGCGAAGGCGGCAATGCCGGCTGTTGTCGGAGGAGCACACACAGGTGGAAGCACGCTGTGATGCTGTTGCCGGCTACAAAAGGTCGACTGCGAGCTGTGTTACGGCAGTCGTGCGGCAGGGCGCGCACAACGGGAGCACAGGGCGGCCAAGGGTGACGGCACCAGCGATGGAGGGCAGTGCTAATGCAGCATCGCAAGGCAGGGAGAGGAGGCGTGACATGGCGGCGGGTGGCGGACGACGCCGTGGAGAGCACATCGCACAGGGAGGCAGTGGTTGATGTGCTGCGTCGCTGCAGCAGCACGCCGAGAGGACAGGGGACGCAACTGTGCGTCGCGAGGTGGCCGCGACTGTCTGTCGGTCGCGACAAGGGAGAGGAGGCAGGGTGAGATAGGGAGGAACACAGGCGGCGGAGGAGAGGAAGGTGAACAGACAATGGGTTTAATATATAGGGGCAGAAAGAAATATTAGGGTTGGCATTTGGAAGAGAACGGCTGAAGGGGGGGGGGGAGGGGGTAAACCGGGTTTTGGGTTTTAGTGTAAAAAAGGGTAAAAAGGTATTTTAGAAGTAAACAGGGGAAAATGGGTTTGGGTATAATAGTTAATGGGTTTTAGGATATAAGTGGATTGGGGATTAAAATAAATAGAATGTAGTGTTTTAAAATAGGATTTGGGCACAAAAATGAATAAATAAAATACCCAATAAAAATATACAATTAGGATTTTATAGAAATAATAATGATAATAATAATAATAATAATAATAATAATAATAATAATAATAATAATAATAATAATAACACTAACCAAAACAATAATAATAGTATTAAAAATAACAGTAATAGTAATAATAATGGAAATCAAAGTGTTAATAACAATAATAAGATTTACAAATAAAATTATCGATCGAAAATAGATTTCAATAGGAGATCCAACAATACATTTTAAGAAAAGGAATTTAAGAACAGAAAATTAATTTACAAAAATGAAAAATTCGAAAATATACAGAAAATACGTTTTTGGGAAAACAGGGGTTACAAATCCTACCCACCTTACAACAAAATTTCGTCTTCGAAATTTGCTTAGGCGGTACATAGGACAAGGCAACAATAAACTTAAGGGAAGGGTAAAAAAAATAGAGGGTAAAAGGGAATGGAACAAGGCAGGGGCAACACCAGGAAAAGAAAGAAGAAGTGAGAAACAATGGTCAAATGCAATGCATGAAAGAAAAAAACAGTATCAAAAGGAAAGAACCAACACAAGGTAACAAAGCAAGATAGGGAGTATGCAGAACTTGAATCAAAGAGAGAAAGGACAGGAAAGAATTGAATCAAATAATGAATGGGTGCGTGAAGGCAAAATGGAATGCAAGAAGAAAGGAACCGGTTCAAAAATGAAGAAAAAACAACACAAGACTTGCAAGATAACAAAGCAAAGAGATGAAGAAATAAATAGAGTTGGAATCGAACAAAGACAAGAAAGAGACGAACCAAGCAATGAGTCAATAGAGGAAGATGAATGCAAGGGATAGAGAAGAAAACAATACAGGGAAAGAGAAACAACAAGAGAATCTTAGAACCTGTGGGTTATGGCCCACAACGCTTCTATTGCGCCACTCTGATCGAGGAAGACTCTGCCAATAGCATCCAGCGATGCCGACTGACGGACCAAGCAGAAAATAGAAAAGAATGGATGACACCAGAATCAAAGGAAGATGGGTACGAAGAAGAATGAATTCATACCCAAGAAGAAATCAACAAATGGGGACGACTAAAAAAAGATGGAAGAATCAAGGAATCAAGGAATTGAATAAGACTAATAAGACTAATATCCATATCAATGTTGATTATAATTCGTTCATGCATGCATGGTTGGTGAAATGTTGAGCCGATCCCAGTTCGAGTCAAGCTTGTCTAACATATTAGTCAAACTAATACATTAGCCAAACCTGGTGCTCTGATACCACTAAAAACCTGGTTACTTGGAGCTTGTTTGGAGCTTGTTTATCTGGTTACTTGGAGCTTGATACTTGATTACTTGAGAGCTTGTCCCTGGGTCACGACGAAAACGACACCAAGCAAGAATAATGGGAACGGATTCCTGGGCACGAACACGATACCAACGAATGACTCACGAACTAATCCATGAACACAATAACATGAGCAAGCGGGCACGAACAAGATCACGAACACAATCAGACGGCTGAGATCAAAGATCAAGATCAAGATGATCAGATCAGATCGGACGGTCAGATTTCCTTGATGATGAAGATAATGATGAAGATCAAGATCGATCGATCGAACGGCTGCGATCAAAGAAAGTTGATTATCATCATGATTGTGACGATCAAGAGATCGGACGGCTAGGATCTAATTGGATGATCAAGAGGAGATCGACGGCCCACATCCAATCAAGCATGATGATCAAGATCCAACAGACAGCCAAAATCACCCCGATGGTGATGATCAAGATCAAATCAACGGACGGCTAGGAATTAATCAATCAAGAGAACATGATCATGATGATCAAGATGATCAAGTTGATCGGACAGCTCGCATACAAAGCCATGATCAAGACCAATGCAAGGCTTGGCGACAACCGGTGGCGACATGGCTGTGCATCGTGAGGTGGCTGACTGCGGGGCGTCGAGAGGACAGGCTGGGGTGACTGCGATGCTGGGCTACTACAGGAAGCTGGGGGCTATTACGATTAGCTAGAGGCGCTGCGGAGTGCGGAGGGAAGCCAGGGAGCAGCATCGGAGTGCTGGCGGAGCACAGGGGTGCTTGGAGATCTCGTGTTTCACTGCAAGAGGTGCAGGGCGATGCACCGGGAGGTGCACGGGGGACGGCTGATGCTGGCGCCGCGACTGGACTGCAGGGGGGTTGGTCGCTGCGGTCTACAGTCGCGAGGAGGGCTGGAGAGTTTGTCTGTCTGTCTCCACGGCTTCGCGACAGGGACAGGAAGAGGGGACAGGGGTGACTGGCGATGCATTTGGGTGCAGGCGTGCACAAGGGGAGGAGCACCAGGGTGTTGGGTAGACGGGAGAGAGAGATGAAGAGGGGGTGGGTGAAAAGGAGGTGGCTAGGGGTTGATGGGTTTCAAAAACATATATGAATATATATAGGGTTAGGGTTAGGTGACGGGTGTGGGTTAATAGGGTAGTTGGGTTAACGGGTATGAGATGGGTTATTGGGTTTTAATTGGGTTTGGTGTTTGGTTATTGGGTTGGATATGGGTTGTGGATAGGGGTTTAATAGGGTAGTTGGGTTTTAAAAAGAAATCCAATAAAATAAAAATGGGTCTTGGGTATTAGAAAAATACAATAACTAATAAAAATATACAATTAGGATTTTATAGAAATATTAATAATAATAATAAAACTGGTAAATGTAAGGTATCTCAGAGCGTTGGCGCATAAGAAATATCCATGTGTATCGAATAAAGTCATCGATGAAACAAACATAGTAGATATAACCTTTGTGAGAAGGTGTAGGAGATGGTCTCCAAATGTCAGAGTGAATAAGTTGAAAATGATGGGTGGTTTGGGAGGTACTTTTGTGATTAAAGGGGAGAGCTATATGTTTGGCCAAATGACATCACTGACAATCAGACAAATGAGTAAAAGAAAGAGAACCAAGGACACCACTACGGGCTAAAATTTTGAGTCGAGATGCACTAATATGTCTTAAACGTTTGTGTCATAAATCAACATCAGTATGAACAACACCAACAAAATGCTGATGAGATCTATGTGCATGAAAAAAAATCTAGGTGATATAGACGACCTTGTCGACTAACACGCCCAATCTCCTGACCCGTATGAGAGTCAGTAATAGCCTAATAGAATAATCGACAGAATCAAATATAATGACAAGACCATTCTCGCATAGTGCACTAATGGAACTAAGGTTCATAGATAAATGAGGAGCATAAAGAACATAGGAAAATGTGAGAGTGAGAGAGCTAATAGACCCGGAGTGTGTAGTGAGAATGTGTGAGCCATCGACAGTATGTAGGAATGGAGAGTGAGAGGGAAGTTTAGTACTGGTGGTGAGCAATGTATAATTACTAGTAAGATGATGTGAAACACCAGAATCTAAAATCTAGGAAGAATTCGGAAGTAACAGAGAATGCAGGAGTAGAGGAGCCAGTAGTGATAAACTGACCCAAGAGCTGGAGTTCCAACTGAGCGAGGCGATGCTGGAGATTAGCCCAATCAGCAAGAGTCGGCAAGGCTGGAGTAACGGTCATGGCTGAGGATGTAAGGGAAGAAGTGCTGTGAAAGGTAATGAGACTGATGTCACTGTAATAGGGATCAAAGTAAGAGCGGAACTGCTGTTGGTGTCAGAATCGAGAGCTGGATGGTGCTGTCGGGTGCGGAAGTAGTGGTGGTGCATGGTGAGGGATGATGCTGCTGGAAGGAGGAGGTAGGAGACCGGAGTGAGGATGATGGCAGTACTGCATGTGACTGGAGAAGAAAGAGTACCTGCAAATATTTTTGAATTTTTTTTTGAATTTTTTTTTTTTTTTGAAATTTTTGAAAATAGAAAACGGGTTTTGTTTTGAAGGGGGGGGGGGGGGGGTTGAGGTATAGGGAAAGAGGGGTTCGGGTCGGGTTGTATTGGGGTAGATAGTAGAGTTTTGGAGGAGGCGGCTAGGTTTTCTCTGAATTAGAGATTGGAGGACGATGATGGCACTTGAGTCGGGATTCGGGGATTGGAGTTCGTTGCCGAGGAGTGGGATTTCTGGAGAGTCGAAAGTTGGGAGTTCATCGTCGGGAGTGGGGTCAGATGTTGGGTTTCAGTGAGGAGCAGCAGCGGAAGTGGAATTCAGAACGGCAAGGAGGATGAGAGTTTGTTGTTGTTGTCGTGGATAATGTCGAGATACTGTGGTGCCGTCGATGTTAGTTGTCGTCGATTTTAGTTGCTGTTGTCGAAGAGGATAGCCGGAATTGGGTGAAGTTGAGTATTGATGAGTCTTGTTGTTGATGATGGCAACAAGAAAGAAAATTTGTGTAATTGATATTGGACGACGGTGGGCGACGATGACCCTTTTTTCTGTTGGAATTCTAGGGTTTATATGGGGGAAATAAGAAAAGAAAATTTGTATAATTGTGCTCTGATACTATGATAAGGTTAACAGAGATTGGAAAATATTATTGAATTATTGGGGTTCAATATAACTGTGTACAATGACTTCTATATATAGGAGGGAAACAAATAATAAAATGATATATATCCGATATGGGACTAAATATATGTAGGGAAAAAGGGGTATGAGCAACTTGCTCATTTAGTAAATAAGCAATTGATGATGTGGCATACATGTAATTGGAAAAGCCTTAAAAGAGTTAGTTGTCCAATGTATCACATGCATGCCACATAATCAATTGCTCATTTACTAAATGAGCAAATTGCTCATATCCCTTTTACCCATATATGTAATACAATATCTAACATGTTTGATATTATATGTAGCATCAGAATTATGCATAAAAAGTCATAAACTTGCAAGTCTCCTTTAAGCACCATGCGCCATGTTGATATGTTTGAAACATGTGCAGCATCGAATCATTCAATCGCATATCATTGGAAACAACTATTTAAACTTATAAGGCTGATTTAAGCAACATGGAATCAAGAAGAGAACACTGCAGAAAGCCCAAATGAAACCAAATGACGAATGTCAAATCCAACCAAAATTGATAAGATCAAATAGAAATTCCATCCAAAAGGAATCTTCATTAATAGCATAACAAAATGTACATGTAACAATGTGATCCCCCCCACCCCACCAAATCTGTCTTTGATGCATTTGGTGCGAATTTCGCATGTTCTATCATATTGCATCATCCAGATAGACTATATACATATTGTTACATCATTCATTTATACAAAGTAAATAAATAAATAAATACAATTATCATCCAGCCTTGGACACCAGCAAGCAGCTGAATCCCAATTTACAGAATTCGTTCTGAAGAACTATTTTAAAAAAAAGTTTGTTAGACATTCCTTGCCTGGTCCTTGCAAAACCAAAATTCTCTCCTCTGATGCAACACCTACCATCAAGCACACAAAAAACAAAATCTCTTTAACTTCGCTTTTAAATTTAAAAAAAAAAACAAAAAAAATGTTTTTAAATTTATTTCTTTCCATAGATTTCAGTTCGCACCTAAGCGTCATGTATTGTTTAGGTTCATATGGATGAGAATCTCAAACCAGTAAAGAATTCTTCATTGCAACATGTATTTAAAGAAATATGAAACTTAGAAAAGAAATTGATTCCAACTAATCTTTGCCTGAATGGCAACAGAGAAAAAAAAAGTTCAATAATGTCATAAGAAACCCAATATTAATCACCCCTCGATCTTTTAATTAGCCTAACATTTACTATTGCTTAACCAATTATAGCTATTTTTTCGCTAGAATACAAATTACAGTTGTTACTTAAGAAAAAAACTATCTGCAAACAAATTATGGATTCATGTCTCCAAATGCCTGATACAACTCTATACCACTAATCTTTACCAAAGAAAGTGTTATATTCTCGTCTTTTTTACTTCATATCTAGTATTGACATCATGTCGAAAGATGCTAAAGTAGCATTGACCTTTGGAGAGTGATCTATGCCATTTTTTACATAATAAAAGTGAAGGAAACTCATACACAGACTCTTAAGAAATTAGTATATACGAAGTTATGAATTCCCATATGATAAATAAAGACCTCAAATGACACTGGATACAATTCGGTATCTTTCAATATCATGTAATGTTCTTTAGAGATATGTAAGATATGATAGGGAAAATTTCACCCAAATGAGTAATACATTCAATTTAAGAAGGAATTGGAGGGAAAAAAAAGAGCAATACCTGAAGTAAGACTTGTGTTGGTTAATCCTGACTTGCTTAATTGATAAATTCTCTCATTCCAACTGTTCCACACAACATTCCCTAGATGTAAATACATGCATATTCAAATGAAAGATATAAGAGAGAAATGACAATGCTCCTCTTCCTCCCACTTTCATCTATCCATTGATTCACTCAATTTTTAAGAATGCATTTGCTACCCTACAATTGGAAAACCAAGCATGCATATCAACCAAAAACGGTAGAAAGAAATGTGAAAATACATAACCTCACAATGTGGAAGGTCAGATTTGGTCGTTATCAACAAATCATTGAGGCTCTGCTTAAGAGGAAAACAGAAGCAAATCAGATAAGAATGTTAAACATAGAATGTGAACTCACAAAGATAACAACAATGAGAAAAGTGTTAGATGTTTTATTTATTTTCCACTTAATCAAATATAATAATTAATTTGATTAATTAATTATGTGGACAAATATGTGATCCATTTAAATGGGAAGTTACAACTAATTAAAGAAACTTCCCCATGATTTATGTGATCCATTTAAATGGGAAGTTACAACTGATTAAAGAAACTTCCCCATGATTCTCTCCCATCATTTTAGGAAACCACCCACTATTTTTGCAATTATCATAACTACTCTATGATGGCTAGAGTAGCATAAGGATGAGAATAAAAAGGTCACCAAATTCACTCTCTCATACAATTCTGATATACACCATCTAAAGTGAGAAAAAAGAGTTTGGAACCAAAATTGAGATTGACAACATCAAGAGGCTTTTGGCTAAAACGGTTTCAGGCTTTAAACGGCAATGGCTAGAGGTACGATTATCGATTTCATTTTATCGCTTCCGTTTCCATTCATGTATATTCATATGGCGATTAGAGTATACATGAAAATTTGTTTTTTTGTTTTGTCTTACATTTGATTTACATAAAGTGGTTTTGACTTACATTTGGTATCAGAGCCAAAAACTTATCTCTGCCTTGCTTGTTATTTCATTTCACAAAAGAAATAACTAGAATGTATCATAATAATATATATTGAATTGACTTCTTCTTTGTGCCGAGTACTTGAACATTAATTAATATAATTTATACAGTGACAATGTATGTACTATCTGACTAACAGTACACTTCTTTGTTCGATCGTAATTCATACGTATCACTGTGTTCTATTAATTAACGCTAAAAATCAAAGTTCATATGATGCTTTCAGTTGAAATTGACATAAAGTAGTACTGGTACATTTGAAAAATGATAAGTGTCATCGTGTTGAAATGAAGGTTTTTTTTTTTGAAACTAATGCTAGTGGTTATTCTTTTGTTCTTGCTACCAGTATCATGTAGATAAATGAATTTGGTCAACATTATGAGGTGTACAATTAAAGCACTTTACAGAATTTGCTTCTTTTAATTGTACATGATCAAATTATTAAAGAAAATATGTCGAGTGATTTGTTAATTTTAGTAATTGGAGAGTAGCCACAGCATCTCTAGTTATTTAAAATTTCTTATGAAATCACATATGGAAACTAGACATTAATTTGTAATTAATCTATGTAATATGATGAAATATGCCCACAGGAAATTTAATTATATTTGTATGATTAATTAGGGTGAAATATTGAATTATGTTCCTTAATCTACCCACAGGAATTAAGGAATGAATATGGTTTAATAGTTTTATCATACAGTTATGAATCTAATTTTGAGTAGGACTTTAGCCCACAGGCAGGTTTTATGTCACTAGATTCATATTTTTATTCATAATTTGCATTGGTAAAACATGATAAAGTTATGTCTCAAATTTTTGTTTACAAGTATGTATGTATATTTCTTTGTAGCAATTTTATCCGGGAACATTTCTGATGTCAATTGTGACATTCCTGAATTAAAGAGTGATAGCTATAAGGTGTGGAAAGAAAGAGTGCTTCTGCAATTGGGGTGGATGGATATCGACTATGCTATTCGGAAAGACGAACCCCCTAGTATAACTGAGACCTAGCACTCCAGTTGCAGTTGATCTTTATGAAAGGTGGGAGTGATCTAATCGCCTCTCAGTTATGTTTATAAAGACCAAACTTTGTGCTAGCATTCGGGATTCTGTCGATAAGCATACTAAGGTTAAAGATCTCCTTAAAGTCATTGATGAGCAGTTTGTAGATTCTGACAAAGCTCTTGCTAGCACCTTAATTATGAAGTTTTCATCCATGAGGCACAATGAATTTAAGTGTGTGCATGATTATATCATGCGCATGAGGGATATTGTGGCCCAACTTAAGGATTTGGAAGTTACCATGTCTGAATCTTTCCTAGTACATTTCATTTTGTGCACTCTCCCTCCATAATATGGCCCTTTTAAGATCTCTTATGATACACATAAGGATAAATGGTCAATTAATGAACTTATGACCATGTGTGTTCAAGAGGAGGGCAGATTAAGGATGGAAGAGGGAGAAAATGTGAACCTTACTACTGCTTCTTCTTCAAAGAAGAGAAAGGATCACATTAAGGAAAAGGGAAAGGGAAAGCTTTCAGCAAACCAAGGCATAAAGAAGGAGTCTACATGTTTCTTTTGTAAAAAGAAGGGACACATGAAGAAAGACTGCATGAAGTTTAAGACTTGGCTTGAGAAGAAAGGTAATTTTCTAGCATTTGTTTATGAATCTAATATAGTTAATATTAATTATAATACATGGTGGATTGACTCTGGTACTACAATCCATGTTTCGAATACCTTGCAGGGTATGACAAACCTAAGAAAACCGATGGGAAGTGAACACTACATCTATTCGGGTAGTCAGACTAGTTCACATGTGGAGGCCGTTGGGACATGCAGTTTAATTTTAAGTAGTGGTTTTAGTTTGCATTTAGAAAAGACGTTTTATGTACCAGGTTTCACTAGAAACTTGATTTCAGTTTCAAGACTTGTACCTTTGGGAATTTCCTTTAGTTTTTCAGATTCTGGTTTCAGTATTTTCAGAAATTCTGAAGTTATTGGATATGGTATTTTGTCTGATGGTTTATATCGTCTTTGTTTGCAAAATGATATTACTAATAGTTCTATGCATATTAATACTGGGTTAAAAAGATGTATTATAAATGAGGACTCCTCTATTTTGTGGCACCGGAGATTGGGACATATCTCCATTGAGAGAGTTAAGAGATTGGTAAAGGATGGGGTACTTGGTACTTTAGACTTTACTGATTTCGATACTTGTGTTGGTTGCATTAAGGGAAAGCAAACTAATAAACACAAAATTGGTGCCAAAAGGAGTTCAAACCTATTAGAGATCATACACACGGATATTTGTTGTCCAGACATGAACGCTAATGATCCGAAATACTTTATCACCTTCATAGATGATTATTCACGATATATGTATCTTTACTTACTTCATTCTAAAGACGAAGCTTTGGATGTCTTTAAATTGTTTAAGGCTGAGGTAGAGAAACAATGTGATAAGCACATTAAGATTGTGAGATCAGATAGAGGTGGAGAGTACTACGGTAGATACACCGAGAACGGACAAGCACCAGGTCTATTTGCAAGATTTCTTCAAGAGCATGGGATTGTTGCCCAATACACCATGCCTGGTTCTCCAGATCAGAATGGTGTAGCAGAAAGAAGAAATCGAACCTTAATGGACATGGTGAGAAGTATGAGGAGTAATGTTAAACTTCAATCATTTTTATGGGTAGAAGCTCTTAAGACGGCAGTGTACATATTAAACCGGGTTCCTTCCAAGGCCATCTCAAAGACACCTTTTGAGCTATTCAAAGGATGGAAACCGAGTTTGCAACATGTACGCATTTGGGGATGCCCGTCTGAGGTGAGAGTGTACAACCCACAAGAGAAGAAGCTTGACCCAAGGACCATTAGTGGGTATTTCATTGGATATGCTGAAAGGTCTAAGGGTTATAGATTCTATTGTCCGTCTCATAATACCAGGATTGTGGAATCAAGAAACGCTAAATTTCTTGAGAATGACTTGATTAGTGGGAGTGATCAATTTCAGGACATTGTTCCTGAAAAGGATTATGATCAACTTCCACCCACTGTTTCAAGTGACAAGTTGATTGTCATTCGCGCACCTTAAGCTAAATTGCGTGTTAGACAGCCAACTATTGAGGTTTCACAAGTTGACAATAATTTAATAGATCATGATGGTAATGAGGAACAAACAGTTCATCCTGAGGATGAACAAGTTCCATTGAGGAGATCTACTAGAACAAGGAAATCAACTATTTCTGGTGACTATTTAGTGTATCTGCAAGAATCGGATTATAATATTGGAGCCGACGATGATCCTATGTCATTTTCACAAGCCATAAGTTCTACAGATTCAAACTTATGGATGAATGCCATGAAAGATGAGATGGACTCTATGACATCTAACTGAGTTTGGGATCTTGTCGAGTTGCCAAATGGTGAAAAAGCCATTGGATGCAAGTGGGTCTTTAAAATAAAGAAAGACTCGCATGGCAACATCGAGAGACATAAAGCTAGACTTGTTGCCAAAGGGTTCACTCAAAGGGAAGGAATCGATTACAACGAGACTTTCTCTCCTGTATCAAAGAAAGATTCTTTCCGAGTGGTGATGGCATTAGTAGCTCATTTTGATTATGAGCTACACCAAATGGATGTGAAAACGGCATTTCTCAATGGTGATTTAGAGGAAGAGGTTTATATGAAACAACCTGAAGGATTCTTCTCTAAAGAGGGTGAGCATTTGGTTTGTAAGCTTAATAAATCCATATACGGGTTGAAACAGGCTTTCCGACAATGGTATGTGAAATTCCATAAAGTAATTACTTCATTTGGGTTCGAAGAAAATGTTATGGATCAATGTATATACCTTAAGGTCAGTGGGAGCAAGATTTGTTTCCTTGTGTTATATGTGGATGATATTTTGCTAGCAACCAATGATAAAGGGTTGCTATATGAGGTGAAACGATTTCTTTCAAGTAACTTTGATATGAAAGATATGGGCAAGGCATCTTATGTCATTGGCATAAAGATCCATAGAGACAGATCTTGAGGCATTTTGGGTTTGTCTCAAGAGGCCTATATCAACAAGGTCTTAGAAAGATTCGGTATGAAAGATTGTTCACCAAGTGTAGCACCCATTGTGAAAGGTGATCGGTTCAGTTTGGACCAATGCCCCAGGAATGACATTGAAAGGGAACGAATGAAAAATGTTTCATATGCTTCAGCTGTTGGTAGCATTATGTATGCTCAGGTCTGTACTAGATCCGACATTTCATATGCCGTTGGAGTATTAGGAAGATATCAGAGTAACCGAGGCATCGATCACTGGAAGGCTGCGAAGAAAGTAATGAGGTACCTTAAGGGTACTAAGGATTACATGCTTATGTATAGGCGGACTGATAGTCTTGAGGTGGTAGGCTACTCCGATTCTGACTTTGGTGGCTGCATTGATTCACGTAAATCCACATCAGGATATGTGTTCATGCTAGCTGACGGGTCTATATCCTGGAGAAGTGCCAAGCAGACCTTGACAGCCACTTCTACGATGGAAGCTGAGTTCGTTTCTTGTTTTGAGGCTACCTCACATGGTGTATGGCTGAAAGGTTTCATATCTGGGCTAAGAGTTGTTGACTCTATTAGCCGACCGATAAGAATGTATTGTGACAATTCAGCTGCTGTCTTCATGGCTAAGAATAATAAGAGTGGAAGTCGAAGTAAACACATCGACATAAAATATCTAGCCGTAAAGGAACGTGTGTAGGAAAAGAAAGTGATCATTGAGCAGATTAACATTGAATTGATGATAGCTGATCCCTTGACTAAAGGCATGCATGTTAAAGGATTCAAGAATCATGTAATCAGGATGGGACTTGGTTCCATTATGTAGCACATTCATTGTGTTTGTCTGAAACTTTCATTTAGTTGGATTATTTCTCATTTGGAATTGTGTACGTACTTATTTTGGTTATTTTGTTGAGAAATATCATTATGTTTGACCTAGAGTAAACATATGGTCTACTCATTAAGTTAAGTGTGAGTGGTGAAAGACTAAGTATATTGTGATACATGGAAGATTAATTCTTGCTCTTAAAGAGAATTAGTCGCCATGATTCGTATACGGAGTTTCTCTCGTTAAATGGATCAAGTGGGAGAATGTTAGATGTTTTATTTATTTTCCACTTAATCAAATGTAATAATTAATTTGATTAATTAATTATATGGACAAATATGTGATCCATTTAAATGGGAAGTTACAACTAATTAAAGAAACATTCCCATGATTTATGTGATCCATTTAAATGGAAAGTTACAACTGATTAAAGAAACTTCCCCATGATTCTCTCCCATCATTTTAGGAAACCACCCACTATTTTTGCAATTATCATAACTACTCTATGATGGCTAGAGTAGCATAAGGATGAGAATGAAAAGGTCACCAAATTCACTCTCTCATACAATTCTGATATACACCATCTAAAGTGAGAAAGGAGAGTTTGGAACCAAAATTGAGATTGACAACATCAAGAGGCTTTTGGCCAAAACGGTTTCAGGCTTTAAACGGCAATGGCTGGAGGTACGATTATCGATTTCATTTTATCGCTTCCGTTTCCATTCATGTATATTCATATGGCGATTAGAGTATACATGAAAATTTGTTTTTTTGTTTTGTCTTACATTTGATTTACATAAAGTGGTTTTGACTTACAAAAAGTAGCCCCTTTCATGTTCTCATAAACTTAAAGACCAATTTATGCATGTACATATTTCATTCCATTATAACTGAATACCTTCAAGCAAATCCTAGTTTACAAAATGGCAAAAACAACAATGAGAAGCTACTTTAGTTGAAATAATATGTACTTTATATGTTTAAGGAGATCTCTAAGATTAGTAAACCAATGAAACTGTTAAGAGTGCGACTTACTATAGCATGAATGATGACATTACTTCTTTGCCTCCATAGCTTGTGTTACACGAGTTAGTGAGTGAATCCTTCGGGGCATCCTAATGATGAATCCATCCTTCCCAAGCTTCTCTATTTTTCAGCTTGCATTTTTTGAAAGAGTAGTGTTAATCTAAATAAGTATGAAAAACACCAAGTCAAATATTATCTTACGTCGTGGTACTCGACATGATATAGTGTGGATAAGAATAGATTAAGATATGATGGTAGAAAAAAATCTCTACTATTATAATGGGAGAAGGGCTTAGTGTCATCTGGCATTGTTGTCATTTTTTCAACACGTGCAGCGCACGTGTTGACAAAATGACTCGCTTTGGTAAATATTTTCGAAAGTGGACCAGTTTGGTAAATATTTTCGAAAGTGGATCAGTTTGGAAATTATTTTCTTTTTATCCTTTTCATTATCCCTTCATTCCCCTCCCCATTTTCCACACGTACGGAAAAAAAACACGTGCAGTGCACGTGTTGGTAGGACTTTTTTTTCTGTTTCCTTCTTCCTCCACGTGCATCGCACGTGCATAATACTAGTATTAATAAAGCCTCAATCTAGCCTTTTATCAGGTACATGTATATTTTCAACCACTCGTACTAATGAGTATTGCATTAAAAAAAGGGCAAATCAATAAGGTTTTCGAAGAATGTGAACTTCTACGAATAAAAGTAAAAATAGCCATACGCAAGTGTCAACAACCTGCATTCAACACTTGAGCCAAACGTAAACCAACTTAATAATTACCACTAATTCTAAATTTGTGCATGATATCATCATTAAGGGACCAACCTAACCTAACCTAACCTTTGAGGCCATACTCATCTGAAATTGTACTTGGTCCTTGAAAATAATAAAATAATAAAATGAAGAGTAGATGAGCAATATTTATGGATTCGACACAAAAGTTCAGGTCAGATGCACATCGACTTATAGTTTTATCGAGCTCCTTCTCCAACCCTGCATGCATACTTTTTCAATGCATTTCTGTGGCTTGCCACATGAAGTGAGATTTGAGTACCCAAAAGCATGTTGGTAATCAAGGTGGGAAGAATTTGATGCAACCTAAAGTTTGATGTTTGAATCCTTAAAAAAACAGTGGAACAAAGGATGAATAAGAACCATCACCCACATCCTAGAACAAAGAAATAATAATCAAATAATTAGAATAATGAAAAAATAGAAAAAGAAGAAAATTCAAGCTTTCTCAAACTTTCTTTGTTGAAATAAAAAAGAAAAGGGGCAAGAAGATGGAGATGAGGAGAAGATATATAGTGTATTTTGAGTTATTACTTTACCTTGTTCTTGTTTGGGGTTGAGATTGGGCTGCTCTTTCTACTTTCTTATATGCCTTTTTATCTTCTTCTTCTTCTTCTTTTTCTTAACTTCTGACTTTTTTGGTTTTGGTCCATGAGGATGAGAAGGGAAAGGTGTCATACAGCTCTTTAGAGCCGTATCTGTTGGCAGCATCGAGGAAGGGGAAAGAGAAGCCAGGTGTGTATCAGTGAAAGAGCTTCGCGTATCAGCACCCCTGTCAATATCTTTCTTTGTTAGAGTTTATTGCAAAAGGGTCAGAAATTATGCAATAAACCCTCTCTCTCTACCTGTGAAGGCAAGAGCTGGCAATAGGGGAGTGGGGGAAATGTACGTGGGTGGGCCTTGCCACACTTCAGACCGTTTTTTACTGTGCTTTTTTCTTTTATTTGTACGAGCGTTGCACGTGACGCGTGTCGCTCTTCTATTCGCAGATCAAAAGGAGCAGGTAGCTCCCTTCCTATAAGACTGCGATGAATGTATGAGTTTGATATGAATGAAGTTTTAGAATTAGTTTCTTTTTAGTTTTTTCCTTGCTTCTTGTTTGATTCCACAACCATGGTGGACACGCGCTCGAGACGTGAGCCACCGCCTCCCCACACCATGATACCCAAACGTCCTCAGTTCGGTCAGGTATCAATGGTATCAGAGCTTGGCCATGTCATGAACCCATCAGATCCGATTGTGTGCTCACCTATCTCTCAGTCTGGAGCTAACTCTGGACATGGAGAGTCAAGCCCGTCGACGCGAGGTCCCACCCCTAGGGGTGTTGAACCTCAAAAGTCGACCGATCCGGAAGCCAAGATGGAGGGCTTGGAGGTCTCGTTGGGGGCCTTAAATGTGGATATGCGCGCATAAGGAGCACGAATACAGACCCAGGTGGACGAAATTAAGGCTCTCATTCAGAGGGTGCTGCCGTAGGTAGATAGAAGTGTGAGCCACTCCTCAAGCGGAGGCAACGGAGATCTGAGAACCTAGTCGCCTCCAAACCCACATTATCCTGAAACGAACACCTACCGACCAAGGGGAAGATCTGATGATAGGCGATGGACTCGCAGAGGGGAGGATGACGAGAAATGCCAATACATCTTCCCTCGCTACACCAAACTATAGATCCCTACCTTCGATGGAAACGGAGACATCAATAACTGGATATTTCATCGGGAGCATCACTTTGACGCCCAAAAGATTGATGAACGGCAACAAGTGGACTTCTGTGTTTATTTTTTGATGGATGATGCGTTAATGTGGTGGCGTTGGTTTAAGAAGAAATATGGCATGGAGGTGGGGTGGGAAGCCTTGAAGGAAGAATTACTTCTTCAGTTTGGGCCTTCGGAGCTCCATAATCCCACCACCACATTGTTGAAGTTAAGCCAAACGGGCTCCGTCCAAGAGTATCATAAGGAGTTCATCAGGTACAATCACCTCAGCATGCAAATGGCCATGCCAGTATTGGTCGACAGTTTTGTTGCAGGCCTCAAGGAGGAGATTCAACAAAAGGTGCTACTCAAGCGCCCCGTCACTATATCCACCGCATACAGAGAGGCCCAAGCCAGAGAGACTATTTTGATGTGCCAGCGGAAGGCTCTCAAGTATTAGGGGTTTGCGAACAGAGGAGCGTCTAAACTTCCACACCAACTCAGCAAAGGCCTTCAAGTTTCGAGTAACAATCCTGCTGTGGCTAAGTCCAAATCTAGCAATGAGGTGAAGAAGACTCCCTTTGATAAAATTATTGCAAAGAGGAGAGCTAGGGGTCTGTACTTTTGATGTGATGAGAAGTGGGTTAAGGGGCACCGGTGCAAGGGGAGATCACTTATGAGGATTGAAGGAGATCTAGAGGAAGGGGAAGTAGTGATTGAGCCAGAGGAGGAATTAACAGATGTCACGGAAGAGGATGTGACTGATATTGAGCAGGTGCAAGCAGAGCTTAAGGCAATCTTTGCTCCCACTATCTTCTTGAATGCCATTACAGGATCTTCAAACCCACATACCCTGAGGTTCCAAGTTTCCATCGCCAACAGAGAAGCTTTTGCTCTGTTCGACATAGGGTCTACGCACAACTTCATCGATTCTCTCTTAGCTAGAAGAGCCAAGCTGCCTGTGACTAAGGGGGTGCCATTCCAGGTGATAATGGATGGGGGTGAGAAGCTACAGTGTGAAGGTGTATGCGAGAAGGTAGAATTCAGGTGCCAAAGAGTTAAGATTGTTGCTAACTTCTACGTGCTCGCCTTGGGCACGAGCCAACTAATTCTCGGAGCTGCATGGATTAGAATCTTGGAGGGGCTATGGCTCAGCTTCCGGGATTACTCTCTGCGTTTTGAACAAGGAGGAGAAGTGAGGACATTGAGGGGAGTCACTCAGGGAGAAGGGGAAGTCACTGAGGTGAAGGCAGTGTTGAAGACCATCACCTATGTTAAGCGAGGGTTCCTGCTACAAGTTTCAGCTGCTAACTCATCAAATGCTTTTTCCCACACGTACCCCCCTGATCTCTCCCACCTTCTGCAGATGTATGACGAATTGTTCAAGGATAGAAGCTCCATACCTCCTCCCAGAGCCCATGATCACAAAATCCACCTCTACAATGGTGCTCAACCAGTGAGCTTAAGACCCTATAAACACTCGTGGCACCAAAAGAACGAGATCGAGCGATTGGTCAAGGAGATGTTTCAGTCAGGAGTGATCAGGCCAAGCTCGAGCCCCTTTCCTTCACCTGTTGTCAGGGTCAAAAAACACGACAGAACATGGCGAATGTGCGTCCACTATAGGGCACTCAACAAAATGACGATCAAAGACAAATTTCCCATCCCCATCATCGATGAGTTGCTTGACGAACTTCATGATGCCAAGTTCTTTAGCAAGCTGGATCTGAGGAGCGGCTATCACTAGATCCGAATGCATGAATCCGACATCCCCAAGACGGCATTCAAGACGCACGAGGGCCACTATGAGTACACTGTCATGCCTTTTGGTTTAACCAATGCCCCCTCCACCTTCCAATCACTCATGAATGAGATTTTTAAGCCTCGCTTACGAAGATGTGTACTAGTGTTCTTTGACGATATTCTCGTCTATAGCAAGACCTGGGGTGAACATCTACAGGACCTGAAGCTGGTCCTACAGTTGCTCCGCAACCACAATTTATCTGCAAAAATGGGCAAGTGTGTGTTTGGTGTCCAAGAAGTCGCATATTTGGGCATACTGTATCGGATAAAGGGGTGGCAGTCGACCCTGAAAGGTCTAATCGGTGCAATCTTGGCCACGACCCAAATCTCTCAAGGCATTGCGAGGGTTCTTGGGCCTCACCTGCTACTATAGGAAATTTATAGCCCGTTATGCGTCAATCACTGCTCCCTTGGTGGTGCTTACTAAGAAGGGGGATTTCAAATGGTCTGATGCTGCTCAAACCGCTTTTGAGTCGTTGAAGCAAGCTCTTACAACTCCACCAGTGCTCCAACTTCCCAATTACGATGAGACGTTCGTGCTAGAATGCGATGCAGCAGGGACAGGGATCAGTGCAATCCTAATGCAGCAGAAACATCCAATTGCCTATCTCAGCCTTGAGTTGAAGGGGAGGAACAAACATCTCTCGACCTATGAGAAGGAAATGCTAGCGATTTTGCTGGTAGTTACAAAGTGGAGGCACTATCTCCTAGGTAAGGAATTTGTGATCAAAACCGACCACAAGCCCCTCAAACACCTGTTGGAACAGTGATTAGAGATAGAAGCACAACATACATGGTTGTGGAAGTTGCATGGGTACCATTACAAGGTAGACTACAAGAAGGGGAGCGACAATGCGGGGGCAGATGGGTTATCTCGGGTATATGAAGACACACAGCTACAAACTATCTCCATAGTGCACCCAAAGTGGCTCGATGACATTAGAGATGAGGTGCAGTAGGACTCCTTTTACCACACTATCGCTGCTAAGGTGGTGTCAGATGAGCTTCCTGCCACTCTCTACAACTCTAAGCATGGGCTCCTGTGTTACAAGGGGAGGGTCTTGATTAAACCCAACTCCCCTACAACCAAGAAGCTATTGCAGATGCACCACGACTTATTGCAAGGGGGGTCATGCAGGGTATGAGAAAACTTGGGCCAGATTGAAGAAGATTGCACATTGGCCGGGGATGAAGAAGATGCTAAAGCAGTACATACGAGAATGTGATACATGCCAGAGGAGCAAGTACTTAAACCAAGCACCAGTAGGTCTACTCCAACAACTCCCTATTCTCACTACCGCTTGGGAGGATATAAGTTTAGACTTCGTCGAAGGACTGCCCAAAAGCTTGGGAAAGACTACAATCTTAGTTACGGTCGGCAGGCTCACCAAATATAGTCACTTTATTGCGATAGCCCACCCCTACACTGCCAAGCAAATTGCGAAGATCTTTGTGAAGAACATCATCAAGCTCTATGGCGTGCCGAGGTCCATGGTTAGTGATAGGGATGCCATCTTCACAAGTACATTTTGGAAGGAAATTTTCACCCTACAAGGAACACAGCTCTGCATGAGTTCATCGTTCCATCCACAAACCGACGGCCAATCTGAAGTGACTAACAGAGTTCTCGAGACCTATTTGCGGTGTTTTTGTGCCTATAAACCAACTAGTTGGGCTAGCTTGCTGCCTTGGGCAGAATATTGGCACAACACTAACACGCATAGCACCACCAAGAGCTCACCTTATCAAGTATTGTATGCAAGGCTCCCCCCACTCTCCTCTCCTATACAGCAAACACTGCTAGAACTCAAGAGGTTGAAGAGTGTTTGATTGAGAGGGACAAAACTCTACAAATTCTCAAGGACAACTTGTTCAAGTCCCAGGAGAGGATGAAGAACACTGCAGATAAGCATCGAATCGACAGGAAATTTGAGATTGGGGATTATGCCTACCTTAAGTTGCAACCATATAGACCACACTCAATTGGAGGGCGGAGGGTTCACAAATTATCCCACTTGTACTATGGCCCATATTTGGTGGTAGGGAAGGTCGGATCGGTCGCTTACAAACTGCAGCTCCCTCCCACCGCCAAGATCCACGATGTCGTTCACATATCTCAACTCAAGCGACATGTAGGAGACCCCCACAAGTTGCGTTCAACTCACCTTGTTTATATTCATGAAGAGCACCTGGAACCCATGGCAGTTCTATCTAAAAGAATGGTGAATAAGAAGAATGTAAGCCCTGTTTTCCTAAATCTATATTTTCTGTGTATTTTTGGTATTTTAATTTTTTGTAAATTGTCTGCCGCTTTCAAACTCTTTTGTCAAAATGTATTATTGGATTTTCTATTAAAATATATTTTCAATCGATAATTTTATTTGTAAATCTTATTGTTGTTATTAACACTTTGATTTCTATTATTATTACTATTACTATTATTATTTTTATCCTTTTCTTATTATTGTTATTGTTATTAGTATTATTGTTGTTATTGTTATTTTGACTTGTTATTAAGAATCAACTTTTATTTACTAATGGTATTTATAATTATTTCAAATAAACTCTACAGTATAATGCAAATTACATTTTTTATCTAGATCATATTTTTTATCTAATATTTTCATAAATATTTTCTATTAGATTTTATAATCCTAAAACCCTATTGGATTTTACCGATTAAAACCCCAAAACCCATTACCCTGTCCAATAACCCATTTGTAACCCTTTAAGTACCCCTACCCGAAACCCATTATCACCCTAACCTAGACCCGTTTCACCTAACCTTAATACCCCATATATATACTCATTTTACCCAACTGTTCATCTTCACAGACTTCACCCCAGCTGCCCCTATTTCCCTTCGTCTCCTTCATACCGTCTACTTCCAAACCCATGCAGCCGTCCGATCCTCCATTTGATCATCACCAAGCCATTGGATCTAGGCCGTTGATTGCCTTGATCATCGCGATCATCATCTCCCCATTATCTGATCTGATGATTTGAATCCTGGCCATCTGTTTCAATCTAATCTTGATTTTCACCATCCAATCGCATCTCAGCTGTCCGATCGTCATTCATCACAATTACGATCATCGTCTTCTTGATCCATTGATCTCGGTTGTTAATCGCATCACCATCATCATCATCATCATCAAGATTTTAATCTCGACCGTTGGATCTCTTTTGATCATCGCGATCGTAATCATCATCTTGATCTTGATCTTCGATCTAAGCCGTTCGATCGATCGATCACACTTGATCTCGACCCTTGATCGTCTCATTCGTCTTCTACTTGGTGAGTTAAACATTTGATCCACTTTTGTTCTCTTTCATCAAATTGTCAATCTTGGTAAATTTACTCTTTTGGTACTTTTCTAATTCTTATATGTTTTGTGTTCGATCTCGACCGTCGGATTCGCTCGATCTTCATCTTGATCACCATCTTGATCAACGAGATCCATGCCCGATCATGATCATCGTGATCGTTTGCTCGTCGCTGTGTCGCCGGGATTCCGATCCCTTTATTCTCAAATTATCGGATCTAATCGTCGTCCTGAAGGCAAGTATCTTCTTGTTCATTTCGTTTTCTAGTACAAGCTTTTCCTTGAAAATACTGCAAGTAGAAATTAAATGTGACTCCTCTTTGTTTATCATTGATAATCTCATGTTTCGCCTTATCTATTACATGATCTAAGAGTCACAATCCTTCGTTGATATACTTGTTCACAACTGGTAAAATTTTGACTCATTTCATACAAAAAGTGTAATATTTGGTTTCTATTTCTGTCTTGCCTTGCTGTTTTGACCCCGATAAAATCACAATCTGAACTTAAGTCCTGAATATGAAATGTAGCCCTAAGTGTCTAGTTGTTAATAACATCCAGAATTTTTTAATTCCGAGTTATGGTCTAGGAGATATTGTAGTTTTAATGCTGCTGTGTCGGTAATCGCAGATTCATAAAAACTGCTGCACCCCTTTGATTTACAATTATTTTAACTATGCTACCAGTAAGTAAATGACTTGAAACTTTACATGCTGATACTGGACACTCTAGATAACATTCTCTAATTTTCTTAGAATTAATTAATTAAGTTTCAACCCTATTTCATATGTATAAACCCAGTTTTACAAATTCTGGCTGAACACAAATGCTGTATAGTTTGCTATTTTGACATCAATTGCTACAACTTTTATGTACCTTAATTATATGCGTTGGAACCGAGCAGGAGTCTAGTTTGTAGACCTCCTGGCGGATCCACATTTGCTATCTTGTAGCCACAGGGAATCGCAGTTTTGGTGCAGTAACGTCATGCTGTCCAGATTTGAGATTTTCATTGTTCTTGATACTTTGATTTGTTTTGACCCTCGAACATGTATCCTACATAGTCTAGACTTGTTCCATGTTCTTGATTATGTTTACTTGACTTGTTTCACATACTTTCATGCTTCTTTGATGATAATAATAAATAACAAGCCGAGGTTTAAGGAAAAGACCATAGTAGTGGACAATATAGGTAAGTGTATTCGGAAGGGGGTCCGTATTTCTCATGATTTTACGTTAAATAGAACTAAGTGGAACGTAGAACTAAGTGCCACATCATGGGTGACTGGGGCCACCTCTAAAGCCTACGGGGGTTACCTCTAGATCCCATTATATGATTACATGATATGTATTTGCGATCAGATGGAACTAAGTGCCACGTCAAGGGTTGACGGGGGCCACCTCTAGCGCCTGTGGGGGCCACCTCTAGAGCCCATGGTTTGATCACATGCTTGTATTTCCTACATGACCTGAGTACACCACCCTATAAAAATCCACCACTAGGCCTAAACAAAATTGCATTGACTGTAGCAACCATGTGATAAAAGGATGACACATGAAGTGCTACCTAGATAGTAATAACTACAAGAATTGACACATGATAATTGAACATGACACATACTTACTTGATACTTGATGACATGATACATGAGATTTGATACTTGAGCATAATACTTGACACTTGTTACTTGATACTTGTACTTGACAACTTGACACATTTGACTTGTTACTTGTTACTCGATACTTGTACGTGATACTTATTACTTGATGCTTGATACCATTACATATTCACTAGACACTTGTTCTACTACTAGCACTTGTTACCCAACCTTGTCACTTGAGTTGTCTTTCTTGCTAGCTAGTTTCTTGAATCCCCACTACTTGTTGCATCCCTATTACATTCTTGATTCCAAATCTTGTTCCATATTCTTGTACTTATTTTACTATTTGCTGTCCTAACTTGCACTAAGGACGTTAATCTTGTTATCTCTATTTTTTTTAATATATTTTTTATATACAGACTTTGGAGACGAATTGCCTGCTGGAATTGGTGAGCAGACATTCTAGACTTCGCTTGGAGAAAGGACTTGTTTAAAATATTTTGTTTTTTCTTTTTTGAGTTATTTATTTCTTTGCTACTTGAATTTTGTAACGGGCTTATAGTCCCGAGTTTTATCTGTTGATCCAGATTTGAAAACTATTTCGGATACTATTATTTTGTTTCAATTGTCTTCTTTTGATTAATAAAATATTCATGCATGCGTGGTTGTGTACATTTGTTATATTCTTGTTATGATGCTGAGTCGATTCTACAGCTCATGAATGATGAAAATCATTCGCTGGGCTTTGTCACGCGCTCGTATTCCGTATTTTTGGGAAGCGGGGCATGACAAAGAATGTGTCAGTCACCGAGGTGCTCATTCAGTGGAAGGGGGAATTGAGAGAAGAGGCGACGTGGGAGGAGTTCTGGGATATTTACAACCGATTCCCTAGTTTCCAAAAGACGATGGAAGCTCCTCTTCAAAGGGGATAGGAATGATACAACTCTTTAGAGCTGTATCTGTTGGCAGCATCGAGGAAGGGGAAAGAGAAGCCAGGCGTGTATCAGTGAAAGAGCTTCGCATATCAGTCCCCCAGTCAATATCTTTCTTTGTTAGAGCTTATTGCAAAAGGGTTGGAAATTATGCAATAAACTCCCTCTCTTTACCTGTGAAGGCAAGAGCTGGCAATAGGGGAATGGGGGAAATGTACGTAGGTGGTACGTGGGTGGGACCTACCACACTTCAAGCCATTTTTACTGTGCTTTTTTCTTTTATTTGTACGAGCATTGCACGTGATGCATGTCGCTCTTCTATTCGCAGATCAAAGAGAGCAGCAGGTAGCTCCCTTCCTATAGGACTGCGATGAATGTATGGGTTTGATATGAATGAAGTTTTACAATTAGTTTCGTTTTAGTTTTTTCCTTGCTTCATGTTTGATTCTGCAGCCATGGTGGACACGGGCTCGAGACGTGAGCCACCGCCTCCCCACACAATGATACCCAACCGTCCTCAGTTTGGTCAGGTATCAAGGAGGCGACAGAGGACGTGAGGCATCGAGGTGAGTCGGCTTTTCAGAGGGAAGGTCATTGGAGATACTGCCTGTCGGCATATCAAATAGTCGGAAATTGAAAGAGGGGGAGAGGGATAGAGCTAGGGTTTGGATCGAATTGGGGAAGGAGATGGAATTGGAAAAGTGCTAAATCCAACAGTCCCCATAATGCTCCCGAAAAATTGTCCGAATTTCCTGAAACTTTTGTAAAAAGAAAATCAGATTTTTAGCCATTCACTTCCTTACAAGTAGCCATTCAGATTTTTAGCCATCGAAAATTATGGCAATTTAGTCTTACAAGTAAAAGCTGTCATATTAACTAATACCGAATATGACGACCCCAACATTTATAGTTGTTACTAACATATGATAGCTAAATAGTTGACCCTCACCATATTCGATGGTTTTATGGTCCATTAAGACAATTCTAGCCATCATGTTTGAGACTTACTGTTCTAATGTCGATAGAATTTTGCATTAGACAGCAATATATATTAGGCTCAGTACTATTGATGTAATACTTATACGCCCATGTGTCTGTGCGCCTACATGCCTAAGAAACCTAACCACGGTCCCGACACAGAGAATTGCCTCACCCAAAAGATCTAACTTAATAGTTACTTTTGGGATCCTTGACTATCTATTTAAACAACTCTCCATTCAATTACATATCTAATATGGGACTAAATTCTTACATCTATGCACCAACATTATTATATGTATATGTTGCAGGCTACTAGGTAGACCCAAACCCATATAATTACGGTTGGCAACAGGTCGGGCTTGAGCCGGACCTATACAAGCTCGAGCTCGAGCCTGAGCCCGAGCCCGAAAATATTTCTAAGGCCCAAGCCTGGTCCGATTATTAATCGTGCTGCTAACTTGAAGCTCGAGCCCGGTTCCAAATTAAATCCAGAAGCCCGAGCCCGACCAGATTTCTTCAACAATAGTGAAAATGTAAACAAAACCACTAAAATATGAAATCAGAAAAGGAGGTGGAGCAGCAGGGAGGGAGCAATATATGGATGGGCGGCGACAGCGGACTGTGCAGCAGCACAGCCATGGGGTTTGGTGGTGGGATCGGATCTAAATGGAATGAGGAAGAGAGGAGGAGAGAGAATGAGGATGGGGACCAGCGGATTAGGTGGAGAGTAATTAGTATTTATTATGGTATGATATACCAACATATTACGATAATATTGGATTTTGATATGATATACCTGTGGGCTGCGGATTAGGAATTTCAGATAGTATTTAAATTCAGGTTGGGTTCGGATTGGACGTATACAAACCCGAAACCGGCCCAAGAATTAATTCGGGCTAAAAAATTAAGCCCGGGTCCAATATTATTTTAAAAATCAGGCCCATGGGCTACTATAAATGGGTTGGACTTAGTTGGGCTTGGGTCTGGTTTGGTCAATTGCCAACCTTACATATAATCCTAATAATTGATACAAGCCTGTTCCTACAAGCCCATAATTAATATTCTAAGCCCACCACCTTATAGTGATATTAAATTCACCACTCCTTATGGACATAACATTCTAGATTAGCTCATACCCGTACTCCGGCCCTCATTTCTAGCCGATGTGATGCACATGGATGCCACTACCTGATCTCATAAGCATTGCACTGGCACTACCAGTGTCTACACCCATGTGGCACCACTACTGAAGTCGAAAGTCGGCTCTTATACCATTTGTAACATCTGGGACTGCTCACCTACTTACAAGCCTATACGTTTACACGCTTACACTCTTATAAACATAACCACGACTACATCACAGGGCATTGTCTCACTCAAAATAGCTAGCATAGTAGGTACATTTGGGATCTGTGC